>SSNR01000009.1:3485639-3826155 GCA_006937965.1 Callopanchax toddi | reverse complement strand
TAATTTAACACTCTGTACGATCAATAATCCCATAAATATGATCATTTGAGCCCTTTGTTGTGTGGAGTTTGTGTAACAGATGCTTGTTTTAATCATTGTGTAGATTTTTTAAAGCTAAACTACTTTAACATCTCAGACTGGCACCGCTCTAGTCTGCCAGCTGCCTGCTCGCTGTCGGCGATGAGTTGTTAGTTTTAGGTTAGAGCACTCTTTAATCAAGTCGGTGTGAATTCATTTTAATAAAAAATGCTAAATTATTATGTTTATGAATGCCAATCGCCAGTCTGTCAGGACACTGAGTCAACAACGGGACGGCTTCCTTACCGGTACGGTGACTTCTGTTTGGAGACGAAAAACCCCGGCGGTCCTGGTCTAGTCCAGGACTGGATGTGATGGAGTCCCACATACCGACGAAAAACATTCAGTGTGACTCTAAACAGGCGCCGTTACTTCGATCCATTCACCGGAACCGCTGTTAGCACGCAGCAGCTAACAAGAGCTAACCGCTGTTAGCATGCAGCAGCTAACAGGAGCTAACGGGGAGACTTGAGTCTCGTTTCCATGCCAGGTTTGGTACGGTTCGTGGTGGGTCGTAGTCCCGTACCGATCAGCGATTTCATGAGAGCATTTCCTTCAGGTGTCTGACCCTCACCTGGCTGGCGGGGTACAGTAAATCCATGCCGTGAGGCTCTCCAGAGGGGCTTCCCGTTCCCAGCGGCTCCCAAGAGGGGATTCCCGGCGGGGTTTCCAGCCTGACCCGACACTGTTCCGGTCAGCCTCGAACCGTTTAGCTGCATCCTGTGAAACTTTTTGTAAACTCTTTTATTTCTTAACAATCCACCTGAACGCAGCTCAATGTTTGGAGCTCTGATGATCAAAAACCTGGTGCTAAACGCTGGTATTTTATCCAGACCCAAGTGAGGAGGTGGGTCACGGTCTACAGCTGGACCGACAGGGTACAGCCTTACAGGACTGATAACCCTGATAACTAACCCTTAATAAAATAACTTCTCACTATAGTAATAAAGTAATAAAATAACGGCACTCTGGGGGTTTGTTTTGCTCGTCACAAGTAGTGAATAGTGGATCAGTTTTCTATATAGAGAACGAACGGTCTCCCTGAACTGTCGTCACTTCCGGTTTGGTGAAAAAATTGACAATTCTCACAAAAACGAATCCAAGAGCCTAAATAAGCTGAATTTGTGTAAATTTTTATTCAGAAAAAGTTTCTATTATATTTCTCTAAACATTTGTTTAAGGGAGTGTCTATGGTTGTGTGGAGTATGGGAGTGTGGTTCTGAAGGATGAACAGATGAATAATGGAGACGTGTCTATGATTCTTAATAATGTAATGGCTTCTGATAGTGGAACCTATGAGTGTCGAATCGTACCGACAATGAGAGGTGTTTTAAAGAATCTACCCATCTGCAACATGCGGATTACTATTTCTTCACGTGGTGAGTTGTGGAGTTTGTATTTTCAGAGAAAATTGATTTTGTTGTGCCTCTCGATTGTCCCCTTCTTACAGCTGATATTCACATGTTTCTGATTTACAGCTCACAGCAATGAAAATGAAGGGAATCGAGGAGGGAAAACCTTTGCTCCAAATTTAATGTTTCTGCTGTTGCTGTGCCTGCTTTTTAAAACCTTCACCCTGGATTAATAGACCCTGTGCACGTTAGCATATGCTACTTCCGGTGGGAAGACTCCTGTACACTGTATTATTTCCGGTTTGATATTCTCGCCTGGTCGCACCCTATTTATGGTCTTGTATTCCCGAAGAAGTCGACAAAATGAGTGGACTAAGCGGCGATTTAATTTTTTCTAGATGTCTAGGGCATTTGCCTAATATTTCTGTTGATGATGTTCACCGACTTGTTGATCGTTTTTCCCTGCGCCAAAGAGCAAACGAGAGAAAGGCTTCACATTTTATATTTCGCAGGATTTATCTAATTTTGAAGGTAAGTCACAACCTTCCCCATCGTCAATACTTATAGTTTGAGACCCTTACCAACGTAAATTATTTGTGTATATGCTGTGGCTTTTTTACGGTTTGTTTACATGCTGTGTAATCCTCCGCTGACGGTCGCGGTTTGGAGAACCTGTTTAGAAGCTGCAGATCGCTCGGTTCCTATTCGATTGATCTAACACCGGGCCCATTTAGCACATAAATCCATAGGATTAGACACTAAATTAGTCCATCAGCCAGTCATCATATAGAAATAAAAACTCTCCGGAGTGGAGCGCAGTGCAGCAGCAGCTGAGGCACAGCTCTGTGCGCTTTGCGGGACTCTGTATAATATTAATGTTCATTTTGATTTCATGAGAGAGAGAGAGAGATGAGGTGTTCACAACATTCCCCATCGTAAATCCTAATATATAGCAGGGGTCCCGTTAACCGGAAATTTCCCGTATTTAACTGGTTTTTTTTATTTTTTTATTTTTTACTTTGACGGAAAGATCTGAAGGGCGCCGGTCATTCTGACAGGTTTGCGCACGAGCCTGCCCGTCCATACCGTCATAGGAAATCACTGAATTGTCCCCTCTAATAATTCGAACCAAGGATGCAGAAATAGTGCAGCATCTCCACCAATACCTGCAGTCCAGACTGAGGTTCTGTGCTGCTGAGCGCAGACCTGTGATCCAGACTTCCTGCGCTCTGCAGCAGAAGAACACTGGTCCACCAGAGCGCATCAGGTGTCAGACCCGAACCATCCGGTGCTCAGTGCGCGATCAGATATGGATTAACTACACTTCCTGTTGTAATGCGCCCTCAGAGTAGCGTTCATAGGCTGTGGAGGCTTGTTGACACGCAAAATCTGCTCCGCGAGCTGCGCGCACATAGAACTGGACTCCAAACGCGAGGAGGTCTGCATTAAACAGCAGCGCCAGGTTTTCCCCCGAGTATTTCAATGAAAAATATGTGAACCCCTCATCCCTCTCTCACTGTCTCTCATGATCTCATAATGAACGTTAATATTCTGTAATCAGAGTCCCGTGGAGCGCACAGAGCTGCACCTCGCCGCGAGGCGCTCGACTCCAAACGGAGTTTTTAGAAATGTCTATCTGATGACTGGCTGATTGACTAATTTAGAGTCTAATCCTATGGATTTATGTGCTAAATGGGCCCGGTGTTTGAGCAATAATGCTACTGAAAATGTAATTATTATAATTTTTAAAATTAATAAGAGACGGATAAAAATAGATTATGACCGGATTTTTAAAACCCTGTCAGTCAAAATGACGGAAAACCAAAAAGTCTAGCGCGACCTCTGATATACAACAACCTTTTTTTAACCCGATCCTTTCCTTTTTGTAATTTGGACATGATTCTGTAGTTCATCTTCGCTGTAAGGATTTACCGTCAAATACAGCTACAGGAAACGAAAGATAGCACATCCGGTCTCAAACCCGGAAGTTAGCATTTTCTCGTGCACAGGGTCTATTGAAATAGTCACCTGCAGTGGCAGCCCATCAATAGGGGGTGCTAGGGTGCCACCCCACCAGTCTCACAGGAGGAGGAAGAAGAAGAACAAGAAAAGAATCACAAAATAGTTATAAAATACATGAAAATTAAACTAAACTATCTGTCCACTATACATACTATAAGTGCTGTGAAAGCTAATTGTGAATATGTGTTTCTGACCTTGTGTAGGTCAGGTTATTTTTTTCTTGAAACTCTTACTTCTGTTATGACTACATTGTGGTTGTTTTTTTTATTTTTTATTTGTATTTGATTATATTGATATTATTCTAAGGTCTCCTTATGAAGACTTTGATTTATTTACTGTTTGTTGTGTAGAATTAGACCTAACAGCGCCACATTGTTAGTGAATTGGTGGTAGGAATTTTTACCAGCAAAATATTCAGTCAAATGAAAATATTTTACTTCATTCCCTGCCCTAGTGGTGATGATATGTGATACATCTGAAAACTGATTTGTAAAAATGCGCCCCATCCAAAAACATTTTCACCAGCCGCCACTGGTCACCTGGTTAACCAACATCTTTTCACATCTCTGACCTCGACACTGCAACATGAGGATCTTGAAGCTGCTTTTTTATTTGTACTTAAATGAACATTTCAACAATCAGAATGATGGCAACACCTGATGACAAGAAGGAAATTCCAAAGATGTACATCATGCACACTGGTGCTTAGAAACAACACGTTGGAACAAGTAACTGACTATAAAGTTTTGTCTTTTTCAAGAGCTTCTAGCATAAGTCTGATCTGACTGCATTTGGGGTCCTGGGGATCCAGCAAGGCCAGGCGCGCATGCAGCAGCCCCTTCACTAGCCCTACTACTGTACACAGCCCCTCAAGCACAGCTGCAGGAGGAAGTTTTGCTGCTCTATACAGGCAAGCAGCAAACCACACCACATCACAGACAGGGCAAAGACTTAGAAACAAGTCAAAACAAGTCCCTACACAACGTGAACTTCAAATTCCTTTCCTCTAAGAGAAAAAAAAATGTAGAAAAGAAAATGAGATCTGTAACATGAATCTTTAAAACCACTTGCCTTTTTAGTGGGTTTAAGGGAGTATTAGTGATGTTTCTTTGTTATGCAAACATTCATGCAGTAAATCTTTTCTTCTACAGAAATGCTTATTTCCATGTTATTTCCATGATATGACACAATCTTAGAAGTAGTTTTGTGTTACTTTTAATAGCCTGTTATCCTTTCATTATTAGAAGTTTTTTATGTATTATTAAAGCATGATAGTTCAGAAATTTGTGTTTGAAATCTATTTACTGAAAAGCAAACGGAATGCACAGAGTAAAACAGAATTGTACTCATTCTTAGAAATTCACCCACATGATTAAAATACATTGCAAGCGATTAGTGTTGTGATTGGTCACACACATCTCACCTATGAGATCTGGTCAATTTTAAAACCTCATAATCCTCTTAAATCATTATCTAACATTGTTCATGCCTCATCCTAAGTTTGTTTGGTTTTTTTTGGTTTTCACATCAGTTATCATTATCATAGGATTTTTTTTTGGTCCAAAAACTTGTTTTGATGGTGATACTTTAGAATATATTAATAAATATACATATTTTCTGGATTTGAGTCCTCTTTGAGTCTGTGTGAATATTCTCCAGAATTTTCTACTGATGCCCCAAAGTATAAATGCCTAATAGTTTATTATTAAATCTGAAAATCTATGAATTCACTGTCCTGTTCGAGAATGTTTAGTGTTAACTAAACATTCTGACAGTACAACCCATCAGCTGCTCAGGTTTGTTACTTTTTATTTCCTGCCTGACAAGAAGGTTAGTGGTTTAATCCCAGTTGTGCTTCATGGTGAAGAACATCTGCATGGATAAACATATGTTAGCTTTATTACATATGAACATAATGTGATTTCATGTACATAATATTTTATGACAATGTTTTTGAATTATGTGTTTGAATAGCAAAACACTGGAAAGTTCAGGATAGATACAGTGAATTGTGAGCTTAGCTAGAGAAGTCTGATTAATTTGCTCTAATAGAAACAGACAGATGGAAATGTAAGATTTTAATTCATAGATCATAACAGCAATAATAACATTATTATGAAATAATGTTGCTATTTAGCATTTACTTGATTTGTTAGTAAATGTAAAAGTATTTATGTAACAAGATTAAAATATTTTCAAGTCACCACGTCACAGTTGTAGTATCCTGCTCATTTACAGGAATGCTTTTATTTACAATTGCATAAAATACCATTATTACATTTCTAACATCATCAATTAAAATAGTATTAAACATGTTTCTACGTTAACCTGTTCATGCTGCATTATGTGTCATCTTCTGAATCACTGCATCAGGCCTAAAACTGCAGGAGGACCCACTCAGAGTAGACCAATGCACTGCCTGTTATAAACCGTTTCTTAGTGAAGCACAGAGGTGGAGCTTCACTGATGCTTGTCATGAGACGCGACTACAAGAGACACAAAAAGGCAGTAAAGCCCCCAATAAAATAATTTCCGTCAGGCTCAAACTGCAAAGAAAGAACAGATTTTCACTTCACACTGCTGTGCACGACTGCAAATGAAAGTGTGTGTGTGTGTGTGTGTGTGAGCTCCAGGGCTTCGTGTAGTGTCAGGACTGACGGATGGTTGCAGCTATAGGGTTTCCCATTACCCAGAATGCAATCTGCTAGAAAGGATGTAGTGGGTAAGGCTTGAAGGACAAGGTACTCCATCGTGAAATTGGGGCATTTTGGATGCACACCTGCTTCAGACTGAGAGTAATTACAAACAGTCACACACTGCATGCTTCTTTTCACTGAGTAAAATCTGCTTTCCCTGATTTATTCACCCTAAATAAATATTTTTATTGTGAATAAAAAAGGTGTCAGACTGCATCTTAAGACAATAACATGCATGATTAGAAATGTAAAATGCTCTGATTACATTCAGATGTACAAGAAATATTAAATTCTGTAAGTGTTCTTTAATGTTTCACATATAACAGATGTAAATATTTAATGCACACCTATTAACCTCACGTAGCAGACAGATGTGCACACACCTGTTAAGTCAAGCCCCACAGATCGACTCTCCTCACTGATGCAATTTCATTAAAAACATCTCACCTCACTAACACTCTTCAGTCAGACCAATTAACAGATGTAGGTCTTAATCAAACATTACCAAGATCAAGGGTGCTCTATATGTGCAAACTAGAGTACAAGATTGAAACAACATCACTTATAAGTGCAATCATGTTATTAGAGATGGGTCTGATGACATTACACCCATCAGCCTTCGTACCAACACTGGACTCACTATTTACTCTCACAAGGGTATTAGAGGGTGTATGGGAGTTTGTCAGACTTCTTGTGTTTTAAGGCTTTTTATATTGTCCCTCATGGTGTTCTGTGGGGGTTCTTCAGGATTTAGGGGTTTTTGGTCTCCTGTAAAACCAGAGTAAGAGCTTGGTTCACATTAACAGTAAAAAATTCCAGTAAGTGTTGCACTCCACTTCATTTTTGCTTTTTATCATTGATTCTACAAACATTTATTAGCAGAATTTTTATAAGCAGGCAAAGTGTGAAGGATCTCCAGTTTGGAGTCTTCAGTTTGCTTCCCTGCTTTTTACTGATGCTCTCAGGGGAGGATTAAGGTGCACTGGGGCCCCTAGGCTACACTTGTTCAGGGGCCCCCTAGTCTGTGACCCGAAACTTTGACCGCTATATATATATATATATATATATATATATATATATATATATATATATATATATATATATATATATATATACACACACACACACACACACACACACACATAGGATTATTATTTATTTATTTGGTTACTCAATCAGTGTTGCTTATGATTTGTGGACCAATACACTTTAAGAATATTCTTGCATGTACATTTAAATAAAATCATATATTTCAGGGTGTTTCCTGCTCAAATAGAAGCAGAGATGGTACCATCCTGACCATTTTGACTGACGGTAAAAAATAAAATCCGGTCATAATCTATTTCTACCTGTCACTTATTAATTACATTTTCGGCAGCATTATTTCATTCCTTGTAAAAAAAAATATGGAATCGTTCCTTGACCTTTCCTCCTCCACTGCAGTTTGGAGAACCTGATGTTTAATGAAGCTGCAGAACAGAATATCGTGGTTCTGATGGTTCAGCTCAGTTGATCTGCACACCAGGTCCAGTTCAGTTCATAAATCCAGACTGATCTAGAGAATAAACCAGCTGATCACAAAGTCTTCATCTGGAGAACTCATAACTCTCCCCGTCTGAGGACTGGCGCAGGCGCAGCGCATGAGTGCATCCACGCGATCGCCTCAGATTGCAGCATTTATATGTCTGTTCAGTTCATAAATCCAGACTGATCTAGAAAATAAACCAACTTGGTTCAACGCTCTGGGAGTTCTCGTTCTCTGAACCGCTGAGCTCCCGGATTCTGGACGTGGCGTTCCACGTCCAGAATCCGGAGCGCTGCGCATTTACGCAGGAGTAGTCCCTCTGACAGGCTGCTGCAGCCACTCGCCAATATAGCGCCTGGGTTTTTTTTGGCAACACTACTACTGGATACAAAAAACCCAAAACAATATTTACCTGTTTGCTGCAACTGCGTAACATCCACACAGCTGCGGGCAGAGTGAAATCAGCTGGAGGCGGCCGCTATGCAAATTTGAAAAACCCTGCTGACCAATGGGGGCCCCCAGACACACGGGGCCCCTAGGCTTCAGCCATACCTAGCCTGTGCATTAATCCGGGCCTGGATGCTCTGGTCCTGTTGGCCTCCTTCAAGTACAGGAAGGGTTTGCTGCTGAGTGTAAAGGAGCTGAGAGAAAAACCAGCACCTCCAAGTTTGAGTCCACAGTCCTCAACCAGAAATAGGGTGAACTGCCAGCTCTGGTCTTGACTGGAGATGAGTTTCTACCCCAGGTGGAGGAGTTTTAGTATCTTTGGGATTTGTTTATAGGTGGGGTAGAATGGAACAGGAGATTGGCATGCAGATTGGAGCAAAGCATGCAGTGAAGTAAAATCTACCCCAATCTGTCCTGGTAAAAAGAAAGCTGAATTTAAATGCTAAATTTTCAACTTACCCATCTATGCTCACCTCTGGTCATGAGATGCGGGTAAAGAATGAAAGAAAGAGATGACTGATGAATGAACTCGCCATCACAGATCAGAGGAGGACCTCAACCATTCTGGTTGAGCTCCAGGTAGAGCCACTGCTCCTCTGCATTCAAAAGTGCCACTTGGGGTGGTTTAGGAATCTGGTAAGAACACCTTCTGGATACCTCCATGCTCTGCTCTCAAGCTTCTGGTTAAACTCTCACAACAAGCAGCACACAAACCGCAACCTAGTGAAACCAGCATCAGAGTCCCCCCTAATGAGCTAGAGGAGGTAGCTGCAGAGAGGAAGGTCTGGAAATCTCTGCCTGAGCTTTGGCCCCTCAACCCAGTTCCAGGTAGGTGGCAGAAGGATGAGTTTTGAACTCACAATATACTGTCATCTGTGTGACTATTATTAACAAAAAGACATGTCCTTTATCACGCTTGGCATGTCTGAGACTTTTGCAGAACTGAAGATACGGATTAATTGTGCAACACCAGCAGAGGATTGGGCTAGTTCAAATTTTTATGATCACTGCCTCTGATGCTGCTACCCTAACAGATGACTCCAGATGTGATGATCACACTCTCCACAACAGGCTTATAGAACATATGTAACAGATTGCTGCCAGCACTGAAGGATCTCAGCTTCCTCAGAAGTCCAGTCTGCTCTGTCCCTCCTTGTAAACACTTTCACTGTGTCTCCAGTCCTGTCTACTGTCCAGGTGAACAATGAGGTTTTTATATTCCTCCACCACCTACACTTCTTCTCCCAAGGGTGGAAGCTCTGTTTGGCTGGAGGCAGAAGAGGAGGATGATAAACTGAACCTATTAAAGATCATATTCAGTTAATTTGTCCAGACTTCTATCTGACCTTTCTTTGCTTGAAGCCAGTAATGTTCTTCATCCCTAACGACACATTCCTGATGTAATTATGATTATATCATGATCATATATCTGACATAACATAATAATCCTCTTGCTTACAGCAAAACCAATTCACTGTCAAAGAAACATTTTGCCTAAATCAAAAGGAAAATGCTTACAAACAAGTTTAGAACAGTCAGCATTTCTTAGTCAAGTGAGAAGACTTCAAAACAGTTAGGAAACACTACTCAGTCACACACGCTTGTCTAAAAAAATGTACGGCAAGATAGAAAAGGGAGGACGGTCTGTCAGCCCTCTGGACTACTGACAAGCGTCACCTGGGGTGGTACTTTACAGGAAGCTCAGGGCAGACTGAAGCTAATGTGTTTCCAGTCAAAGTATGACAGCTAAGTCGAGGCGGGGCTCCAGGGACACAACAGGATATTGCTGATAAAGGATTAGAAGCAATTGAAAGTGAAGTTACTGGACAGCTTTTATTTTTCTGGGCTACAATAACAAACATAAAAAGAGGAATGAGATATTCAATGTTTTTTGTTTTTCAAAAAAAAAAAAGGATGGCTTATTTAAACAGCTAAGATTTGTGTTTTAACAGTCATTCACATTATTATTTAAGAAACTACATGAACCAATCCAATTAGTATGAATTGCAATTTTAAACAAAGTAATCCCACTTGATTGAATGGAGTTTTTTTTATGATATTGGAATCTGTTTCTCTACCTGTCCATCCCTCTATAATGAGCTGTATTGATGGATTCAGGACAGGACAGGTGAGCTCAGAACCTCCAGGCTCATTATGGGAGGACAGGTAGTCAGCCAGAATGTACAGGGGCGAGCAGGGCAGCTCATTCTGATCTGTTGTCATGGTAACTGCAGCAGCAGTTAATGAGACTTCATCACTAGTTGCTACAGACTACTCTGCTAGCTGGTCTTAGCATTTGCAATCTCACTCAGCCTCATTAATATACAGTAAATAGAATAACTCAAGACCAAAAGGCCAACATATACTAGAGTTAAGAAGTGTCACTCTTCTTTCCTTGGGGTTTCTATATTTCCTTACATAAGATTACATAATTAAGTATTTATCACAAAAAACAGAAACCTGAAAAATAAAGAACATTTGAACTGTCAATCTTCACTGCCTTCTTTTATTTCGGGGTTCTTAGTTGACGAAGGATCCGGCCTATACGCCGGCCGGGTCCTTCAAAGGATGCAGCCCCTGAATTTGGACACAGCCTATATTTAAGCCACAATATCAAACTGGATGATGCTTGTAATTTATTTTAAAAATAGGGACACATTAGTGCATTTTCAGAATGCTTTAGACACTCACTTCATCACTTTCACTGGCAGTCACTCTTGTAAATCACAAGACAATCCACTCTATAATGTCCAAACTACAAGTCTTTCTCTGTTGTAGGTTTTTATTTCAACAGCAGTGGAGCTTAAAGGAATAAGATCAATTTAGAGCATGAGTCACCACCTCCAGTGCTCGAGGGGCTACCATCTTCCAGGTTTTTCATGTTTCCTGCACCAGCACACCTGAATCAAAGCTCAAATGATTTAATCACTTCCTCGCTGTGTTGAGTTCTGCAGCCTGTTAATTATTCAGTCATTTATATCAGGTGTCTCGGAAACAAGCAAACAACTAGAATTTGCAGGATGGTACCTCTCAGCTGGAGCTGGTGGTCCCTGATTTAAAGCAACATTTTGGATTTACTCATTGTTGTTAGTATAACTTGATTTTTAAAATTTTACTTGGGGTCTTTTTGACTTGCTGGCATAATATAAAACATGAAAAATCCTCAAACGTGTCTTAAAAAGCATATCTTTAAGGATATTGGCGTGCAGGGTTTTACATTAAAAGTGCAATGAAAGGAACAAATATTAGAGTTAGAGAAGACACAACGATGGAGGCACTTTCATTTGGTTGGATAGGTTACGGTTTGAGAAAGCTCTCCACACTGTCTCTCCACATTAACCTCAACACCAATGAGGTAACAGGAAAATCAAACACATCTACCTGTTCGATCTCGAATGGCGAGGTTCTTCCCTTTCTTTAAGATGATTTCCAGCTGGTACATGGCGGGACCAGAAAGTTGAGACAGTGACTCAGCATTACTGGGCCCAACGATGCTGATGCCCTGAGAACAACACAAATTAAGAGTTTACACGTACAAGATCGAGTTATACAAAATATACCAGAGCTTTATAAATACAGATACTGTTATGTAGTCAGAATATAAATAAATTTCAACCTTGTTCTCCTATTTGTTCTATGGATATGATCTTTACAGACTTTTTGCTTTTTGCAATTTGTCTGCAAAACACAGAAGTAGTTCATGAATTAAAGAACTTGATGTTATTGGATTATATCATTTGTGCTGCATGACATACTGATAACTAACCACTGAAAACATGCAGCTTCTTTTGGAAAGCTCCAAGTGTGAGGCTCTTTGACAGGCCTGTCTCTTTGGATTTGCATGTCATGCTGCAGCCCTGAGGTCAGTCCTGCTGGCTCTAATTGTGGAGCCCCAAGATGAACTGAGCTGCTCTCGAAGATCCACAGCAGCATACTTTCTTACTCAGTCTTTGTCATATTTTATTCCACCAGACTCATTTATCTCCTCTTCCCATTAGGCGTCTCGTGCATAGAGGCTCAAGAGAATTCACTATCGACTCATTTAACTAAAAGAACTTTCCCTCAAGAAACACAAATATACACAAAATCAATCAGTCCATTTTGTGTTTTCTATCACCATTTTTGTGAAATCTTGAAAAGTAATTTATGACGGATCTCATGCAATATTGCAAAACTTCCCATCAGTACTCTGTGGTTCATAAGATATTCATTGACAAACACACTCACATACAGAGGCGTCAAAGAGGCAGAAACATTATCACAGTGAGAAGAGTACCATAAAGCTCATCAGGTTGCTGTTAAAAATCTTCTATATTATCACCTGAACGTGACTTTCACCTCTCTGTATGTTCTGCAGTGAAGCTTCGGGTTAAATTTCCTAAAAACTGCACACATTTATTCTCCACAATCTAAAACTAAGAATGTTCAAGAGTATAAAATACATTTAAGAATGTGAATAGAAGAAACATGATCATAATGAGTGCGATTTATGTGTTTTCTGACTAAAGCAGTGAGAGAGCAGGTGTACCAGCTCAACAAATACCAGCAAAAGTCAAAAAGTGCATCCAGAAGCAGGCAGGAGCTACAGCTGGTTGACTGGATGGGATAAACCTAGGCTCAACGGTGGATGTAGGTCACTCTAATTAAACTTTATGGCTGTGTGTGTGTATGTGTGTGTGCATACAACCAGCAGGACAGCACAAAAGATGGCCTGGCTAAATAACAGTAAAACTTCCCAAACTAAATAATGATTAACTAGATGAGCTACATTATCTCATGAACTTGAATAAATGATCACAAATTCAAACATAATAGATCTGAAAATGATTTGTGTGCTGCTCAAACACAAGTTCTTTGAGTAAACCTCCAGGTGAAAGTCGAGATCAATTACATATAAAACAAGCAGAAATAGACACAGAAACACACAGCTTCTTGTTCCTGAACCAGGCATTTTGCTTGGTCTTTCCATTGGGGAACACTCCAGAGGGGAATATCCATCTAATCCCCTGAGTCCTGTAGCTTTCAGGCTTACCTCTGAATACTGATGCAGAGTTCACACACACACACACACACACACACACACACACACACACACACACACACACACACACACACACACACACACACACACACACACACACACACACACACACACACACACAGAGAGAGACACCGAAAACCAAAACACAGTTTGCATTCAGAGGAACACAAATCCTTTGCATTTTGTTCAAGCTGGCAGAGATTTAAGCAATACGACCCACAAACAAATATTTTTTAAATTATTTTCAATGCAAACAAAGTTTTCAACATAAAACAGAATTTTATAGCTTTTGTTGAAGTGCTGCATACAATAAAATGTATGCAATCATCTTATTTGAACATGTGCATCAAATTAAAATCTAGTCCATCATTACTGTAACAATGAGGGATTCAACCTGCCTAAATGTGCTGCAACAGGAAAATGCTTACGTGTGTGGAACAAACAAGCCTTCAGAAAACCTTCAAACTGAATCCTAAATGAATCAATAAAAACATCAATACATATCAGTGGCCTTTCCTTAAACTAGACCCTGCTTTAAAGAGATAAATTGGGTCTAACTTTGTTTTGCAAATATTGATTCCAGCGTTACATAATCTCCAGAGAGAAGAAGGTTCTGCCTTTCTTGCACACAGCTATGCACTCCTGCCAGACACTGTGTGTAATAGATGCTGCTTAAAGTCGATGAGTAACAAAAAGGGTTAGGAGTAGATTATGAGGATATAATGCAGCGAGCCTTAACTGACATTAAAAAGGGTTATTTAGTAAAACAGCCTCGCTTTATTGACTCTCCTGCACTTTAATTAGGTTCTACAGCACAAGAGAAGCCCAAAAGGCTCACACACACATAAAGCTTGGTCAAAATAACAGCTTTTGTAGTAATTCTATTGACAGACAATATGTTTGCTTTTAACCACAGAGTGAAGAATAATAGAAAAACCATAAACTACCAGGATGTTCACCTGGCTGTTTGTGTTGTTCCATTTCTTTCCAGCACTCGGTGTAAACAAACACAGGTGGATTTCTTCTCAGCGCTCAGGTCTGTTTTCCAGACTCTTAATGACCAGGTCAGTCTGATAGCTCTCCTAGAATAGAGCAGATCTGGTCCTAAATGCTAATGTAGCATTCACTCTATGGAAGGAATGAATAAAGAGTTCAAATACCGACTGGTTCTATTCCCTAAAACATTGATGTGCCTAATCTGACATTTATGCGAGCTGATATTTAATGATAAAAGTAACGTAGTAAATCTGTCCAGTAATGCTCTACTTTATAAAATCACACAGTCTTGTACTTCTCTCTTCTTTGCATATTGTGACACTGAAGCCTCCTATGGAAAAGAAATCCTGTAGTCAGCCCTGAGCACTGCACTGGTTCTCATTTCTCACAGCGATGGCAGCTAATTTTCAGTTTCTGCAACCTCATTTCTGCATAACATGAATCTATTGCTGCTTTCTCATTCACTTGGACATTACAGCAGCTCTCCTTCTGCTGGTGAAGGAGCCACTCACTGGATTTATAATGGCTTCCTATTAGGAGTAAACAATTCTGCTCTTCCAATTAAAGGCATTTGCAGGAGGGCATCGTTAGCATTATTGCCTCACTGCACATAAATCTTTTGGGGGGGGGTTAGAATGTAAAAGCAAAAAATGCATATCAGTGTGTTATTGAGAATAAAAAGTTACACATGTATGAAATGCAAAATTTTAAAATAAAAAAGTATAGAGCTTAGAAGAGGTAAAGCAGCTTCATGTAAACAGGTCAGACTCTGCCCTTTGCAGTTTATTAAATGAGACAGTTGCACCTTTTCCCACAATTTTCTAATAAAATCTATAACATGCTTTGGTCAAAACACAGAAGGATTACTGGACAAAACACATTCTTTTTTTATTTTATGTCTTTTGAGCAGTTTTACACAGAGGATTTTATAGTGGCACACTCTTCTCCTACCCTCTCCTTTATACCTCTTCTGTGTGTTGTTTGAGATGGTCATAAAGACAAATCACTCCAAAGCAAACCCTTAAAAAGACCCAACTGCACCCTGCCTTACGATTTACAACAACACAGGAAGTAAAACACAGACATCAAATCAGCACTCTGCACACTTTGATTCTCTAATACCTGAATACCAAACCGTCTCACTGTGGTTTATTTGTTGAATTAATGGTTAATCAAAACTCTGCACTGCAAATGCATATAATAAACAATCAAATCAGCTGGGAAATTTTACAACAAAATCATTTCCATTGTGCCTTCAAATGTCTAGAGAGCAGTACATTTTCTTGAGCTTTACTGTCAGTCCTTCTTTAGCGGATTCTTGTAGGAATTTTTTGCTTTTGTGTGCAAATTTAAATTAACCATCCTTTAAATGATTATAAATTATATTATTGTTGCAACCAGTGACAACAATAAAAATTGAATTCCCATGCTTTGGCTGCATAATTTTTGTTCCAAGAAGGGGTTTGGAATTATTAAAATATTCATTTCTAAGCATGAAAAAAGCCCCTGCAAAAACAGGTTTGCACTTCAAAGTCACAGTGAATTAATTAAATTAAGATTGATTTCAGATAGAGGAGAGTGGATTCCCTCTACTTACAGAATGAGATATTTTCAAACATAAAAGACCTAAAAATGAGTTTTTGAGTTAGTGGTGACTCCAAACACTGAAATATATTCTCATAAGTCCAATATTAGTGACAGTTTTTAAGCCTAGCTGTTCAGGTATTTTTAATTATATTTGTGAACAGATTACACTTCCCCAAAAAATAAATCTGACCTAAAAAGACTAAAAATGGTAATCATTTAGACTTTGATTGGATCACATAAATACAACCAAGGCTGCATTTCCCAAAATGCACAGACATAAAATAAAATATATATTTTCGTCGTATCATTAACATTATTTTTTTTGTCATTTGAGTCTTATGGATAACCGATGCAGGGATTGTGTAACTAAATAATTCACTGGCCATTTACTGCATAATCAATTACAAGAAAAATTGAATAATTAAGATATTTGATTTATAATAGCAGTTCCCTGGAAGCTAATTTAAACATCAAGCTCTGAATTCACATTAAACACATTATGAGTGTGTCCAATTAAGTGCACCTCCTAAATATAAACGATATTGATCTCACAATGAAAGTGTGGCACTTTAATTGATGCAAGTGATTCTAAAGTGGGTTTTCCGACGAGTGAACATCAGACATTGACTTCAGAGAAGCCTTTTATGTTCTAGGTGATTTGATGCGAGTAAAACAAAACTCTGCATCCATTTTCAAATATCTCTATAATATTTGTAAGATGTTGAGAAGGTGTCTGGTTGTGATCCTTTCATTTAGTCAGTGAAAGTGAATTAATTCATTAAACACTCTAAACTGACTTGTCTAAATGTGTTCAGAGTTCAGAGGACTGGTGTCACTTCGACGAGGCTAAACTCAACATGTGAATGTTGTCAGATGCATAACTGTATTAGAGTGATGGATGATTGCTTTCTAAATCACGCTGCTGTGCCACATGGACATGATGATGCCGTTTTGCTATCCTGGGGCGATGTGTCTGGAAGTAATCTGATTAGATTTTAGAGGCTCTGGATTGCAACCAATTCCTGAACCTGTTAAAGTAATGAAACACAAAATAGCACGAGCGCCAAGAATCACAACAGAATTTCTAGGTGATCTTATTATTTATTTGAAACAGAAAAGTATCAAACGATCCAAATTAGAGTCTATCAGATGTGGTTTAAAGCTGTCAAGAAGGAAACTTCATCACTGACACATTTACTTTACTCTAGCATCGTGCTCAGCAGCTTCCCTCACAGCACTGTATGAACCCACATACAGTATACTATTCACAGACACTCAACACAACCACATATTGTAAGGAAACCTATTGAGGTTTGCCAGTGAGGCCTCTTACAATGCTAGAAATGCTTTTCTTTCTACTCGCTCTAATTTTAGAACATATGTGGGAAGAAAACCTTATAGAGGCAGACTAAGGTTGTTTCCAGCTAGATGTCTTCAAAATAGGTTTCTGCTGATTTTCTGCAACCTTTAAATAAAACAAATGTCTAATTAACATATAACCTGAATAAAAGGCCTGTTATAATTTGTGCATTTTAAATAAAAGCTGCAAAAAATGTAGAAAATTTCAGTAAAAGCTACTTTTGACTGACTTTGACACTTATAAACTGGTTTTTACACAACTAACACCTCATAAAGTCTGATTTCAATAAGTGTCAGTAAATAGATTAAAATGTTGCACCTGAACAACGACTGAGACACATTTCCAGAGAGCCTTACTCACAGATGGCGGAGGTGTCAGCAGCATTAATCCTTTGTGTCATTAGCGAAAAGTGAATTGCTGTCTGGTTCCATCATCTGTCTCCAGCTTTTTCACTGCATCTCATGATCAAATCAGCTTCACAAACCACATTTCTGCTTCAGCGTTTGGCGTTCGTATTTATTTTAATATTGCAATTGCATCATATAAAAGTATAAATATATTCTGCAGCCTTTAAACCTTTAAAAATGTGCAAATAAGCTATTTAATTAAATGCCACTACCTCTGTATATTACTAAGCCTCTCCTCTCCTCTCCTGCAGCTAACAGCCACTCAACTAAATAACACGGTTTCTTTTCTGTGCTCTTTCTTTAATAATAGTAATGCAGTCAGCTGTATAAAGTGCAGGTTTCTTCACTCTCCTCTCTCTGACCATGCTCATTAATCTTCTGGTGCAGCAGGTATAATGACAGCTAAATAACATTTCTGATGCTGAAAGCTGAGTCAACAAACTGCATCAATGCATTAGAAAGTCTGCTCAACTAGTGAGGGAAAAACATTTTGTTACTAGCACGCAGTATAGACACTTGTACTATTCAGTGAGTGTTTTCTTCTTCTTCTTCTTCTTTTTCTCTTTTTTATTACTTTGATGGTAGGAGATGGTTTTACAGCCCAGATGGTAAAATATTAGTCTATCAGCTGTTCATGGTCATAAATGAGAACTCCCCGAGGCAACTCAGCCTTATAGAAATGGAAAGCAATGAAGTGAATAAATAGTAAAAGTCATTATGACTAAAAAATGTCTAGTTTTTATTGACTGATTTATTTAATGGATAATGTTATATATTATATGTTTTTTATTATTTAATCACGTAGCATACAACAGTAATACAATTATATTGAATTGGCTACATGCCACCTGCAACACTTGGATCTTCCACAAGAGGGCAGAAGACATGTGCAGGTTTTGAAACAGCATGTTTTTAGGAAAGTACTAATCCTGATGAAGAGGTGGAGCAAAGTGTATCAAGTGATAGGTTAACAAGACATTTATGATATTACCTTACCATGGTGATCTGTACAGGGACAAGTCGATGCTATAAAAAAAACTTTAAATATTTTAAACGTTTCTTTAACAGTGGCACATTCCATTCACTTTTCGAAGCCAACTGCAACAGAGTATTAATATTAACCAATAAACACACCACATAGTTTTTCTATGTTAAAGGCAACACATCATATGATTTAAAACTTTTTTAAAATTTAGTTATTTACAGTAAAGAGTCAGTTTTTAAGTTTTTGCTTGAGTAATGTTTCCAGTTTGTGCTTTTGATGGCAGTAAAGCACCAGAAGACTGGATTCTTTCTGCTGTAATTAATAATACAGAGCAGCTCAGACTGACTTTCCCTCTCCAGCCTTGGGTATTTCTGGGGCTGCAGCCAACAGCTCAAAATGATACAGCTTAAGGAGCCTGGTAGAAAAAAATGCTTCCTCCTCCTCCTTCTCAAAGAGTGCTCTGTGGCAGCCAAATTTCATTTCAGTTTTACCTCTTTTTTTCAGTTTTATTGAGCAGCTGCGTCATCACTCATCATCCCAACAGTCCCTCCAATACGTGCTTCTATTCACCTCCTTCCTGCACCTGTTTCAGGCAACATGAAACCTGGATCTGTACATTTATGAAAACCACCTCCTCGTCAAATAAATCCAACATTAGCCTCAGTTTGAATGCAATCATAGTTTATTAAAGATCTGCTTCATCAATCTTTTACAACTGCCATGATTTGAGACCATTCTTTATGCAATACATCCTTTGTTCTAAAAAACAATAATAAAACAAAGCTCCCTACTGACCTGCTGTACTGAAAAAGTTGTTGAGATGATTGACTTCCAGAGGATTATCCTCTAATACTCATCAACATGCATCATCCGTCCATGACAACAATCAATGGCTCTTTAAAGATCCATGACATGAGAGGAGGATGAACACAGCCTTAATTGAATGATAACTTTTGTGGAATTAATATTTAAATACCAAAAGTTAATCTTGTTTAACCCTTCAGATATCATCACAAGAACAGGGATTCATGTGGAGCACGCGAGCTCCACCTTGAATAGATGATGATAAAAGGAGTCAGTTCAACATGGGAATATGGGTTTATAAATGCATATAGACTTAAACATGGATTATTACCTGGTTTTCTGAATGCACATTTGTATTTGTGCTGACGTTTAATGGGAGAAGGCCATGAAACAAGCTTTAAAATAACATAAGAGGCCTTTAAAGATTGTTTATTGTGCAATTCTGCAAAGCTGCACAAATAGCCATCTGTCCAAAAATTATGTCTGTCAACAAATGTCATGTTAGGTTGGCAGAAGCAGTTGTAGCTCACCTGGTGACATCCAGTTATGTATTTTCTATGCATAAATTAGTTTCAACATCCTGAACAATGCAGCCTGAGAGCTGCACATGTTCCTGCAAAAGCAGGTCTGGATTTCCCCAGAGCTTCCCCACACCCTGACGTTACGCGGAAAAACAAATTCGATTTTACTGCCTGATGACACAGTGCATGAAACAAGTATGTTCTATTTTACACAGATATTCATTTAAACAATTTCAACAAAAATAGAATGGTAATGTTCAAAATAATTTGAAATGCAGAACAATTACACAACCTCTGAGGTAGATTCTTCTGTATCCCTTTGAATTATTTATGTAGTGACTCAGTGTGTAATTGGACTAAAGTTGTAGTTATATTACTGCCAGGCTACTATATCAAACCTGTGATTGGTTTTAGTAAAGAGTAGAGGTTAACTTTATTTTCTTTTAGACTATGATCAAAATAAAAAACTGAAACTACTAGCAATTCATCATGTTATGGTTGAAGATGAGTCATATCATCACCCCAGCTGCCCTCGGTGTAAATCTATGAAAGCTCCAAACCTTACAGTCAGACCAGTAACCCAGTTTCCCTTCCTCCCTCTAGCTTTTTAAAGACCCTTCCTCCCAGTTGCCAGATGTCTGAGCAGCATGGCCTACTTTCATTTATGGTAGCGATGGTGGTCACAACTGGATTGCAGGTGGGACGAGAACAGAAAAAGGAATGTTTTTATTCTAGTTAATCCAATAATGAGCAGGATTACAAAGGGTTAGCAGTCAGAAAGCAGTTTGACAAGAATCTGAAAAGACAGAACAGACTGAATGAATTGTATTTTACAAGTAGACAATCAAAGGAAACAAGGATTTAAGAAAAAACTATGGGAACCAGGAAGCTCTTAGGACACATTCCAGGTGGTGTGATTACTATAGGTCCAGGTGTGAGATGAGGTGCAAAACAAAAACTAATTAAAACTAATCATTAGTGTCCCAGTGACATTTTGCAGTAGGCACCAAGGCACCATGATGTGAATGCATGCAGGCACAGATCATCCCAGCAGCATGCCAGTGAAGGTGAGACAGAACCAGGTAGCACCAAATAGTAGAATCAGCTAAAGCAAATTAGAGGTCCGTCTGCAGGCATCCAGCAATTACAGAACTACACACAATGTTCTTTTGTAAACCAGCATTCAAATGTTTATGGTTTTGAACTTTTCAGTAAGTTAGGCGTGCACATGGTGGCCCAAATGACTCAAAGAGGAAGAAAGCTATAATTAGCCTCTCTTTCAGTTATTTCTTCCACATAAAAACACTTCAGAAATATACATTTATTAACTTTGTAGATGTCGTGCAGAAAAGATTTCCCACTATAAAAATGAACGTAACCCATAAGAACCCATGATGACACAGGTGTCACCACTCATTTTAAGGTTCTGGAAATTTCCTCCTCCAGCTATATATTCAAATTTAACAACCCCGAGTGACATCTAATAAAAATATCTATAATTCTTTATTTCTGTGTCTTTTTTCCCCTAAATGTTAATCAATGTGGTCCACTTGTTCTCTTTCTATTCTCTAAGAGTTTGGGTTCTTATAGGTTAAATTGGTTCTCAATTATTTTCTGTCAGGGCCTCCTACGAGCATAGATGCTTGATGAATGTGGATGAGAGTCATTCCAAGATGCTGAAGACTCCAGGTGATGTTGGGCTGTCATGTTTGCCCCAACTCTGCAATGTTGCATGGCTACTGCAGTACCTGTGGAGTGGCAGACTGGGGTGGTGGACCCAGTTTTCAAGAAGGGGAGCCAACTACAGGGAGATCACTTCTCAGCCTCCTTGGGAAGGTCTATTTTAGGGTATTAAAAGGGAGAGTCCAACTGATTGTCAAACCTTTGATCCAGGAGGAGCAATGTAGCTTTCTACCAGGTCATGGAACAGTGGACTAGATCTATACCCTTGCAGAGTTGCAGGTTGGGTCATGGGAATGTGGTTGTCCACTCCACATGTGTTTTGTGGACTTGAAGAAGTTATGACCCTGTCCCTTAAGGTATTCTGTGAGGGGTGCCAGGGGTTCAAGTGACACTGGTACTGGCTAGCTAGTCCCTGTACAACCAGAGATGTGTCCATGTCCTCAACGCTAAATCAAAGCTTTGCTCCAGTCTGTTTTGGTGAAGAGTGAGCTGAGTAGAAAGGTAAAGCACTTAATTTAGTGGTCCATCTACATTCCAACCCTCACCTATGGTCACGACTCATGAGATGTGGATCATGACTAAAACAATGACGCAACCGGCTGAAATGCCTCAGAAATAAGGTGAGGAGTTTTGTCCTCTGGGGGGAGCTCAGAGAAGAGCCGCTGCTCCTCCGCATTAAAAGGAGTAAGCTGAGGTGGTTTGGGAATCTGATTAGAAGGCCTCATGGTCACCTGATTCTTGAAGTTGTCCAGACATGTCCCATTGGGAGGAGACCTCCAGGGAGACCAAGAACTCCATGGATGGATTATTTATCTTATCTGACCTGGGGATGCCTTGGGACACCCAGTGTTGCAGGGATGAGGGAGGTCTAGGCTTCCCTTCTAGACCTGTTACCTCCATGACCTGAGCTTGGATAAGCAGAATAAAATGGATGGATGGATGGATGGATGGATGGATGGATGGATGGATGGATGGATGGATGGATGGATGGATGGATGGATGGATGGATGGATGGATGGATGGATGGATGGATGGACAGCCCTGCTACTGACAGGGAAAAGATAAAAACATTCTAATGCTATTATGAGATATTGAGCAAAAAAACTAATATATAACCAATGCACAAGAGTAAGAATTGTATTTCTAGGAATATAAAAAAGAAAAATTTTCTTGATTATTATAGGATTATAGGATTTAAGGGGCAAGAAAAGTGCAAAGCAAATTTTACATTTTACCTAGATTAAATGATCAGATGGACATGCTTTTCTCTGTAGCAAGAAAAAGCTCTAAGCACCAATTTTAAAAGAGGCAATCTTCATTTACGCTAAAGTTAATCTGTTCTAATACAAAGATAAGAACTGACCTAAATGAAAGGACGAGCATCATCTAATACTGATAAAATTTTATGTGCATCATGCTCCTAAATTGTGACTGAACCGAAGTGCCCTTACAGTAGGGAGGTATAACACACAATGTGACAAATCACTTTCACAGGGCTGCTGGCGAGGACATGTCAGAAACAAACTTCAGAGCCATTAAGGACAAATAAATGGTTGAGAAACGTCTGCTGCACCTGACAACTACTCAACGAAGCCTTTCTCCATAAATAATGAAGAGGAAAGAAAAAAAATGAAGGAGAAGAGGTGAAAGCAGAGGCGGGTGGACGGGAGAATGGAGGTGTGGATTAGAAATAGGATGAATGGAATGTAAACAAAGACAGCACCAATAGAAGAATATGATTCAAATGAAAACAGGTCAATGAAAGTATCTTTGCTTTGACACAAGCTGACTCATCAGGAGTAAACAAGATCAGCTTCTCTCACGTATAAACGAAACCGAACCAGAGGAGGCTTCTCTCCTGGGTTTATCACAGCTGAGATTGGTCCGGTGACAAACCGAGCAGGGAGCATCAAGTGTTGCTGACACCGTAGACAGACAAGCTGTTCGCCTCGCTGCCAACTAAACCTGTCAGCCAGCAGCCAGTCAATGCCAGTCACACTGGCACCACCCCTAAACAGATCCAAGACCAGCTCTGAAAAGACCCGCGTGCATTCAGCAGGAACATCCAGAACCAGGCTTGTTTGCTGCATCAGCAGCTTCACAGCAGAATCAAACCAACCCTAAAGGACTGCTGATGTGTTTCTTTAAAGAATCCCTCTCTATCCGCCCTCCACAACAACAGACCGAATGCTATATACAGTATGAACTCTGGAACGTCACACTGGAATAATAATAATCTTTGATTCATCAATATTACATCAGTTGAAATAAATCAAAAATAACAATTTAATTTAAAAAGTGACAATACTGGAGCAACATAATATTTATCCTACTAATAAGTAGATGTTTTATCATGGTGCCCTGTAATCGCTGCATCGAAAATATTTTATTTGCACAAAATTCAAATGACTACATGTATTTTTTAAAGCAGTGGTTTTGCATATTGTTAGAAAGACTGATGTTTGTGTGCAGCAGAGAGATATTATGCACACAATGATCATAAATGAGATTAACTTGATTTGAATTTGACTGGTTTGAATAGAATTGAATGTATATTAGATGAGTGTCTTTTTTGTTGTTGTTATTTTTGTTTTGTAATGAATGGTTTTCAAAAATAAATGTTTTTTCAAGTGGATCACTTTGTAATTCGCCCTATTGGGAAGGCTTTACTTTAGATGAGTAGTAATATCTGTGAGTGCATTTACCTCAACACATCAATAAAAACATTATGTATTTATTAACTATACTATTTAATTAGATTGCAGTTCTAACAGCAGTGTCAGAGGTTCATGTCTATGGGTAATTAAGAACTGCTAGTGGTTTTTAAACTTTGGAAGGAAGCCTAGCCAACTGAGTTCTGTGCAGGATATATTTGGACACATTTTATTCAACATGCAGTTAAAAACCTTTCGACACCGGGACAGTAAAAGCTGCCATGAGTCATTAGCCGTCCCCCATTTATTAACTTCAGTGACACTGTATTGAATAGAAGTGACAAGGAACGCTCTCTCATCTGATCTGAATGCCTCGAAACGACCCGACTCCCATTCACGATCTGAGTCGTGATGCTGGACTGCAGATCTGGTCTTAAAAGTGCATGTTTGCAGATTTCTCAGACAGAGTGCACTGCAGCATAAATAAAGCACTTGTTCAACTAGATTGTGCATCTGAATTCATTAACATCAGCTTTTGGTTTGTGGGAGAAGAAATGTGTAATGTGGAAGAGATGGGAAGAAACATTTTTTATGAAATCAGTGCTGCACCACAGAAAGAGTGAAAGGAATGAATAAAGCCTGAATAAAGCACCATATTTTGTCTATAATCCAGTAGCACCTGCTCTGGTAAAGGTTAGGAGCACTGACAGATGGTCCAACACAACAGAACAAAAGTTGAGAAATGTCTGGACAAGTAAATCAGAAAAACTGATTTTTTTTTTTTTTTACTATTTGTGATGTGAATCTGCCCCATTAAACCTTTACAAATGATTTTTTCAAAAATATAAATCCTTCACTGTAAAACAGTAAATTTCAGCTATTTTACCACTGAGGTGTTTCCAAACCAGCAAGCAGAAAACAGTAAATAACTACAGGTAAACTCTCTCATTCGCCAAGAAAATAAATGTCTCCCCAGCTGAGATGTTTAGACCAGCAGTGGCTGAACTCTGCGTGACTGGTTGACAGGTAATCAGTCATAGTTTTGAAACCCTTTTAAAGTCTTTGACCCAATTGAAAGCCCATGACAGCAAATACAGAGCGAGTTATGGATAAACGCAATGCATCACAGAATAACTTGTCAGTTTTATTGACTGCTTTCTATACATAATTGAACTTTTTCATGAATGAAATGCTCTTACGCAGCTGCACATCATGCGAGTGGCATTTGTAGTATTTAATGACGTGCGTGCAACTTATATGAGAAAATAAATGATTCAGCAAGGATTCCACACAAAACCTTGTTGCAGGTTCTGCACTTAAAACACATTAGTCCCTCCCAGGAGGATTCTATATGCATTATGCATACACTGTAAACAAGTAAGTATGCATGCAGTACAACCAGAGATACTAAGAATTCAGACAATCAGCTCTTGAAAGATAGTATTACAGAACATTTTGTAATTGAAGAAGATGCCTTAAAGCTTATCTAACATTTTTCTGATGAGAGGAACACAATTAGAGTCACACTTCTTCCCATTAGACCATTCCTCTTTGCTCCCCTCAGGCTATCCCCTCTATTTTTACCTGCTGTAGTCTTTTGTCTTTTCTCTCATCCCTCCTGATACCAAGATGTCTCAGTTCCATTACTTCAGTCCCTTAAATTCACTCTCTCATCGTTTCTCCTACCCCCTATCGTGTTTTTTTTCTCTCATTCGGAGCACGTTCAGCACCAAGCCCTTCAAACTGGAATTAGGGAATCACATTAGGAGAGAGGCACATAAACAATCTATCATTAGTTCAAAACCAGCTCAAGTGGGAAGGCATCCATCTTCAACTGCATCAACAGTTTAAATCTATTTTATTCCCCACACTGTTTTATGCATACTGTATATACCTGTTTTATCCAGGCTCTTCCCCTCATATTCCTCTCTCTTTCCTAAAGTCCAACTGGAGTCATGTCACACCAGCAGCCAGCTCAGGTTGCACATAATCAGAAACTGGACACTACACACCCACAGCACCTCCACCCTGCCTGCCATCCTCCACCACAAAACCCAAACAAAGACCTGCACATAGTTTTCTGCCGGGAGCTAATGATTCCTCTTATCAATAAAAAGAGGGGAACTGCAAACAAAGGTAAGGTTTATGGAAATGTGATAGGAAAATCTGCATGCAAATATGTGAACATGTCAAAGAGATGGAAAAATTTGGCTGATGCTGACATACGTTAATCCTCAATTCACCTGTCTAAGACTGGATTTAAAATAAAACGTACTTGTGCAACAATGAATTTAATTCACTATCAGATCACAATTAAGTATGAAAAGCATAAAATTTTAGTCCACATAAATCTGTAGCCATCTAGGAACAAACATCAAGCAGTCAAACAACAGTGTGTGAATACCTACAGTAAGGCTTCGTCCGACAGCTGAGAGAGGCAGTGCTAACATCCAGAAACTGAACACGCTCCGGTCTACTACTGCTGCTGCTGCTGCTGCTGTCTTCCCCTGATATATGAGAGAGGCACCCACACAAACACTGACTCCCTCCGTACCTTGCTCGTGCACGTAGCAAAGGCCAACCAGCTGTGAGGTTCTCTCATACCCCACGGACTGTCACTCACAGCTCCACAGACTGCTCTCACCGTCTCTCTCTTTCTCTACGTCACTGTCACTCAAACACAAAACTCTGAGGAGACCGTAGACTGACTGATTTTCTAGAATGGAATATTTTTTAAGTTAGAACAGAGTCAGGAAACTGCTGCTGTCTTTTTTTCTGCAAATGTTTAGCCAATCAATACACTGGTTTCATATTCCTTAATCCTTCCAGTTGTTATCACAATGAATCAAAAACACATTTAGTTACAATAAAAAGGCATATAGTCTTGATATTTTAGTTCAAACTGAAATCACAAATATTTACCGTGCGTATTCTTTAAGACTGAATGCACTCTCCATCTATGTCCCGCTGTATGGCTTGTCAAACTCAGAGCGCCAAAAAAATGGATAACGTCAACCTGTAGGGTGCACTAAACCGTGTACTATGATCATTTTTCAATTTACCAATGTTTTTTAGCAATATACTTGTATAGTTTAAATAAATGGAATTAGGAATATATCATTTGACCACCAATAGACTTTGTCTTGAAAGCACAAAGTTTTTATATCAGAGATTTCCTGATTATGTAAAGCCAAATGTCCAGATTCCACATTTTAAGGAGACTAAATTTACCAATATATGTCAGCAGATGGCAAGATTGTGATATTTAGTGCTAACAGAACTTATGAGAGTAAAAATTAAAAGATCAAACTTTTATGACATTGGATTCAAAACATTTTCTACTTAGTTGTTCAGTCACATGAAGAGAACATGAAAAATCTGCATCAACATAAAAAAGGAGCGCTTTTACGGGAGCCTGGATGCTTTTTCACGAGCACTGATTTATGGAAATAGAACTGTATGAAAAAATACCTTGAACACCACAAAGATTGTGTGAGGATAATAACTGAAAATAATGAAAGTGCAACAAACTGCCTGTGTGTTTTGCCCTTGTTCTGCCATATCAATATGCACTGACTAATTAGAATAGAAGGGCCAGAAGTGCAAAATAAAAGCATGCTTGACAAGTGTAATGTGTGTTTATAATAATCATTTATGTCGATTGAAATAAAAATGTGACTAAATGCACAGTTTAGTTATGGTTTGATGTCAACTTCAAAAATTCAATGCTGAAAATCAGATTAAACCAAGAACCCATGTTACCTGCAAATAAAATTTCTTTGACGCAAAGTTTTTTCAACTTATTAAAATTTTCAATTTATATTATATAAATTACACTATATACTGTAAGCTGCACTTCAGACACTTATATCTTTTTTCTCTCAACAACAGCTTGCACTATGATACTGATTATAAACACATAACTATAAAATATAACAGAAAATTTCAAATGGCTGGTGACTTAATTCACTCTAACCTCACAAACTTCTATAAGACTCCTATTTACAGCAGTTTGAAAATAAGTGAAAGCATTTTCACTGCTCTTTGAGAAACATTTTTAGAGAACAATTAATAGCTATTAAAATGTTTTTTGTTTGTTTTAAATTGTTTTTTCTTCTTCTTATCTTGTCATTTACAAGATAACACTGCTGTACTTCAACCTGATGAGAAGCATCAGTCTCAATGAAACACCTGTGTGTGAACAGATTGTTTTTTCTAGGGGCATGTGCTTCCGGTAAAAAAGCTCATTATTTTACGTTGCACTGCAGATTATTTCACTAAGCTGTACATGTTGATAAGAGCAGGGTGTGATGGAGGTGTTCTCAGAAGACATGGATCCTTAAAAGTTTGTCTGGGTTTTTAAAGGTAGTTCAAAATAAGGAGTTAATGTTTGGGGACCAGCAGACAGCAACTAAGAATTTAACCAGTTTGTCTGAAACAAAGGTACATTTTAAAAAAAACGTATTCATGGTTTTGGCCATCAAACCCTTTGAGTTGACAAAGTATCTTATAAAGACCAACAGTCAGACCAAGTCAGGCCTGCAGATAATCCAATAAAACCATTATAGTGTATATTATGGATGCACTTCACATATTACTTGAGCCATTTTCTTACATAACCTGTCAAATTTACCCAAAAATCTGATCTCATTCAGCATTTTTCTGTATTTGCAGTCACATGGTATAAGTCTGGATTGAGGCTAAATAAGGTTGATGCTTTGCTCTGAGAGCATACAATAAAAAAATAAAATTAATGTGAAGTAAATTCATCCCCTGTCTGTGCTTTAATCAGTCAGGAGTTTTCTTCTCTTTTACAGCACTCTCTCTTCTCTGCAGCCTGGGATACACACACTCTTTTGAGGCACAACTTGGCATAAACTTTTATTTTTTATGGATTAGACATAAACTGTCAGTTTTTATAGTTTTGATTAACATAAGGAGGAGAACAGCATGAAGAGATGGCACACACACAAAGATGGCTTGTCCTCAAGGGAAAATATTTAGAACTTTCTTAAACAGAAAGCAGCAAAGTCTTGTCCTAAAAAATTTTTCTCATTTTAAAAGAACCTGTTTACCTAAAAAAATTATTATAATTTATATTTAGCTTGAGTAATAAATATATATGCACAGCACAGCACAGATACATCAGGGAAGATGGTCTTAAGAGGCCAAGCATAAAGAAGTTTCGCCCACAAGAGGGTGTATAGAGGTGTGTTACAGTCAAGGTAAAATGTCTAGAAGGGCCATCTGGGTTTGGCCTTCAAAGGATACTTGCACATGCACAATCATGAAGCAATTTAATGCGAAGAAGAGACATGCAAAGATCTGTCATAGGGCAGGGTCATGGCTTTATTGCATACACACAAAACATTGTCATGCATTTAATTTGTGTTCAGTTTGATTCATTTAAAGCCATATCATAGCTGATATGTGATTGTAATACACTTGAGTTAAAGTTTTACTCTATTATAGAGAAAAAACAACGATTCCTAGCTCAACAAAGGTATCTAAAATACCAGACATATACTGTATTCTTCTCATTCATGTGTACACATGTTGTTCGCCTTGGATTTTATTGCCTGCTGGCAATTTTAATCACTCATGTTCAAAGTGATCTGTCTGGAATAAAAAAATAGAATCAGATCCTGAGAGAACGTGTGGAAAGGTTCACTTCACGAGGCAAAAAATAGACGTGCTCTGGTAAGGTGAAACACAAAAGAGGAGCCATAAAAAGTGTAAACACGCATCTGAGCAGACGTCTGAAAAGGTGAACCTTTGGCAAGAAGTAAAAAGGGAAAATACATGGATATCAGCCACTTCAGCAGCAGGGATAACAGTAGAAAGAAAAAGAAGGGAAAACCATGTGCACAGCAGGAAACAATGCACGTTTTATACCTCTCTGATCCCTTTGCATTTTGGAAACAAAGCAGGGAGACTGCCAAGTGGGACGCGACAACAGGGAGGTGCCACTTGGCTTCCTGGTGATGACAGCGATGCAGTTTATGAGGAGCAATGTGTTTATGTGTGTGTGTGTGCTTGTTCTTATATTACAACAGAGACCCCTGGACACGACAGCTGTCCCTTTCATGTGTGCTGTTGTGTTAGTCTTGTTCAGCACTGTTGTCAGTCAGCGGGTCTTATGAGTACAGTTCCTGAGTTCAAACGAGCACAACACACGTCATCCTCACAGCTGAGAGCATGACTGAGAACCACCTGAATATCTCACCAGGATTGTGAAAAATGCCCTTTAATAAAGGCATAATTTCTTTTAAATTTCTTCAACAAAGTGACTTCAAACAAAACATTTTCTATGTTCATCTGCACAAATTCAACATTTTCTGTTTTATTACTATTTCAAGACTAAAGAGTGAAATATCCTGCAAGGTTGTGCAGAAAACATGTCTGTGCCTTTAGAAACCTATGTGCTTGTGCACACAACCAGACCACATATGCAAAAAAAAAAAAAAGACACAAGCACACTCCTGCTGTACGTTCATCCTTGCTTCACTCTCCTACTGCGTATGCTGGCATGTCTGCACCACCGAACCCCGGAGTGTGCACCATCTGTCCGCTCATTACTCAGCACACATCACAGGACTGATAAACACACACAAACACACACGTTCGTCAGTTGAACAAATACATGCAACTCAGCCATAAATTCTGCGTGACATAACTGACAGCAGAGCTGACAAAAGCTCTTCAAAGCCTCTGCAAATCTCTTCAGGATGCTGCAGCGTCATCAGCGGAGGGAACAGGACGAGACACCGGTGGTTGGATGGTGTCAGACTTTGCAGACAGATGGGCAGGAATGACAACACAGAGAGACAGCTATGTAAATTAATAAGAGAACAAATGCATTTTTTTCTAGATATGTGCAAAAGGATTTACATTTTTAATCAGTTTTTTAATCAACACAAGATGGTGCGTGCAGGTGACAGAGTTCATGTTTTTCCCCAATTTCTCTTACTATTATAATTGCTCATATTTCTAAGTCTTCTGCATTCTGCCTCTTCCTGAAACATGTCATCTTACCCCTTAAAGATTATTTCTTTTTTTGGCTGTTTCTTTTGCAATGTGTGTGTTCTTTTGCATATGCGACAGTCTTTCTTCATGACAAGCCTTTGTTTTAAATGTTCTTATATCTCTGAGTTTAACAATTATTCTTGTGCCTTGTTAAAAACTCCACACACATTAACATCTAACCCTATACAAATTCTTTGTAATTGTTTCATGTTTTATGAAAACTGTAGCATACTCTAATTTAATAAATGCAGCTCATAAAGAAAACACAAAAGGAGGTCAAAAGAACAACAAATGTAGAAGAGGTAAACAAAAGCAGTAGAAAGGGAAAAGAAGTCAAATGAAAGTGAAAATAGAAAAAGACTAGTTGTGTTGGAGGAAAGGATAAAGCGATGCAATAAACATGAGTGTCTATTCTAGCTGCTTTAAATCAGAGTAACAGTATCTTCCTCTCCTCCTCCTCCCTGGAGAACCACTCCTTCCCTTGGATCTATAGATGGATTCATCATCTCTGTTTACTTATGTCTGTTTTTGTCTGCGTCTTGCTTTCCCTCCTCTTCCTCTAACGCCTCTTGACTTTGATTAGCTCATCTACCTGCTTCCAGTACCACTACCACCATACTGACTGTTCATTAGGCGCCTAACCTTCTGTCCTCGCTGTGTCTCCGTCTCTGTTTAAACTGGCAGCAACCTTGAAAAGTTTTTGTTTCTGTCAGACTGCCAATTTAGATTTGACATCTTAAAAGCAAAGGTGAAAGAAAAAAGAAGAGAATCCCTGATCTTTATGTTGGATTGGATAAAGTGAATTTGCATTTCTGGCGCCTCCAAAAAAAATCAGAAGCTTTGGTGCAAAATGTTGAATGGAAAGTTTGAAAATTGTAGCTTATAAAGTCACAATGGCCACATTCATCTTCTATATAAGATCTGATCGAATTATCAGTTCCCTAATATGAAGCTTTTATTACACTCACTCTTCTGTCACTGCATTCATTTTGATGATAAAGTTATTGCAGATACTTTGTGACTGAGCTTTGTGCAAAATTCAGTTCAGTGTTGCATCTGAGACTTGCTCTAATCCAGTATTCACTGTAAGGTCCTCTGACCAATATCTCCAGTTCATATCATCTTTATTAAAAGCAGTGTAGGCTCAAGCCTGTTCTAAAATTAAACTCAACAACTACAATATATCACAGAAAACAGAAATAGATGTTCTTTTTAAACAATTTCATTTTGGACAAGAAAGTGAATAAATGGTCTCTGTTTCATACAAGAAAAGAAGTACTGATGAGAGAATATGTTTTTTGTAAATTAATCTCTAAAACCACCTTTGCTACAAGAACAAATAATCTATAAATGACAAAGTTTCCTGTTTAGGCTAATAACATGGCTAATTTGTTCACGAATATCAACAAATTACCCTCTAGAGACTGTGTCACAATGAAGAGACAGCAGACATGTCCTAATTTTTAGTGACAATAACACTTAGCTGGTGTCATGTTGATCCTATTAGGTAATTATCACATTGTTTACAAATGTTCAAAATAAAAACGTAAATCTAAAATGGCCTTCTTTTGTTTTTTTACTGAAATACAAACAGAATGTGTTTGAGTGCAAAAATGAGTCACTTTGTTTTTATGCAATAAAACAAAAATAACAGAATCAGTATTATAATTTTTCATAACATTTAGCTATCACAGTAGCATTTACCATTTACATATATTAGTTTAGTCATGTTGCAGATCATTTAAAATAATGCATCAAGCTGTGATACTGCAAATAGTGTGAAAAAGTGTTGTTTTAGCTGAGGGTCATCATACTGTCAGAATCCCATACTGGTCTAAGCCTACAAGGTGATTTCACTGTTATGATGTTTGAGGTTTTTGTGTTAACTGGATCACATGGCCGGATTTTCAAATTACTGGCAGATTTCCTGAGCTACACACGGCGATAAGAATTCATAGATGTTAGCGGTTCTGGTCCTGCAGTGTGTGGTGTGCGGTCACACAGCAAAGAAAACACACCACAAACAAACCAATTTCACCTACGAACATTCCCAGGTCAAACGTGAAATCTCACAAAACTTCTTGAGATCAAATGTGACTTCGGAGTAAACAAACATGACAGCTTTTTTTTGTTTATAAACAACATTGCACTCTTGACAGTTCTGTTGCCAGGTATAACAAATAATGCAAACAGCTGTTTTAATTTTGGACTCCTTTTGCTCTATGCAGCTTGCTACTGTCACCTCGATTTCTCGTTCATCCTTGGGGAACACCACCTGCTGCAATATCAGGCCAAGATAAACCAAAATGTTGGATTTCCCCAATTTGTGACTAGAGCAGTCCTTCCAAGAAGACCAGAGCACTCTTAACAACACATCACATAGGGCAGGGATAGCTGATAAGATCATCTCTAAAACATTACAGTAAATCAGGACATCCTTAACATTGTTGGATGGGAGAATTGGGGCAAAAAAAATCATCCTAATCATCCTGGCTTGTGAACTGGCCCTTAGTTGTAATGTTGTGAGTCATACTGTTTGGTTTTCATTGTGTTGCACACACACCTGTTCCTCATCTGTAATCAGCACACCTGTTTTCTATTTAGTAATCACCATCCCCCAGTTTCGAAGTGTTTTAAACATCTCGAGTTTGAAAGTTCTAAAATATTTTAGGCTTCCTTGTTGTGCAACTTTAACCTCAAATCATGCTTTGTTTTACTTCTTGATTTAGAAATATTGCTTATTATTCCTTGCAAGTTAGTGTCATGGTTGAGGTAAATGCAGGACCCAAGTGCAGGAGGATGGAGGCAGGAACAGGTAAGGTGAAACCAAACAACTGCTTTATTGCTGACTGGACAAAACTCAGGGAGACAACGTGAGGAACCAACAGGGAGTGACTGAACTAAACAGCATATATAAAGAAGGAGGTGATCAGGGAGACGAGACACACCTGTGGAGGATTAGTGCAGGACACAGGAGGAGGAACATGGAAAACAGACAGGAACTAACTGGCAGGACTGAACACAAAGGGGGCAAGACAGGACAGAAATTCAGATTTCTGGTTGTCATAAAATACACCCATTAATTAAGTCAATAAACAGATGGTAAACAGTTTTCACAATTTTAGATAAAGTTTTTTCAACCTTTGCCTTTAAAAAATAAAGAAAATATAAAGAGACTAAGTCGCATAAAATCTGCTGCACATAAAATAGCCCAATAAACTGCCTGTAAGACCTTTTGATACGGCAATCCATCTCATTTTAAACAAAGCACATCATATACATTGTATTAAGATCTTAGTTTTGTTGTCAACTTTTGTAAAAGGGAATAAAAATCTACTTTTAAACTGTGCTACAGCTAAAGCCTGTATGTTGTCCAGAGAAACAGAAAAAACTAATATTTACTATAAATATTTCAGCATGGGACAGCCTTTTTCTTGACAGCGCTGATCTTGCAAACAGTGTGTCATCACAGCAGCCCACGCTCAAGACCTGAGCAATTGTAGTAGCAAACCTTGTTTGCACAGTGATTCACCCTCTTTCATTAAAACGACACCCACAGACACACAAAACCTGTCACATGAACACTAGTGGTTTCCTAAAGCTCTTAACAAATCCTGGAATAGTTTCAAATATCTGTCTTCATTATGAAAAAATGTCTCATCTCCAGGTTTGTAAATTTGATCCCAAACCACACTTTAAACTGACTGTACATGAGGTTTGTAAGGCAAAGAATAAGGCAGGTCCTACACAGCCAGCTGGACTGTAAGATACCTAAAGGAGATAAAAGCCACTGATAGCAAGACAAGAAAACTGGTGCACAGAAAGTTTCAACCCAAGTCCAGCACCCTGCCTGAAGGATAAATCAGCTAAGGTCCTGGAGTACATCAGTAAGAAAGCCCCCAGTGATGAACTGCTAAGTGACTATCTCAGGTAGCTGAAACCCAATGTGGAGGAGGAGGAGCAGGAGGGACCAGCATGGATGGATAAGGCTCTGCACCACCTGTACCAAAAATCCAACCAGTGGGTAGAAAAGGCTGGGTGGAAGAACAGTACAGAGGCACTGATCATTGTTGTACAAAAGCAACAGAGGCCAGGGTCTACTACAGACAGGGCCTAAGATGCAGACTGTTACTGTTGAAGATAAAATTCTTCTTGATACTCAGAGGAAAAATGAAGACAGACTACTTCTCTAGTTTGAAGATTTATTATAAATTTAGCTGGACAGTTTGTTCAAAATAAGCCCCAATCAGAAGTCTAAAAATCCCTAAAAATCTCCCGAACACAGGCAAGCCTGACACTTTTATAGATCATGGCTTCTGTGACATCAACCTATCACAGTACACGTCTCGAACCATTCTTAGCCAATCACATAACACTAAGCACGTGCCTTCCGCATGGACCAGTGGTGTAATGCTCTTTCCCGGATTGGGGTGTTTTTGTTGAAATGAGCTCTCTTGAGCCCTTAACAGGACATTGGAAAGAACATCATTTATCATCACTATGTGAAGTAAGATGTTTCTGGCTCACATTTCGTCTCCTTTTACTGCCAAACTTGTTATCGTAGAAAGAAAGAAGCTGTGTGTACGTGCTGTTCTTACCAAAACCTCTGACTTCCTTTGACCACAAACAGAGAACAAAAACAAGAACACATCTGACTCCTCTCATGCTATTCCCTCAGATAAGGGTTTTTCCTGGCAACCATTTGTTGAGTTTCAACTAAACAAGTCCTCTGTACGTGTGGATCTCATCCAGGGTTTCCTCCCTGCTGATCTTCACACATGAACCTGAATTTTGAACAGTCACAGAAAGTTCAGCCTGATACCTTCAGCCTAATACTTACCTTTAAGTAAAATGAAACATATAAAACATTATAGGGATAAGATTAAAGTCCTTCATTACAAACTGTTGTTGGCAAAATGCAGGCAGGCAACAAATACACAGAATGCCATAAGCAAGTGGCTGGAATAGAGTATGGACTGGAGCTTCCATGGTCAAAGTGGGAGGCTCCACCAAAGATAATAGAGAATGAATGACAGAGCTACGATACTGTGGGACTTCCAGATCCAGACTGACAAACAGGTGGTGGCTAACCAACCAACCGGACACTGTGGTGGTCGACAAATTACAGAAAGAGGCAGTCATTATAGGTGTAGCAATCCCAAGTGACGGTACCATGAGGAAGAAGGAATTCGAAAAGCTTCAGTACCATGGGCTGAAAGAAGAAATACAGAAATACATACCAGTGGTCATCAGATTGTTGCTGACCATGCTCATCGCTTTATGGCCACAATGGACCCATCTTATATGGCTACTTCAAGCAGGATAATGCACCAAAGCTCAAATCATCTTAGACTTAGGTTTCTTGAAAATGACATTGAGTTCACTGGAATCCAAGAATCCAGTCATCAGATCTCCTTCCAGTCCAGAACCATTAGGTTGTAGTGGAACAGGAGATTCACATCATGTGTGTTCAGCTGACAAATCAGCAGCAGATGCTCTACCATCTCCAGTATCTCAGCAGCAAATGTGCTCACATGAGATGATCATTTATCTACGCTTGTGACATTACAGACTAACAAGAGAGAGTGCACTTTGAAATACGCTGAGTGCACATGATTTAATAAGATCACAGCACTCCACACAGCTTTAAATATAAAACTCTAAAGTCAGTCTCTCCTATTTGAGCTTAAACTGAGAATGAAAATATTCATTATGAGAGTTGTACTTTAAAAAGGCAGGCAGAAGACTGACAAACATGCAAATAAAGCTTGAATAAAAATAAGGAATTGGAATGAAAAGTAGCGATGTGTTGTGTGTGACAGACATTTTTTTATGATTAAGATATTAAAAACCAGAATGATGACTTGGAACCAGCAGCAAACCTAATAATTTGGCACATAAAAATCAAAAGGATGACAAACACAAAAACTCCTCAGAAAATATAGTCATAACAGAGTTTCAGAGTTCTGCTATAGTGCATTTGTTTTTAATGACAAAACAGTGAATTTTGTGTTAAAGATTAACTCAACACTAAATCATAAAAATGTTAGGATTCATTGGACAGGATTGTGTGTTTGTTTTATTGATTTTATTTGTTTTTTATCATGTTTGATTCTGTTTTTTGTGAAGCACTTTGTGATTTTTTCTGTGAAAGGTGCTATATAAATAAACTTTACTTTACTTTACTATTGTGTGCAAAGTTGTTTTTTAAAGAAACAACAAGTGAGATCTTACTGAAAACAAAAAAAGTGCATTATACAAAATTTCTGTTAGCATTAAGTGGCACAACAATTCAAATAAAAGTGAACTGAGTGAACGGAGTTCTAAACAAGTTCTTTCAAACCCAGCTGTCAGACACATCTCGCCCAGCTCCAAAGAGGACAGACCAGAAACTTTAAACCACCTAAACATGGTGAGTCTTTTTCTATAATTATTCAACATAATTATTTCATTTAATAAAAGAAAAAGTCAAATTAAATGTTTTCACGTCAGATCTGATTGAACTAGTAAACACAGTTTTTACTAACTGAAGTAAATACAATTTTACGGTAAACTCTTCAGTTTTTTAAATTTATTTATCTGAGTTAATGACCTTTTCATGGCTTCTGGATGTATCAAAACTATACTTTTTCCACACAGAATAAAAGAGAAGAGCACATCAAGATGGCAGCGTCTGGTACAAAGCTACTCTTTAGCTGCTTCCATTTCAGGTACATTTCTCTCTTATGAATATCTTCTAATTTTTCTCTCATTTTTGTTATGGTTGTTGTGAAAAAAGCTGTACGTTGCATTGTTGCAGTTAAGTCAACACTTTATTATACATTATATTTAGATTTGAATCCATCTGAAATCCATGTTCTGGAATGTATAATGCACAAAATCTTGATTGTTTTTTCTTTTTTCTTTTCTTTGTTTTTTGTCAGATGGACACCGCAGACACGCAAAAAACAGATATGCTTCTTGAAAAGGATAAACATTGTGATAAAGCAGTTGGAGAAGCTATTCCTTTGGGGAGATTTTCTGAATGATTTGCAAAAACACCAACAATTTTTAGAGTTATTACATCAACAATTTATCTCAACAAATCCATACAGGCAGCGAAAGAACACAAATCAAGTTGGAAGTGCTAAAATTACCTCACGCCGGATTCAAAAGATCCAATCTCCCTTCATGTATTCGTCTGGTAAAATCTGCTCAAACGTTAAAGACCTGAAGCAATCACCTCAGGGGCAAAAAAGATCCAGTGTGGCACAGAGGAAGAGTAAAGATGTCAAAGATAAAAAAATCTTTTTGATTGTCGTACGTCCTACAAGTGGAAGAAGTTTGGAAATGAGAGCTAAAACCGATCTCAACAAAAGGGCTTCAAAACTACAGTTATTCAATAAATCAAGAGCAAAATTACCAGCATATCTATTGTCAGTGCTTCACTGTGCTTTTAAGTGATTACTAATCTGAGTAGAAAAATTAAATACAAAAACTTTTTGATGCCTACATCAAAACTTTTTTTTCAGAGGAAGAAAGTCTTTGCACACACTTATCTGAAAACATTTCAGCTTCTTTGATGCTTCAGAAAATGCCAGTCAGTGAGTTTTATAATGAAATCTTCAAAGTACTTTGCCTTTTGGGTCACTGGTGTATTACAGAAACACAGAAGCACTTATGCATTCACAGATTCAAATCTAAGACATAGTTTCAAATCTCAAAGATAATATTATGTGTGTGTGTTTAGTTGTTTTTTGACTGTGAGAAGAAATCCAACCACTTATCCACTCAATCGGCTTAAATACCAAAGTCTTAAATGATCCTGCGGCTATATACTACAGTGTTTTCTCTCCAGGGAGTCACACCAGCTTTGTGTCAGTAGGTGGCACTAAATCTCTTCTAGGAGGCATTCATATCAGCAGCCCCAGAGCAATAATACAATCATTTTAATGCTTGTGTATTTTATAGTAAACACTGATCTCATGCTGCAGTTTTTTAGCAGACTGAATCTATTAGATTATACCCAGAACTTCAGTCTGCTTGTTCTTCTGTTTGTAAAACTCAGTGCTTTTGAATAAAATTATTAACCTTTAAATGCTGCCTGCCTCAGACACCTACAGAAACAGCATCACTTTTACCTTTAAGGATCTGAGTAATAACTTAAATATAAGCTGCAAATGAACTTAAATTATAAGTCAATTTAAATTAAGATGTTCTAAAAGTCTAGTCAAATATGATGTAAAGAAAAACATTAGTGTCTTAAAGTTGCAATGAGAAAACTGCAAAGCACTCAAAGAACACTGGAAAGAATCTAAATCAATGCAAATTTTAAAGAAATTAACTCAGATTGTGTGTGTGTGTGTGGGTGTGTGTGTGTGTGTGTGTGTGTGTGTGTGTGTGTGTGTGTGTGTGTGTGTGTGTGTGTGTTAAATGTTTTTCAGAAGCAGAGTTATTGCAAAATGATGCAAACTTCATGAAGTGACACTCAACACAGAACATCTCAGTTTGAAGAAATAATTATGTTAAAGTAAAATCCTGCAAATGTGCATGTCAACTCTATCATCGACAGCAGTCATAATTACAGGCTGTCTGAGAAGTGCTGCAGAAGGAACTTTAACTGAGACCCTCAGAATGATGTTTTGTCCATATTCTGTGTAAAAGTTATAAATAATTACTCATTTTTCCCTTGTAAATAAGAACAGCCTCAGAGAAAGAGAGTTTAGGTTTTTCAGGACTGATGAGCAAGCAGCAAAATTAATCTTATAAATTTCACAGTGGTTCATATGACATTATAAACATTTACACTGCCATCAGTTAGACATTGTATAAATGTCACCAGCAGCTGCTAAATGTAGAACTTCTGGTGAATACAGGTCAAGCACTGCAGGAATTTCTTAATATTTATCCTGAAAAACACGAGTAATACAAAAATGAATGCTTTGGAGGAGGGTCCAATCAGACTGTATTGACAATCTAAAAAGATGGCTTGTGCTAAATCCAATACCATAACAGATTACTGATGTCCTAATAAAAATCCACTCTGTAAAACCACAGTAAGCTGTCAAACGGCACAAATTTTCAGTGTTATATTTCAATAGGTGCATTTTTGGGATGCTTTCTTTGTGAATTATGTCACCATGGTAATTCAAAGCACTAGTAAAGGTAATTGCACACACGTCATGACCAAGCCGGTCATGTTGTGTATACCGGTCCAAATATTAGACAACCCTGATTATAAGACCCCAAATTCTTATCTTCAAAAAAAGGCTCTTTGACAACTAAATCTCAACTTTTATAAAGAAAATGTTGATTTAAAATAAATTACCGGTACATAAAGTATTTTTTACTTTAAATTATAGCTAAATTTACAACCACATTTAAAACCAGAAAATGTTTCATTTCTTGCACAAATGCTGTTTGAAAGAAACTGCTTTGTGGTGGTGTTGTTACAGTGTGAACAGGTCGTGTCTAGTGTCAATACAGCACTGCCCTAGTGATTGGCACTAAGACAAGCCAAAAATACCTGGAAAACATCATGAATCCAGCCATTGTTCCTATACATGCACTCTCTCCACACCAGAATCCTATGGGATCAGCTGAGTCACCATAGAGGCTCATAACTCTGTACTCCAGAACCTCAAAGACCTGAAGGCCGCCCTTCAAGAACAGTGGGATGCCATGCCTCAGCAGATAATGTCGACTTGGCATGAGACGTCATTGATGCTCAAAGTCACATGACAAATACTTAACTTTCATAAGTACCTAAATGCCCTAATTTTATGGTATATTACTGTAGCATGAGCTTTATGTTTTCCATCAAATTCACCAGTGTGTAAAATATCCCTATTTTTTTTGTGAGTAATCTAGATTATAAATGCTGAATTTGTGTCCTGTTGTGCACCCACACTGACACTGGCCTCCTTAATCAGTTTGTTGATCCTGTTTTTAGCTGTGTGTGTTTCTTCACACCAACACACTACAGCAAACAAAACCACCACCGTCTGATAGAAGGTGCACAGGAGGGGTTTGGTACAAGTTTAGATTAACCTCCTCATATCACACCAAAAAGCTCTGGTAAGGGTACAATATGGTACAACGGCTCAATAACGAGCAAGGGTTTGATTCCCGGCAGTGTCCTCCTCCTTATTGTGTTGATGCTGACATCAAAGTAAACTGAGTTTTGTGAAAAAATGACTGCATTGAAGACATCTATATCACCTGCATGTAAGTCATAACTGTAAGGAGGGTTTTAGGAAAGTGACGCAGTAGTGATTTGTGAATGAGGTGTCAGGGGATGAAGGGGCTGACCGGGGTGGTAGGCAGTCCAGCTTGAGGAACTCTGCTAATTGCAGATAGCAGAATCCCCCCAAACCTCAACTCTCCCCAGGCCCTGAGTGTCTACAGCACAAAAACAATTGTGGACAAGTTGAGCCACCCTAATCATCAGACTGCCACTCCAGTTGTGTAACACAAGATGGATTGAGGCATCGGTGCAGTAGGGGGAAAGGGGAAGTGATTTGTTGCCACATAAGAACAGTTCAATGTAGTGGAAACTGTGAAATCCTGAGGAGCAGAGGGCAGCCAGTTTCACGGTGCCAGGGGGTAGATGGGGTTCAGGATCTTGCCCAAGGATACTTCAACACATCTACAACCTCTCCCCTGAGCTATGGTCAGACTGGAGGACCCCAGCCTGCAATAGGTGACCGTTTGCAGGCTCAGAACCAGACACCCGAGAACCACCCTCACCCAAAGGACCGGCCCAGTCCAATAGGGGACCCATCTCCAGATCCCAGTTATCAACCCTCAGAGGGGACCAAAGGCCCTCCTGGGTCCCCACTGCCATGCCAGAGAAAGTCCCAGAACACACCCACGGGCACTCACTGCCCCAACAGGTGGAGCGTGGGAACAAGTTGGCCAGCGACCCCCAATAAAAAATATTAAATACTTTCATACCAAAAATCAAAGATGGAAACTCCTGAACAAGCTACACTTTTTGATATGTAACTTGCAGAAGAAGTTCCTTAAAAATTGCAGAAGTGGCTAATTGCCTAAAAAACATATTGAATAAACCAGAAAGATACATTTATAAAAAGGAACATGAAAACAATCATTTAAATGTTGAATCAGCATTCAAACTATTAAACACTTTATGGTAATTTTTTTAGGATTTACCATGGCATACCATACATAATCTGTAGTGTGTCTGAATTTAATAACAATAACAATGAGGGGGTTTTTTTTGCAATCGCTAGCATTTTAAAGGTTTTCTCTTTGGGCTCTCATCTCCTAATTTACACTCTGATACGTTTTTCTTGGCTGCTTGAGGGTTGTTTGGTGATTCTGCTGTTGAACTGAACTGTTACTCCCATCATGCCCCTGCAATGTTGGGTCAAATTCTCTGAAAAAAATCTCTTAATAATTCTTACCTTCCTCTCTCTGTATTAATAACCTGGCTGTTTGGACTAATATTGTCACTTCAGCTAATCTAAAAGAAACAAAAAAGTATTCTCATGAGGTTAAAAAAGCTGGATCATTTAACACACCTGGTTTAATGGTTGAATTGCCTGTTCAGCATGTCTTTGAGTTCTGCAGAAGCTATTAATCACCCTTTGATTCCAATCAGGTGTGCTGGAGCTGACAGATCATGTAGGAGGACAAGACCACCACTGATTTACAGCAATATTTCAAAGCATTAATAGAAACAATCCTTGGACATATAATGTATATTTTTAGATTCTTGGACTTTGATATTATTTTTTTCTCCTTTTGTTTAGATATAAAACAACAACTTATGTACTGTAAATGTCTTTGTCATTAATCAAGCCTCAGGTCATTTAGAGATTGGTACAGCTACATCAAAGCAACTAAAAGCAAATTAGGTCATTTAAAATTCTGACAACAGGGTGCATTCATATTTAACAATATGCTGATTTAGGATAAGGTCCAGGAACACAGCGTGCATTAGGAACAGTAGAACTGGAAGGGCAGACTCATCCCACCAGTTCCCAGCCAAGATGGATCTTTTCTGAGCTACAAAACATTTACAATGAGGCGACTGTTGGGAAAGCTTTGTCTATTGTGTGCTACAGGGGAGCTTGTTTGCAAATATTTTTGGTATACACTCACCGCTGAGGAAGTGAGGCCTACATTGAGTTGCAAATGATCCACGTTTAATTAGCATGTGAAGCAGGAAAACCGACCCACAGCCTTTGGTCAAAGAGTGACCACGGCCCACCTGTGGCACATTATGAGTCTCTGCCAGTCTCAATCCTTGCTTTCACCCTGTACGTTCTGCCTACTTATAAAAGCTGTCCAGTACAGTTGCTAGACTGTTAAATCTCATGACTGTCAGCATCGGTGGTTAAAGAGAAGGAAGCAATTTGCTTTGTAGAAAGAAGCTACATTTGGGCTTGTAAAAAAATAAATAAAGCAGCTAAATAAGAATTTCTGATTGTCTAAAAAATCAAAAAGATGCTTATTTAAATAAAGAGTATAACAAATTAGAAATATTAAAAGCTAAAAATTAAATCCCCTGGCTTCAGCTATCGATTTAAAGTCTGCCATCATTACCATGCCTGTTTTGAGTTCTATTAATACACATGCTGAATCACAGAGTTCTTATGTCTCTTTCTGCTTTATGTAGCCACTTAAAACTGATGCAAAAAATATATTTTCATTCATTTGTCTGTCAATACTGGCCTGCAATAACCCTCTAAAGAAGGATTTGACTGCATGCACCTTGTTTGTGTCCTTGTGTGAGAGATAATGTGATGGAACTGGTTGAGACGGCACAGAACAACGCTAGAGGGTCGCAGTGCAGTTCACATTTTATAGCAAACAGACAGGCTGGATTATGTTCTGAATCTGTGCTCGAAAGCCCCCACAGTGGACAAATGTCATTATCAGAAAGGCTAACACTGGGATCACAGCAAGGGAGACTGATCAAGGAGACGATGCAGGTAAAGTTATCCCTCAAGGGCAGAGTGAGGGGTGACGGAGGGAAAGAAAAGGAGAGCTTGTGTTTTTATCACTGACGACGAGAAGTGACAAAACACCTTGTCATCTTGCTGCAAAAAAAAAAAAACATGAACAGAATGAAGGGAACAATCTGGGTAAACTCAACCTGATTTTTCACCAGCTTTTCACCTCAAATGTTTCTTACATTTTGATAGCTTGCCTAGTTGTTACTTCATAACCTATTTACTCTACATTCAGCTATTAAAATCTTCATGCCAGTTCTTTATTAACATTCAAGCTGTTTCATTCATTTAAATAAAGTATTAGCATAAAAAATACCCCCTCAAAGGTCACATGACTCCAATTTTTTTAAATTAATTTTAGTATCTGTTTCAAGTTACTATCAACAAAACTGTAAAAAGAAAACATTGATCCAACTTTAAAAATTGCTTCAATTGATAAAATGTAATTGTTTGTTTTAACAAACTTAATAAATTGAAGTAATCACACAGTCTAGCAACACAATTGTATGTCTTTGTTTTAACAAAACACTCAATTCCAAAAGAGGAACACTGATAAACACCAAGGATTAGAAGTCATCTCATCACAAAGTGGAGCTCAATCCCATAATCTGTAATCTGGGGATGGTCTTAGCTCTACCAATGCAAGAACTTATTTTTATATCTTAGCAAACACTCTAGAAACGGCCTTTAAATCAGCATTTATCACATGCCTGTCAGTGCTACAACTGATGAGCTGTTTCCAAAATGTGATTTAACTACAGTACAGCTACCAAAGTTGCATTATCTAATGGCAAGTTTCCTAAATTTCTAATGTGGTAATATTGGAGGCAATTGCAAAAGTGTCGATTACTGCAGTGAAAATATCATGTGCATGAACCTGCATTTTCCACACTTCTCTATTTCTGTTCTGTCATCATGATGCTCACAACATTTTGCTTTTGCTTTAGCATTTCAGCCACTATCACCTAAAGCAGGTGTGAGCATCAGAGGCAACGGGTCATCTGGACTGGTCAGATATAGAGTATGAGTGTGTAAAGCACAAATCCCTATGATTTATTGCAGTCCGAACAGTCCTTTTGTCCTATGATATTTCAATAATGATACATTTTTTATCTATTCTGCAGTAGTAATTGTCTCTCCCACTTAATGAGTTGAAGAAAATGTGAGGCTAATGATAGCACCTTTGCTTGATATGCATTTTCTTAAGGGGTGCAGGGAGCCAGTATGAGAAGCGGGGAGTACCCTGGACAGGTCACCAGTCCGTCACAGGGACAAACAAAAAACACGCAACCATTAACACATTCACACCTGAGAACAATTTAGAGTCACCAATAAATCTAACATGCATGTTTTGGTTCATGGGAGGAAACCCACACATGCATGGGGAGAATGTACAAACTCCACACAGAAAGGACGCAGCTGGTAATCGAACCTGCAACCTTCTTGCTGCTAGATAACAGGGCTATCAACAGCACGACCATGCAGCCCCATTTGCTTGATTAGTCTCTTCTTTTTGTTTTGAAAACATGTGCAAGAGTCTCTTATGGCACAAACAGCAGTAATGGCTGCAAATAAATAAATCCCTCCATCAAATATTTTATTAAATTAAATGTTTCACTTTTAGTGTGAGTCTTTTATTTATGTGAAATTTTTAATTGGCTTTTGGCTCATCACTCCCAGTCCAGATGGATTTTAGTTACAGTATTCTTATTTTTCTCATGAAACAGCTGGCATGGTGTGGTTGCCCTTGACATCTGGATTCTCACCAGATGTCTTGGAGCCTGAGGGTTATGAAGCTGTTTTTAGGACTAAACTCTTCTGAACAGAGAGCTCTGGAGGTGTTTCTGAACTCTGCTTGGAAAGCCAATCTCCCAGTTTGAGTGTCTCCTAATGGTACCACTCTGTACCCAGCTAGTTAAACATAAAAGTCTTGATCTTTAAGCTACACATAATCTTCTTGGTGCTTTAAGTTTTGACCTCCAACCAAAACTCAGCACAGACGTTTCTGCAGACTGATTTGGCCCCTTGATAATAACCGTCATGCCTGCATATTTTACTAGGCAGAATATCGAGAACTCTCAGATGCTGCATCACAGAAGCATCAAAACAGTGCCCCAGTGTGCAATGTTCATAACATTAGGTCAGGTCAAATGACCAAAAAGTCACTCTGCAGAAGTTTGGCATAAGTGACAAAATCACTAAAGTGAAGAAGTGCATCTCTGTGATGATGATGATGATGATGATGATGATGATGATGATGATGATGATGATGATGATGATGATGATGAAATTTAAAAATTGCTAGAAAGCAGTGCTTTCTATCAATGCAAGGTCATAATGGTCAAACACACTGAAGTCCAGCACATGCTCCTCCATAAATATATTACTGAAGAACTAAACTGAAGAATTAGTTATCTATGTCTTCCAGACTTGTTCACCTCATGCTCTGTGTACATTGATAACTTTAATTGATACAGGAATGAATGAAACAGAGACAAACTCTCTACTTTCATCCTGAGTACTAAACTCAGGATGCAGAACACGAGAGGAATCTGTTAAAATACCACCTGCTTGTCTGAGGAGGGTCAGACAGTCCTTTAGGAGTTAGAGGAGCTGTCATAATCTTCCAGTCTGAATCAAAGAATCTGAGCTCTTACAGTTAAATTACCCAACATGCAATGTGTTAATATGGAGTTGATGGTCATCACACCAGCTCACTCACTCATTGACTGCACAGCTGTGGGTCTTTAAGTTGGAATTTGTGGTTAGTAGACTGAGTATAACAGTGTTGTTGGAAATTTTCACAACATACTGATTTGGCTGGGAGCCAACACAGTCATTAGTGTAAAGTGTTAATAAAAAAGGTGAACTGATACAGCCCTGCAGGGCACATGCAGCTGAATACAGTATCAGAAAAAAATAGTTTAGTTTCACCTGCTGTGGCATAAAAGACAGGAAAAAATGTTGTCACTGAATTTAAAATAAGTTCACGTTCAGTTATCAGTGTTTTTAGAGGGATGTGAGGATGCATAGAATTAAAAGCAGAGCTAACATCAACAAAAAACTATCTTGCAGATGCAGAGGGACTGTCCAGACGTTTTAAAACCAGGTGCATGACCTCTGTCTGTAGCTCATTATTCAACAGTTTCTCCAGTGATTTCATCACGTGTGAGTCAATATGAGTTGAGCAGCAGTAAAAATAATTAAGAAGTGATTTTTGGTAACCCTCCAAGCTCCATAAATATTTGTTCTTCCTAAATTAATATCCATAGAGCTTACATCCCTCTAACACTGCAAAAACAGTTGATTTAGTTGTCCAAATTTAGTCCGTAGATTACAGGACAACAGTTCTCTTGCCAGCCATGCAGGGAAAAGATGAAGATAGTGCTTCTAGACGCCTACATTAATATTGATTTATGAGAGGAAGAAGGTTTCAGTACACATCATCTGAAAACATTCCAGCTTTTTGAAACTTTAGAAAATCAGTCGGGGGTTGCAAATTAAGGAAGCAAAAAGAGAGTCAGGTTTTGAGGGCAGAAACCATTTTCCAACTCTTATACTGACCTGTCATGAGTTTGGTCAGTTTTCACATACCTCAAAGAACTAACTGATCATGCTGAAAATTGTCCAACTCCAATCAACAGGCAGCTTTTCTTGGGTGTGTCTCTAGATGCAGTTATTGTGGACTTTATACAACTTCATATTCTGTCAGTTTACCTTTTACATAGCCCTTACTGACAATAAAGCTCAGAGGATACAGAACAATCACAAACTGCTTCTGCATAAAAACACTAAAAGCCTCCACTGCAGCTCATTTATAAAGACTTCCAAGTCAAAGAATCAGACAAACTTCAAGGGCTACAAATCACTTAATGACAAAGTGGAGAATTAAAACTCATTAACATCTGCAGATGTTACTTTGATCAATACTGAAACCATGTATTTTTCTTAGCTAATAGTGTCCAGACAGCCCTGAAGTCTGCATTAATCATGTCAGTGTTAGAAGTGCTGGTCCCTAAAGCTGTAATGAATCCTATCATTTAAACTGACATCAAGGCACTAACAGCGTTAGGCCATAAGGTGTTCCCAGATATCTGTTGTGACTGCACAGAAAACGACCACAAAGACATTATGGGACATTACGCTTCATTCACTGTAAAACAAACAAGAATAACAACTAAAATGACCTAAAGTTGCAATAGTTCATTCAGAATAGTTGAATATCATTCAAACGTTTACAAAAATCAGAGAAACAGCATGAATAGAAAGGCCTACAAGCATTAGATCGGATGTGTTTAACACTGGGGCTGGTCTCTCTGACACAAAACTCTCAAGTTGGGCTAATAAATATTTTAAAAGACTTTGCACTGAACAGAAATAAATGATAAGAAAAAATGTTAAAACATAATGGCAAAGTTTAGCAGCTGGGTTTGTTACAATATTTATTATACACACTGTGATATTTTGGTCTTTTGAATATTAAAATTATATCCAAATGTTAAACTTGTGAATCCAAAATCCACTGTAGAGACAGACATAATGTAACAATAAGATACAACACATAAAAAGGTGCTTCTGACAGCTGGCTAATGACAGAATGTTTATCCTGCAGAGACATGAAGGATGAATTAATAAGTTAATAAACATCTCTTTGATCAAAAGGAAGAAGCTAAAATCATCAGGACTAGACTATATTTATAGATAAAACCTGTATTTTGCAAACAAAATGTTAAAAAACTGATTAAAATGTTAAAAATCTAATAAAATCAAAAACCAATTTAAAACTACTAAAGTCATTGAAAATATGAAGGTTGTTTATTTTTTAGACATGTCAAAAAGTGAGTTATTTTTAGAAAAACGTTTTGTCAAGTAGAACTGCTCCATGATGTTTTACTGTTGTATGCATACAAACAAATACAGTCTAATCTACTTTGCATTAAAAGAACAACCAATAAGATTTGGTCATGTTTTTCCTGTACAGTATACGGGACTTGCATTCATCCTTTTCATCACATAATATCAAAACCTAAATTTGTTTCCAATTCTAATTTTCCCTTTATTATAATATGATATGACACTTAATGTATTCCTATATACTGTTGATTTAAAGCGGCTCTCTGGATTATTTTTCTCTGTATCAAAGTTTTCTAAATGTTTTAAATGATATTTCAGGTCTAAACTATGACCTATGGGTTGAGTTCCACAACATCTGTCATTCTGATGAAGACCCTCCTTCCTCCTAGAGCCCCCTTTCCATTATTTCTTGCCGCCGACATTTTTCAGCCAATGAAATTTAAATTTCTGCATTCTCTCAACATGCACGCGCATCGACCAAACCTGTACCAGTAGGGGGCGCTGTCGTACAGGACGCTCCGTGTGTTTCTCTGTTTACCGTCTTGTTCACTGAGGACTCACAACTCATTTCTACTAAAAACCTACCCATTCTCCAGCTAAAGACGGATTTATTTTTATTTTTAAACCTTTCACCTCACAGAATGGCAAGGCTTGACAGGATTATGCGTTTATTTTGGTCAGAAAGTTCATCCAGGGCCGAGTCAAGTTCAGCTTCAGAGTCCAGCAGCAGCTCTCTGCTAACAGAGCTAATATCAGAAGCAGCAGGGACAGAGAGGGCTCATCAGACCCTTGTAGTATTGTTGGAATAAGATTGTGAACTGTGAGTGATTAAACCCTACACACTGAGCTGTACAGTTCATGTCCGAAGTATATGCGCCGCGTGCACGCGCGCACACGCGACCGGACGCGCGTGTCGAGATGTTTTGAGGAGGAGCCTTTGGACGCTAGATTCAAAAACTGCTCTCCTGATGAAATCCTCCGGAGTGCTGCTTTAATATTGAGAAGTTGTAAATCTGAGGTAGTGCTTTTGGGTGTGTTGCATGCAAGCGCTTCACTGCATGCACGCACAAACATGCAAACTTTTAGGCATGCAGATTCTGTTTAGCTCATTAAAAACCATTTTGTTACATTCTTTATGTGTTATGTGCATTTTACGCAATATCATTTTAATATTTTCTCTCTCACATTTAATAGTTTTGCCACTTCTCCTTCTATCATAGCAGAAAGTCAAACAAATGATCAACCAGAGCTTTGGTAAACACAGCAGCTACTGTACGCTAAAGCTTTATTAGATCTTTGCATATTATGTAACTGTAAAATGCACTTATGAAGCAATGAGGTGAATTCTGATGAAGTCAACAGGGCTCACGTTCTCATATTTCTTCAGCTGAATAGGTTGCACTTTTCCGTGAGATTCATTGCTGAGACCTTGTGCCAGCTTCTGTGAGGAGATATGGTAAATCACTTTTAGACAGCAGTCTGAATGGTGCTCAGAAAAGGCTGAGTGCTTCAAAAGTGGTGAGATGAAATGCTTTGCAATGACTGCTGCCACTTAAATATAAAAATACTTGTGTCATTTATGTATCTCCAGTATTATTATGATATAACAGGGCACCCTGAGTAAAACGAGAGCAGAAAAAATGGACATTTACTGGTAAGATACAAAAAAACTGAAATATCAAGTTGTTTATCAGCTATATTTTCTATTTGTGCTGTTAAATATCTGTTGAATGTATTTTACAAAAAGGTTTAGCCAAAAATAACATCAAAATGCTAAACAATGGATGCATTTCCCTTCTTCCTATTAAAACATCGGACTGCTCTACCATCTTGCTGTGTGACATGAATGCAAGCAAACAGTTGCATTTGCTGCCATGATGCTTAAGTTGGCAAAAGTAATAAAAGTTTTTAAAAATTTCAATTCAGCCACTAAAACACAACCCATAACAAGGCTACAAGGAGAAGTTTCTGCAAAAGCATTCCTGTTAGCTAATGCTAACTAGGTGCTTTAGAAAATAGGTGTACCAAAAAAAAAAACATACCCCATTATGAAAAATACTGTATCTCTATTCATCATTTTCATGTACTAACATACAGTAAATCAACTCTATGGATCATCCTTCACATCTGTTTTGGTTTTTCATGAATGAAAATCCAAAGTGTCAATAGAATTTATTAAGAATGTATTTAATTTTTAAAAATAGGCTTTGTTTTCTACTTCCTGAAAGGTTTCAGTTCTGAAAATATCCAATCGCCTCACACCGACAGCATGTGAGGATAAATATTGTTCATTAAAACTGTTAATTATTTGATTATTATTAAAGCATGTGAAACCAAAGTAAGGACTAGTAACAACTCCATTAAATATTAGAGAAAAATGTCTTCTGTTAAAGGTCTCTTTCAGATAATCACAATTTTTATTCTAGATTTGTAAAAAGGAAACTTGTGCCTGTAGGCCTGAAATAGCAAATGGAAAGAAAGTTGATTTCTAACTGAACTACGCCTATATCTCCCAATATACATGTTTTCAGATATTTAAAACCTAGATGTCACAGAATGCTTCGTACCATCAGACCACAAATATACATTAGGTGTCTTTGAAACAAATGGTTAGAAGAACACTGACATTAAATTGTGGATTTAAAAAAGACAAGTAGATTTTGTGCAGCAATAACAGTAAACTACAGGCTCTCCAATAAATATGGGTTGCAGAATGACGTCAGCAGGGAGGTAGGGGCCCTCATGTTTTTCACCTTATTGGACCCTGTATAACTGAATCCCCCTCTGGTGAGATGCATTTGAAAACTGACCTGTCACAGCAGGACAGGGATGCTGCTTCACGTCAGAACACAGGACCTGTTTAGAATCTGCACAGAGGCAGATAGGATCCAGAAGGATCCAAAATGTGAACATTTAGAGTAAAAGGTGACAGGATTCCAGTATCAGGTAGCCTGCTTGATGACCTCATAGCTCTATCTTGACACTGGTTGTGCTCTGGCCAATAGAGTGCTACAAGCTACAGGAGTACAGAGTGGAAAATCAATGAGGCATCACATGACAGGACAGGAGCAGCGAAGGAGCTGCAGCCTCCTGATAACTTGTGTCTCCTTTAAATCCAGATCAGTTCAAGCCTCGTTCACTTTCACTGTACCTTCACATGAATACACGACAACACACATGACCTATAAGCGGTCCGTCCTGCACGGATCTTTACTCACAGAATCACTTGCGTTTTTACGCAGCAGCTCCTCCTCCGACATGACAGCGATCGGATCCACCACCAGCTTCTCGAAGCACGCCGAGCCCAGAGATGAGCTCTTCTGTTGGTGCACCATCAGCTGGGACACGAGGAGTTTGGGGCTCCCGTGGGCCGTCAGCTCCGGTTTGCTGCCCGTGGCCCCAGAAGCTGTGCCAAGAACCGTTTGCCCGTCCGAGCTCGCTCCTGCGACCGCGTCGCCTCCGACGGACTTATCCCCATCAAAAGACGTCGGCGTGGAGCAGGATAAGTTCGGCTGCGACGACGAAAACACCCGATCTAGCTGTTTCTTTTTCCTCTTGAACATCCACAGCCCAGATTCCTTTTTAGTCCCCTCTGCGCCTCCGGCGGCGCCGCGACGCTCCGATCCCAGTTTAGGACTCAGCCAGGGCTTGGTTTTCTCCTGGAAATTCTTCCACATCCTCCGCTGGTAGGACAGAGACTCGTGTCTCTTGGCGGAGCCCTCAGCTTTAGGTGATTTTTGCTCCATGGTGCCTGTGCAGCAGCCAGCCAGCCTGAGCACACTCCGTATAATAGTGGAAGGATGTCACAGTTGGGGCTGCAGCAGCTTCTGTGCACTTCCTCTTGTGATAAATTTTGAACACCAAGAAAGAGACGCAGGGTGATTATATCAGGTCTGCAAATGTGTAGAAAAAAAACTACTGGCGCAGATGGTTAGAAATTCCGCTGAAGTTTCATCTCGGCGCTAAACTTGAAGAAAACAGTTACTTCTGGAAGATTTCTTTAAATTTTTCTGATGGATTCTGCGCATGCCTGTGCCTCCCTGCTCTGTCCTCGTTGTTTAACTAGGGGTTACTCAAAGTTGCGCATTAATTGTTATATTCAAATGAAGGCCGGAGCGTGCACCGCGCCTCCCTCTGGCCAAACGCGCTGCTGGACTGGATGACCTGGTGATGTCGTAACAGCAGCCTCACTATACCTGGTGGAGATGTGTGTGATTCACTAGTGAACCCCTTCCCGTCCCAATCAGAGCATCTCTCTCATCTCCAAAACTCTGCTCACAAAATGTGTGTGTGTGTGTGTGTGTGTGTGTGTGTGTGTGTGTGTGTGTGTGTGTGTGTGTGTGTGTGTGTGTGTGTGTGTGTGTGTGTGTGCGCGCTCCTGCAGATTCCATGTCTGAATATATTTTCTCCCCAACAATTAGGTCAGGCCTCAGCCCACGTGCAGCAGCAAGCTGCAGCAGCCTCCTCTCTTATTGTGACACATTTCTGTGTTTGCTGATGTGATGCAGCCTTGATGCCACCTGTAGGAGTGAATAATGACGCCTTCTGTGAGGAAACTTGACCTTGTTATGATGCCATGATCAGCCTTCAGCTTTGTGGGATGATTTATAGCAGCATTTTTTAATAGTAAATTCTCAGTCAGCTTCATGTATTTTCTTAAACCTCCAACCCTACAAATCGAATACTTTAATTACAAAAACAGACAGCTATCTGCTTTGGATTCTCATTTTCTTATTAAGTAGATGGAGCTGTGAGAATGTGAGCCAAGCTGCCATTAAAGCCACTGATCTTAGAACTGATGAGTCTGCAGGTTGAGGGCCTCCCTTTATTAGGATCCTGATAAAAAAACACTCATCCACAGCTGCAGTTATCTGCACACAACAGATTTGGAGCCTTAGAAGCCTCTAAAGATGTCACTCACTGATACTTTATGTTTGGTGCATGGCTGCTATTGTTTGAATAGGAGGATTTGTTCATTTTTACATTAAGGATTGTGCTCAGTCATTTACAGTCTGAATAGGATGCCTTTTTACGGTAATGTGTGATAATAAAAAACAATCAATTGGGCATTTTGTTTTTAATGATTTGAACTATTTTTGTGTGCCCGCTGCTTCAATTTACTATCAGAAATATATAGATCTTCCTTAATGACAAGCTATCTCCTGTGCCAAATAACTGAAAATATATCAAGTTGGAGGATTACACTGAACATTGCAGGACAAAGAAATTAAATAAAATGTGTTCACTTTTCATTTTGTCTTCTGCACTTACTTTATAAGAAGCAGAATTTCTTTCATCCATCTACTGCTGGAAAAGGGTGATTGAATAGAATTTTATAATCCCCTTTTCAGTGTTATGCCATCAAAATTGCTTTTAAATGATTTTGATTCCACTTAGGATTTTGTTCAGTACTTGACAATATTGTGAACACCTTTATGTAATTTCTTAATTTTAAGTTGTTATAATCGCATATTTTGAGGGTTGCTCCTAAAGTGCTGAAGAGTTAATTACACAATGTTTGTGTTGAACAGCTGCATCTTCACTGTTTGAGCTTGTCTGTTCTCGTGACATCGGATGTGCAGAACACCAGCACACAGTCATGCCCACAAACTCCAGCTGATCTGATCACACCTGATAGAATGGTGCAGCATCTGAATCAAGCCAACTTGACTTCCCATCAGCTGCATCTGGTTCTGTCTGGATAAGCAGACAACTGTAATGGTTTTGAGGAGCAGGACCCAGTGGTGCAGGAGGAAGACAGGAGGCAGCGGTGGAACTCAAAAGGAGGTGCATTTATTAAATAAAGGACTACAGACTAAACTTGACTTAACTACAGGGCAAGACAGAACAGCATGGTAAAAACAGACAAGCCGACCAGGAGAGACAAGACAAGGAAGCTTAAATACATGAGGAGGTAATCAGGATAACGAGGAGCAGGTGAGGACAATAACTAATTAGTGGGAGGGGTAACAAGACAGGAGCATGGAACACATGGGCAACTGAACTGACATGAACTAAAACCTGAACATAACTGTTTTTATGAACTGTTAGAAGTATTAGCTCAAACTACAGGTACATTTTTACTAATAAATCACTAAAGGTGTGTGGAGACTTATCACTGAAAACTATGCTGATACCGGCCTAAAAGGGGCAACAAAAATGAAACACTCAAGCTTTGTTTGCACTTTTGCAAATGGACCATTAACATGATTAGAGGCAATCATCTATAATATCTCACAAAAGCCTAGAAGCTGATTAATTCTGCACATGACAAAGTAATAAGTCAAGATGAAGTGAATGCAACTAAACAAAATAAATGCTGAGTCAAAAATGCTGAGTGTGTGTTTGTTCTTATTTAAACTTTTGGTCATTTTAAAAGCTTTTTTTTTTCATGCTCTGAGCATTAAATTGTGTTTATTTTCATTGCAATAAAGTAGGAGAATATAGTAAAATCACAAACCGCTATCAGTTAACACCTAAAGCGCTGCCAAGTTTTAGTAAAAGCCAAACAGAATTTATTGTGAATTGGCTGCAAAAACATGTTCCAGTTATATAAGAGGTGTGTCTTTTTTTCTACTGGGGAGGCAGATACTGCAGCTGAAACCATACTAGATGTTCAGAACATGACTGGAGACTTTTAAAGAAGAGCAGCCTGGAATCTGCAGAAAAACAACTGATGCACTCAAAACCTGAACTGCACAAAATACAGCAAAACATTGGAATGAATTACATTAACCTGACTTTGTCATTTTCATTAGTTTTGGCCTTTGGTCTCCACATGTGGATACAAAAACAGACAAAAGGGTAAAATGGTTCTAATACAATTAGTCAGGTTTTAACATCAAGAACTCTGGAGCTCCGGGGAAAGAGGGAGGACAATTCTCAGAGACTTTCAGGAAAGTGGTGGTTGTTTGAATAATCAGAGTGGTTGAATGTCTTACTGATGGTTTTGTTGTTGTTGTTTGTTTCAGGCTTTGAAAGGAGGATATGGTTCCAGGAGGAGGGGTGGTGGAGAGTGGGCAGGTATGGCATTTTTCCAGGGCATGTGTTTGTTTGGAGAAGGAGGATTTTCAGCTGAAGGAATCAGAACAACTTTCACAGAAGGGTCATTCAGCTTCACATAAGAAACTTCAAGAGAACATCATTATGTAAGTGCACAAAAAGAAACTCAGAGGAAAAAAAATCTCATGAGAAATTGACATATTTCACTAAAGTGACTACAAGTGTGGCTCCAACTTAGCTAATATAACAGAAGAGAGGCTGCTGCTGTGACTGGTTGAGACCCAAAGGAGCAGTGCACCAATCATCAATCAGCACAGAGATCTGCAAAACAGCTGAGAAATAAGGGTAAGAGAGCAAAGACACGAAAAGAGAAGGGACTAAATGGAATCCAAGCTTTGATCACTGTTTGATTCCACTGAAAAGCACATCTTAAATATGTCAAATTTTGATCAGAAACATCCTCAAACTTAGCTTCATATCCCAAACTACATGTGACAGCAGACCATCCTCCTCCATGAGGCTTCAGAGGTCAGTGATGAGAGGGGAGTGTGTGTTACTCAACAAAAGAGATAATTTATAGTCTAATAAAGGCAAAGGAACTATCTCATCTACTTTAGTTAATGAGATTTTACATGTTAGTCATAAATAATCAAGTAAAATAGGGCCAGTGGGGTTTTCATAAACTGTAATGCTCAGTGCAACTGCAGACGCACTGAAGGGGGAAAAAAACAAATTTAAAACCACATATCTTAACGATTAGCTGCTTTATAATGTTTTACTATAGATATTGTATTGACACACACACACACACACACACACACACACACACACACACACACACACACACACACACACACATCTGAGTTTGATAAACACTAAATGTGAGAAAAGGCCTCCTAAAGCACTTAAAGGAAGGAAGCGCTACTGATAAGGGACAAACTTTGACACACAAACCCAAAGTTTGATTAAATATTTTGGAGGCAAAACTTTTAATGGGTGTTGAAACATATTTTAATTTCATATAATTGTTTGCTAAATGTATTTCTTCAATATTCAGAGTAAAAATGATCTAAAGTCCAGTTTTGGGCTCATGCCACTGTCTTCACCTTTTCTAAACTATTTTCTTTCACCTCCTTGTTTATATATAGTTGTCTCTTACATTTGTCAGTCTAAGATGTGATGCCAGCATCTCCAGTCTAAGTGCTGACAGGAGCTTAGAGGAGCAGCAAATAATTAGACCAGAGAAGGAAATTGCAGAGTGATATATATATATACATGTCTCAAAGAACTCAGGGTAAAGATAGGAAACATCCATGTTGGTGACAAGTTTCACAGATTAGAAGAAAGCAGCAGTTCAATAGAAGCAGCTCATGCAGGATAAAATATATAAGGCAGCATTTATTCATCAGGTAATGCTGTGCATGCATTTGTTGTCATTCTAATTAGTTTTACCAGCAAGTTTATTTTCACAATTTCAGTTTTGGTTGAACAGATTATCACTCATTATATTGTCTTGTTAGCATTTTAGCTCAAGGCAAAACTTTGCATAACTACAGCCTCCAAGACTGCGTGTGAATTGCTGCTTGATATGAGTCATGCATGTGCCATAGCCCTTCACCCCAACAGTACAGTATATAAATAAATCTCAGTAACCTACTAAGGGTCTTTCCAGACCAGATAACATTGTGGATATTCAGTGGTTTTTTTTAGATTGGCTAAATATGTTGGATTAAATTGAATAAAGTCTTCAGAAACAGAATTGTTACTTGATGGTGTGGACTGTGTTATGCAGCAATGACCGCCTCAGTTCAGTGAAGGAGAATATTGGATTCACAGTCTGAACATTTGAGCCCTTTGGCATAAATAAGAAAACTGGATTTGTCATGTTTTCTCTAACTTTTGTCAGTTTGATGGATGCTTTTTACACTTTTATCCTTGAGACTTTATTTCTGACATGATGTTAGCCCTCAGACATGCAGAAAATGTTTATTTCATTTGTCACTTTTGTTGGATTTGCCCTTATGCTTTTCTCTCAGTAAAAATGGCTAAACAAGTTTGTAAAATACTTGAATTTTCTAAAAAAAAATAACAAAACAAAAAAAAACCTTGTAGATCAGTCCTAAAGATGATTCAAAACTGGGTCAGAGACACCAAGAGGGTACTGACACAATCTCCCAAACACAAAGTAAATTTTAAAAAAGAATGCTAATAGCAAACTTTTGCTATAACTGTTACAAAAACATTTGTCATGAATAGATAGAAATAGTATATTGGTAATTGAGGCTGTTTTTGTTGTTATTATATCCTTTTTAAACAGTTTATGAGGAATGTTTTAATCATTTCAAAGACAATTGGTATTACAAGTCTCCACTGCTGTTATTTTGTGGGTCAGAAACCAGAGACTTTTGTGAACCATGTCCATAGGTCTTGAAGCATCACTGATTAGTTGTCATGAAACAGGAAATAGAGCCATCTGAGAACATGAATCAACAACAATCTTGATTTTAAATCATGGGAAAAGGTTTTGAGTTGATCAGTATTTTTTAATTACAGCCACTTGTCACCTGTCTTGGAACCATAAGTGAAATGACATCCTGAGGGCTGAATAAATCTGTAAAAACCAAAACTGAACAGAGCATGTAGATCACATATATAAAAAAATTGGGGAAAAAATAAACAACGAGTGGCTCTCGTAATCTTGGAGGTTCAGCCGCAACTCAGTTTTTAGAAAGAAAAAAGATCCTCAACAACACTTATTCCATTTTTTTTTTCATAATACAAAAATAAAAAATGAACAAAAGTGGAAAATCCTAGATAAAGATGCGTAATCTAAGTAATATATTTTTAAGCTTCCCATCACTTTAATACACCCAAAAGTCATCACAGTACTACACACACACTCAGAAATGATTCAGCCAACACCCGGCTCTGTTGGGTGGTATATCACTGCGATGGCAGCACATTAGCTGTGGACCAATGCTCAAGCATGTGCCATAAAAATAAATGAAAATGCAGAGAAAGTAGGTCACTACCATAACTCCCAGCTCTGACAAGAGGTCTTACAGCAAAGCATTCAGCTTGACTCAGCACAAAGACTAAAGGTCAGAAAACAAACAACGCACCACTGGGCTCTCCAGTAAAATGATGTGTGTGTGTATGTGTGTGTTTTCCCAACAGTCGCTTCACCTTGAATATAAATGATCTAATTTAGTTGCATCATTCACACTAAACTGCACAGAGATAAACAGGCATGAATGATAAATATCATGATATTTTGAAATGTGATTTCCTTTTTTCTGATCTTGTTATTTTGATGATGATACTGAGGAATTAATCCTGCCAAATTAACTTTTTATAAGTGAAATATTTGGTAAGCTGGGGAAATCCAAAATTTGTGTGCTACCATATCTATACAACAAGATATCTACAGACATTCGACAGAGGGACTAAATGCTCACATGTTTGGTCAAAAGAAGAAACATTTGTCCTTGATTTGAGTTTTGTTCATGGCCTCAGAACCCTTTAAGCTTCTTCTGCAGCTCATGAAGTCTCAATAAAAAGCATAAATCATTAAAACGCTGAGACACACAGATAAAGCATCTGCCTCATTGACTGTCACAAGAACATTAATTGAGGCAATACTGAAAAGAGGAGCAAAATATATCTAATGAATATGGCTAGAATATCCATCCATCCATCCATTTTCTGTAGCCGCTTATTCCTCCACAGAGGGTCGCGGGGCAGCTGGTGCCTATCTCCAGCGGTCAAGGGGCGAGAGGCGAGGGACACCCTGGACGGGTCGCCAGTCCATCGCAGGGCCACACAGAGACGAACGAGACAAACAACCACACACCCACTCACACCTAAGGACAATTTACCAGCCCAATTAGCCTGACAGTCATGTCTTTGGACTGTGGGAGGAAACCGGAGTACCCGGAGGAAACCCACGCACGCACGGGGAGAACATGCAAACTCCACGCAGAGAGGCCGCAGAGCCGGGACGCGAACCCACGACCTCCTTGCTGCGAGGCAACAGTGCTATGGCTAGAATATGTTTGCACAAATTAGGCTGCAACTTTCAGAAGCATATGTTATTTTTTCTGTAAGGAATCAAATTAATTAAGTAAAACATGCCTTTCAGAAGCATTTGTACTCAGAACTCAACGACCAAATGTGCTGTTAGAATGGATTTCCAAAGTAAACCCTGCTGCTCTTCTCTTCCTTTCCTGGTATTATTGTAGGTTGTTAAATGAGCTAAAAATAAAAAAGAACAGGAGCAAACAGACACATCGTGCAAGTGAACAGAATAACAACTCAACAGCTTTATTAAGACAAACAGACAGCAGCTACACTCACTGTTACAAAATAAAATGGCACAAATCATTTATATATTTGGTAATCATGCAAAAATGACATGCATTGCAACACGTTTCTTGTGACTTTGCCAATTTACTTTTCAATAAGATTAATTTGAATTACAGTTCCTTAGTCCTTAGATGTTCTTAGATGTTTCTGCATGTAGAACCAATCATCTTGAAATCTTGGTTAGTAAGTGAATGGTGTGTAGAGTTAAAGGCAGAGTCTGAACCAGTTTGATTGCATTCAGTCCAATCAGCCGAGATGTTCTGAATCCAGACTCTGGCCTCCATCAGGTGCAGCAGCTGCTCAAACAAGACAACCACAAAGGTGGGTCATCACAGCTGGAAACTGACTGTCATCGCTGCACAAACACACATGTACCATTTGAACTTTGACAGGAAGCAAGAAAGACTTTACATAATAAAATGGGGGACATTGATTGGTGCAACTAATGTGAAGCTCATATGGTTTTGTGCATATTTCATGCAGCTGCCATCAAGCTAGAAAGCAACAACCCACAGAAATGCACAGCACTCGAGTACAGCAGCACAACATCCCATCATAAATCCTCATCTCACGTCCAACAAACCCAGAATCTAGCATTCACCCACTAATCACATTTTCTGTCAGTTTCCCAGCCTTTAGATTTGATTGAGGTACAGAAAGATGCTGTAGAATAGATGCAAAATGTTCTTGAGTAAATAAGCTCAGAGGTAAACCATTCCATGAATCGCCACTGGCCTTACAAAACAGCCATTTATCCACTACTTTATTCTAAGTGAAACATGAAATAATGGATGGAGATCATGTGAGATGCATAATTCATGAGAGACAAAAATAGTCATAGCAGAAGGAGACTTAAAATATTTAATATCCAAAATCTATTAATCTGTCAAGCTGGAGAACTCTTGGCAAGCATTGAAATATGTGCAGGTTTTGGACAGCAAGTTTGTTAAGTGTAACTAATGATGAGGCCCATGGGTGATTCATTCATTCATTCATTCATTCATTCATTCATTCATTCATTCATTCATTCATTCATTCATTCATTTATAGATTAGAAACAGAGGTCACAGGAGGTAACATGCTAAAAAATATAAGTAGATGAAACCCTCAAATAGATCAGGGTAAACAGTACAATTAAATCTAAGCAACTTTTTCATGGGCCAGTAATCATATGCTTAACAAAATATGATAAAAAGAAAATATGAAATTTAATTATAATAATTATGACATAACATACATGTAATTATTATGCATCTAATTCCTATTATTATTACATTTAAATAATATATATTGCAATGATGAATTTCTACAACATATACTATAATATGTAATTATTAATTATATATATGTACAGATACATACATATTATATATTATATAATTGTAGGCCCGTTCAGTTATACTATTACTTAATATTGGGATTATGGGATGAATAAAGAGCCACTTAACGGTCCCATTTTAAAATGAACAAAAATTACTTCACCCACTGCCGAAACCCGGGATCGAACCAGGGACCTTTAGATCTTCAGTCTAACGCTCTCCCAACTGAGCTATTTCGGCGTCATATCAACGTCATCGGTAAAACAGTATATGACCATAGATTTGTCCGTAATGGTAGTTTCGTATAAGTGTTCGTATGTCATGGATTGTCAAAAAACATTCCTATGTTAATGTTAATTTTGTACAAATTTATTAATATGTCATTCCTAAATCCACACTGTAAATTCACTCTGTTAAGAATTCAGAAAATAAACATGTTAACGTCCGTGGTTTGATTGCCTGTGGATTAATCCTACGTCAGACGTGCCCAAATCCAGTCCTCAAGAGCTACTCTCCTGGAACCTTTAGATGTATCCATGCTCAAACACACCAGAATTCCCTCATCAGTAAATCATTCAGCCATTCATTTGATTCAGGTGTGTTAGAGGAGGGATGCACCTAAGAGTTCCAGGATAGTAGCTCGGACTTGGGCACCCCTGTCCTACGTTATCTAGTCACGTGACAGAATCTGAGAATCGAAAGCAAAGAAAGGTAAAACTATCTGGCTGACACACAGCGTACATTTATGCTCTACTGGTAAGTTTGATTTATTTCTAAATAGAGGCTTAACCTAATGATTATTTGTAAGTTACACTTTTAAAGAAAGTTAAAGTTCTGCAATTATATAATGTATTTTTCACTGAAAGTCTAAAGTCAGTATTTGTGGCCACTCTTTTGAGTGTTAAAATAACACTTTCAAAGTGTCAGGTTTTTTTTACAATAGCTCAGAGTCACTTTAACACTGTTACTGTAAAATAAATGCAAGGTGATAATTATTATACTGCACATGAATCTGTTTTTAAAGGAGTTGAATTTAAAAAACAAGTGTTATTAAAGGAAGACATTTTTCTCTTCTTTATTGCAATTTCTGAACAGGTCAGGATGTCAGTGGAGTTCTCTGGCTGGGAGGTGGTCGATGATGGCGCCTGTTTCCCTGGAATCATGCTAGGATCATCCCAGGCTCCTCAAAACAAGGGCGTATACAAAATGTTCCATGGTACCAGTGTTTCCAGTGCACACACCGTCATCACTAGTGGTTTCCAGCCATCAGCTGGTGGCACACTGGGAAAGGGCGTGTATGTGAGTCGTGATCAGAATAAGGCTGCGAACTATCCACTGTTCAGTAGTGCTTCTGACCGTGTGATCCTTGAGCTTCGTGTTCGTGTTGGTCGTGTGAAGCGTATTGACGTGTATGGCCACCCTCTGCAGTATACCTGGAGCACGAAGGGCTACAACACTGCCTGGCTTCCCGCCAACTGTAGCGCGAGTGGCCTGGAGGAGGACTGTGTGTTTGATCCTAAAAGAGTGAATGTGGTAGGCATTGCAAAGGCTCCAAGTGCCATAATAGAAAAGGAGCTTAAAGAGCTACTTGCAAAAGCATCTAAGAATGTCAAGTTAGGAACTGGTAGAGCTAAACCTGCATGTTCCATGTGTAAGAGAAAAACCCAACAAGATGCTCCTCACTCTCAGCAGCAGTGCTGGAAGTGTGGGCAAAACATCTGCATTCTCATGTCCAAGCATTTCTGTGCAGTCAAACCTTAATGGAGGACTAACTAAGTCCTTAAGTTGAAGGAGGACACAAAAATGTGATCATTCAAATTCCTATTATCAAGTGTTTATAAGAAATACAAGAAATTTTGTTTATATAATTTTGCTGAAAATACAATCTATTTTATGAAAAATCTCTACTTTTATATGTTTGCACATTTCCAAATGTAAGTTGTGTGTTTACAGGTAGGCTATATAATAAGACTTGCACTTGTTAATTTTAGTACGGTAATTCAATATATGTGCTTCATGGGGTCTGGGATTTTGAAATCAATCTGAAGATGAGGGGGAAAGGATTAGACATTTCAGAGTAACATGAGAAAATGCTTTTTGCTATAAATGATATAATCAAATGAAAGAGGTTTAGTTTTGCAGTGAATATGCAAATAAAATCATAATACTATGAATACAACAGAGATGAATGTGTGTTTCACTGAACTTGAACATTGCATGACATTTATGATCAGATTCATTTATAGTGACACCAGCTTTAAAATTATTAAGAACTGCTAGAAAATATCTAAAGGCACACACACACACACACACACACACACACACACACACACACACACACACACACACACACACACACACACACACACACACACACATAGCCTTAAAGATGCAAAGGACAATCAAATACAATAAGTCCCAAAATGTCTATTACAACAAAAAAGACCAACACAATTCAAAGACTCAAACTTTAAAAAGATATGCCAAAACAGCACAAATACAAAATAACTAAATATAAGATTTAAATCTGAATGTAATGCTGTAAACTTTTACTTCTGTAGTAACTGAAAGGGAACTGGAAGAATTTGAACACACCCACGCTGTTTTCCATAGCTAATTCTGTCTTATGTAAGTCTAAACAGCTGTGCTGTCTGTCTTTTTGAAAGTTTGTTTCAAAAGGTTTGATAAAGCATAACTATGTTACACTATACCAGAAACTCTGGCCTTGCTACAGAAATTATTTTTCTTCATGCAAGATGTCATTAATATAACTAAATGTGATTACGTCGCTAAACTTTGAGATATTTTAATAATATCTGTCATTAAAAAAGTTAATTTCCTTTATGATTCGTTAGCAAAAATAAAAAACAAACTATTTACATGGGCAAAGAAAACAAAACAGTGGCCCGTACGGGGATCGAACCCGCGACCTTGGCGTTATTAGCACCACGCTCTAACCAACTGAGCTAACCAGCCATGCTTTAAGCGCTGCGTAATTACGTTTACATATATAAAAAGAACACGGAGGATGTCATTTCTTCCGATAAAAATTTTCATTGCCTGCTGTGCTGAACAGAAAGCGAAAGTCTAAATCTCGACAACTGCTGTCTGACGGTAAGATTTATATATTAAATAAGCTAACAACCCGTACACAATATACAGTATATAAGCCTAAGCGGTAACTTTAAAGTTGGCGAAAGTCCTTTAAAAACTATGTGAAAGGTTTCTGCTATAGTCTATTAGTTTCTTTTAGTTAACTTCTTCATTTCAACAGAACTTGTTTTTATTGGTTAACTTAATTATGACACATCGGTTGAAAGTCATGCTTTATAAAGCTGTGAGTTGGATAAACTACTTTTGGGTTTTGAGATATTCAGTCTAAAAAAACCTCAAATTTGTCACTTCGGTAAAGTTGACAAGAAATTGTCAGATTCGACGTTTGTGGTTCAATGGCTTCCAGTCGGAACGTTGTAAAGACACACATGACACCTCATTAGTATCGTAGTAAGGTGGTCAAGTCAAGTAGCCTCTATCGGAATAAATTCCTTGAATTTGTTATCAACTAATTAGGGTAAAACATCTGATATTCTGAGGATTTCTGTTTAAAATATTTTCTGAATAATTTAAGAATGCACTGGGTCTACTGAATAATTAAAGCTCATATTTTTAATTCCTCATAAATCCCCTATCTTTGCAGGATCTGAACAGAATCCAGTATTGAAGCAGGATGTCACTGCAGTTCTTTGGCTGGGAGGTGACCTATGATGATGCTTCTCCTCGCATGGAGCTGCAGGCCTCCCAGCAGCCCAAAGATCGGGGTGTCTACACCATGTATCATGGCACCAGCATTGCCAATGCACGCCTCATCATTGCCAATGGCATTCAGCAGTCACCAAAAGGCATGCTGGGTCCAGGCGTGTATGTAAGTCGTGATAAGAAGAAAGCAGAACGCTATCCTCTGAACAACAGCCCGTCGGATCGAGTGATTCTTGAGTTGCAAGTCCGTGTTGGTCGTGTCAAACGTATTGACAAAGACAACCATCCGATGCAGTACACCTGGAACTCTCAAGGGTACGACACTGCTTGGGTTCCCCCCAACTGTGGCATGCTAGCTGTGCCCAGTGGCCTGGAGGAGGATTGTGTGTTTGACCCAAAAAGAGTGAAAGTTGTTGGAATTGCAAAGGCCCCAGACAGTGTACTAGCAGAGCTCAAACAGCGTGTGACCAACAGCCTTAGTAGTGCCAGCGGAGGAGGCAACAGTGCAGCAGCTTCATCTGGTGGTGCTGCTACAGATCTGTGTTCACTGTGTAACAGGAAACAACAGCAAAGTTCTCCACACACAACGCAACAATGCTGGGGATGTGGACAAAACATTTGCACTCTGATGATCAAACATGTATGTTCTGTGAGAGTTTAAATATGCAATGAGCTGTAAAGTTGTGACAATCATAATGTTAAAAGCAGAGTTTAAATACTCATCTCAGGGTATACAATACTTTCAATACAGGGCTAAAAATGTCTTTAAATTCCTCAAACTATATGAGAAGCATGTTTAAAATAATCACTACTGTAAAAAAGCTGTTTACAAAGAAGTTTCTGAATCTGAACATTTTCTGCAATGTGTCAAATATAATATCACTACTTCACTGGAAATCAATGTACTGTGATGTGCAATCAGAGTAAAACAGTCTTTAAAGATTCAGCAAAATGTGTTTATTTCACTCCTAACATGCTTTCAATGAATTTTAAACTTTAAATGTTTTTTTCTAATTTTCTGAGTAGAACAAAATGCAAATGAAATAAAACCAGAAATAAAATCATGCAAATCAAATAAAATTGTAATGTTGATATCAAACCTTATCCTTATGGATAAACCTGTTTAGCTGCAGCATTTCATAATAAAGCTCTACAGTCTGTGAAAAGTGGTGTAGATGCATCAATCAGGATGAAGATGTAAGCAGAGAGTGAAACTGTAGCAGTCTTTGATTTCTGTTCATTTTGGCATGTTGTAAAAGGACCTGCACAGAAAAAAAAGCATGTTTACCAATAAAGCTTTAGTCAAAAATAGTAGTGGTACTATATAATTTCTACAAAACATTATGAGAAATTGGCCTATAAATTAAACTTCACTTGTTAAAGGCATACTCAGTAGCCAGGTAAACAATGTAGCTTTTAACGTTTTTTTTTTTAAAGTCTTTTAACAACGTTCTAATATAGTATACCCATAAATATATTGTGGAGATAAAAAAAAAAAACGAAAGAAATCAATAAAGTGGTTGTCCCGCAGTTCTCTAAAAACTTCAGCCAATCTTATCGTTCGGACCAAACGATAGGATTGGACAATCCAGCTGTCTGTCTGCCGCATTTCCTCACTGCTTGGATTGGCACTAATCCGCCCAGACACATTTTGGGGCAGAACATCCCGGAAGTGAAAGTGAAAGAAGTTGGACTGAGCCAGGCTGTTAGCGCTTCCATTTTAAGATAAAAATACCAGAGTCCCCCCCAAAAAACACCTTTTCAGCTAGCAGAAAACTAAAAACGTTTGGAGGTGAAAAGAGGAAAAGCTGGGGGAACATTTCTGCAGCTGGAGTTATACTCTGCTTTGTCACCTTTGCAAACCGTGGTCCTATGTCGTCGGGAGGCTGGCATATGGATTTTACCCGACGGGAAGGGTGAGTTCACCGAGACGTGTTTCTGTAAAATAGCTAGCGAGACTTCGTTTGTTTACCTGGCTACTGAGTATGGCTTTAATGTCCTATTCTGGTATTAGTGTAGATACAATTCTTCCATTTACTCACATTGATTAGTTCCTGGTCATTTTTAGCATGCAAATGCCTGAGGAGGTACCAACTGGCCACCTGCACCACCGTCACTGGGAAGTCTTCACATGAAGAATACACCAGTCTCTCCAGTAAGCGCCTTGTTTCCCTGCAGAAAACACACAAACATGGGGAAAGATGTAACATTATGTTTTACTTATACGTTCCCTGACATAAAAGTTGGTACTCTATGCATTTAAATGATTTATGCATTAATGCAATCAAGTTTTAGGAATCTTGTCTGACCTACTCGTACTCCCACACTTCTAACCTTGAAAGACAATCACTAAGATATTTTGTAGAACAGTCCTTATATCTGCAAATTCATGTAGATTCATGTAAAATACTGACCTAGCACCCATCTTGGTGACATACTGGAGCAAGGCCTGGAAAAGCAGAGCCATGGGGGATGAACCCAGCTTCAAAACCTCTGTGGTGGCTTCCACCACCAGATCCTTCCAGTCACTTCCTGGGACACCCGCCTTAAAAGTCAAAGAGCTGTTTACATTCATGATCCAATAATAAAATAGCTAAGAATCACAACTAGCACATTCATAGATTAAGTCATGAACACTATTTAACAAACACACACACACCCACACAAAGAAATTTGCAGTCCTGTTAGTGGTGGACAGTAAACTATTTTTACACCAGTAAAAACCAGAAAAGCAGCTTAATGTCTTGTTTTGATGCCCAGCTGACTTTGACTCCTGACAGTATGATTCACAGCTGAATATTTGTCATCTTCCTGTTCCTCTACTTTTCTTACTCCCACCTGAAATGTAAATAATGGAGTAGAAAGAAGCTGCCTCTGACTGTGTGCATGTAGTAAGTTGCAACTCTGACATCATTCAGAAACACTCCTACTACTTATTAAAATATGACTCAGGGAAAAAAGAAATCATGTCCTACCTTTTACATAACAGTCTCTAATGTTATACTTGCTGTCACTATGTTTTGGACTTATAGTTGTATCTATAAATACTCTTTTGAACTAGATTTCACAGGGACTTACTAAACATGGTTGTAATGCCAGCAGAGCGAGTCGAAGCAGGCTGGCGAGCTGGTAGCTGTGCACGCCAAGCTGCAGGGCTAGCTGCAGGCTCTGCCTGTAGGCCATGACCGCCTGAACCAGCAGGCCCTGGCTACGATAAACCTCAGCCAGCCACTACAGAGAAAGAGAGCACAAATATAGTTTATCTGAAACAAGCGTGTATACGGTTGGAGAATCCACAGAGAATCGGGGGCAAGGCAAAGCTAATATTACAAAGTAAGTTTTGATCCATTTGCACTAATAAAACACAGGAGTCTGCAGTTTAAAAATAGATATAGCTGTGTTTAAATGACTGAGTATTTACATACGTGCCATGCTGCAAGGTTAGCGGGGTTCATCGCCACAGCTTTGTTGAGCTGCTCCAGAACAGGATCTGGGAGAACAGTACCACCATCAGTCAACAGGAGGCGCTGACACTGAACCTGTCTCAGTGACAGCATCACTGCCGGGTGTTCAGGGGACACGTTCAGGACCTGACATAAACAAGAGGATCACAAACATTAAAGTTTCATTACATTGTTTCTCTTCTTTTTTTTTTTACAGTACAGTGAAATTAGTGAGTTAATATTCCACCTGTGTGCAGAGCGCCTCAGCCTGGTCCAGCTGACCCTCCAGCATGAGGCCGGTCACGGCCTGTTGTAACACCCAGCCCTCCAGAGACTGAGCTAGAGGGCGCTCGATCTCCTCCACACTACGCACTAGAAAATAAAAACGTTTCAGTTTTATGCTTTAAAAAATTAAAACAACACATGTCAAAAGAGTACAACTACACAAACCTTTCTCAGAAACCACCGACATGAAAGATCGCTCCAGAGACTGTCTGCGAGGAGCAGAACCAGAGAGATAACAGGAAGCGTTTTCAGTGTGACAGGCAGCCATTAATCCTGCCCAAGCTGCTGGATCATCTGAAGAGAATGAACAGAAAAAACATACACACGGGGATTAAATGTGTTCATTTTCTTAGTGGAAAAAACACAAAATGTTTCATGTGTATTTAAGTTTTTCTTTAAAGGTGAGAATATATTCTTTTCAGGCACAAATGAACATAAAATATGTCAACAATAAGTGAATCTTTATGCTGTAATTTCCAGATATTGGTGCTAGATTGAGGCCAGCAGTGTTTATATGAAGCGTAGATTAAAAACGAGTGTGTGTGTGTGTGTGTGGTTGTCTACCAGGACAGAGAAGTACGGCTCTCTGCATAGTCTTCAGTGCATTCCTCTGAGCATCTTCTCCTGAGTGTCTCCCACTAGCCAGCTGGTTCACCCCACTGTACAACAGCGCCCTCTGTAGTCAACATAAATAGTAATAATAAAAAACAACATTTACCTTCTGAAATATCTGCAACTTAGCTTTTCAATGTGTATTTGACCGAATTAAATTTAGTGGAAAAAACTACATGTTAGCAAATGATGCCATGTGTATAAACAAACTCCTACTGAATTATATAAATGTTCAGCCATTTACCTTTCCTTGGGTCATACTGGCAAGACAGGCAACATGACCTGCTACTGCTCCACCCTGTTACACAAAGAAGGCAAAACTAAGAACCAGATAATTGCACTGTTATGTGATTTATAGCTAGAATAAAAGTATTCAACTGCTTATTTATATAGATGCTAAAACAATACTATATGTGTCTGTGATTTTTGCATGTTTTGTGAATGAATGCACTTACATTTGCTTTTCTAGGGTAGTATTGTGGTATCACTCTGGACAGCAGAGCCCAGAGAGATGGGTTTCCAGGATTACTGTGGAAAAAAAGAATGTTGCAGTAAACAATGGGTTTGTGCATCTTGTCATGTTGACTCCAGTCCAGGAGAAGCATTTATTGGGTTTGGTTTTATCATTTTACTGCCGTAAAAACTGAACAAAGTTCAGAACCAGCACAAAAATATAACAGAGCATAGCAAGAGTAAGTTTGTTTATCCGCTGTCGCTGCTCCTAAACTCTGGAACTCGTTGCCAGCACAGATTAGGAAGGCCCCCTCGCTGGAAACGTTTAAGTCTCTTTTAAAGACCTATCTTTTTATCTTGGCTTTTGACCTGGTATGAGTGTTGACATTTTTATTTCATTTGTTTTAATGTGTTTTTAACTCATTTTATTTGTATTCTGTTTAATGTTTTTTATGCTTTTATGTTCAGCACTTTGGTCAGTTTTATCCGTTTTTAAAGTGCTTTATAAATAAAGTTGGCTTGGCTTATCCAGATATGGACTTAATCTGGTGTTCTATATTTAAAAAAGCCCACTGATGTTTAACCAAAACATTCAACACTACTATTATCACACATGTCCCATCATTTGTGTACATATTAAGGTATCTTTTTCTTCCAGGTCAAATATGTAGTTAAATATTTAAACGCTCAAAGAATTATGTAGCGTTTAACAGGAATAAATGGTACCTGTGTACAGCTCTGGAGGCCTCTCGTTGTACTGCACTGTAATCACCCCGAAGAGCCAGCAAGGAGCATGTGAGCAGGCACTGCTGCTCCACCACGCTCCCTGAAGCTAAACCTTGTTTCAGCAGCTCAGTCAGGGCAGCAGCAGCTAGCGTAGCATCACGGTGGGCCAATCCCAGGGCACATAAACACAGCAGAGACTCTGAGATTGGCTCCTTTAACACAGAGCTATGGGCACAGAACAGAAAAATATATACCTTATTGATAATTAGCACGATGTGAAAGCATAACAGCCTTTTTTTTTATTAATAAAGACCCTACTTCTGTTTCCAACTTCAAACTTGAAAACTAAGAATTAGACCACTTCAGACTGTGTCTGGTCAACAGTGATAAATGCTTGAAAAGCTACAAGAAAGCTAAATTTGCTGTAATTATAGACTTTCAGTCATAGGGAAAAAATCAAATATTCACTTATTAACAAACAAAATCACTTCATTGTCTGCAGGATGGAGGAGGGCTATATTTAAAGAAGTTAGCAGTGGTACAGTAGGAAGTCTAAACATTCAAGTGGTCTCCAACAAATCTTCATCATAAGCTTTCACTGCCAGTCTCATAGAAGGATCTCTAACTCTGATCATCTTATGGGTCCTTATTAAACTGTGGGAGAAAGACAAATACTACATGCAGGAGTACCATTTAAAGAGCAGAGTCTTGGCTAAGTCAAGGTTGCCTTGTCGGTGCTGCAGCATGGCCAGAGCAGTCAGTATGTAAGCCTTCTCCTTCTCACTGGAAGCCACTGCCAAGGCTCGCTCATAGGCTACAGCACACACACAAGGTACATTCACTCACTCTGGCATGTAAGAACACATAAAATCTTTATTTTCTGGTTTTCTTTTACCACCTCTTACCACTAATGCTTTCAGAGAAGAGTCCTGCCCTGCAGTAGGCCAGAGCTAGCCCAACCAGGTCACTGAGGTCCTGCAGTGGAGTAGAGTTATACACATGCACCGCCTCCTCCCACTGACCTGAGTTACTGCAAAATAAACATTTATACACACAAAGAGGCAGGTTTGAGGCACAAAAGTATAAAGACAGACCATTTAAGTGCATTGTAATAAGATGAAGTTACCATAAAGCACGAGCGTAGCAACCGAGAGAAAAAGCCAGCTCCTCTGAAGAGGAGATGGGCTGAAGCAGTTCTACAGCCCTGAGGGGATGAAGAAATAGAACTATGTACTTATTTTTATGAATAATTACTTCTTGATCTACCTCTTTCAGACAGTAAAGTGTGAATCCTACCGTTGGTATGCCTGTAAGGCCTGCCTCTTCAGCTGCAGGTGTTCATTAAGGTACCCCAACATAACAAAGGCATCTGGATCAGACTGAATTCTCTCTGAATGCAGAAGCAATGGCACATAATCAATTGAACCATCTATTATTTGGCCCAATGTTAACATAAATACATAATGAGTGCTGTACCTGTGTATTTGCTGAGTGCCACCTGAGCTGCAGAGATTGCATTCATTTGCACAATGTTGTAGCGATACAGTTCAGTGTCTCTGTTCTTCTTATCCAGCAGGGTGGAACAAACCCAGTAGGCATAACCTTTCACACCTTCCGTCTGAGAAAGAGAAACGTTTTAGTGATAACAGAAACACAAACAGGAAATAGTGTCTGAAAACTTAAAAAAAGCAAAATGAGGTTCAACATCATCACTGATTTCTTCCTGAGAGAAATATAGATCTTAGAGCTGAAACCATTTGTAGGCTAGTGAAGCAAAGACTGTTATTATCTAGCTAATGAGTGGGTATTACAGCAGAGGTTAGAGGATGTCACACACATGTGTGTTGAGTTCTGTAGTGTGCCTGAACAGATCCATGGTATCGTAGCTTCCCACTCGTTCTGCTATCAGCGCCTGGTAGAAGACAGAAACGTTAAACTGTAATTAACATGGAGAAAGACAAAACCGCTAAAGAAAAAGTCACAAATTATCATGTTGAATATCTGGGACACAACACTGTTGTTTGAATGTGAACATTTCCCTAACAAACAACAGTAAAGTAACTTCACAGTACTGTAGGTTTACTAGAGTACCTGGCCAATCCAGCAGTTCACATAAAGTGGCTCCAAGGACTGAGCAACTTTGAAGGCCTTGTGTGCAAGCTATGGCAAGAAATGTACACATTAGTCAAAATACCAAACAGCTGTCATAAACAACATGTAAACAAAGTGATCAAACCCACCTCTATATTGTCCTTTTTCAAATACAGAGTCCCAAGGTTTGTCCAGGACACTACATTCTGTATAGAAACAGTAAAAAGTTACATAAAAACTGAATACTTACTAAGAATACTTATGATCTGTGATATAATTAAGCAGTACATACATTTGGTTCAACTTGAACTGACTTGATGAAGCAATGCTGAGCCAGAGAACAGTTCTCCAGACCTGATGAGACAAAACGAATCATCTTATTTCTCTGACAAAAGTTTAAAAAATATGTTATAGATTATTTTTTCCCAGTTAAACAAGAGGCTCAATACTCATACAACAACCTGACATTTCTTGGAGCAAAGTGAATGAATATTTATGGTGCTATTAACAGCTTTTATCATTTTTAATTAAAGCACATGAACAAACAATACATATATGCTCAAAACAATTATGTAACTTCCACATCTGGTTTGATTAAAAAATCTGCTGTTAAGAATTCAAGCACTCATAAGAACCCTATATTGACTAAATGTAGCAAAGAAAGAAGTGTCTAATTTCTAAAGTCAAGACAATAAAGTTGAACCAAATCCTAGAATGTTCATTTAAAAAAAACACCTTGATTATTCCTCCCACACATGTAGTTACCTTTGTTCATGGAGATCACTCCTAAGGCATTCCAGTAGCTGTAGTTCCCACTGTCCATCTTGACAGCCTTCTTCAAACACTGGAATTAAAATGATGAAAAAATAAATAAATTTCTGGTAGCAATCAGTGCAACTGTTGTGCATGATTTTTATTACTTGCTGAGCTTTCTCTAAGTCCAGAAGGGAGTCCTGTTCTTTTTCTTTGGTACAAGGCAGGCTGGTGGCCTGGTGGTAATAGTTAAGGCCTAAGTCATACCAGAGACTGGCAACATCAGGCATCAACGTCAGAGCATGAACATAGCACCTGTGACAAAAACATGCCTTTATTCATCAGAATCTGATTGTAACATTAATCATAACTGTGTAAAAATGCAGCAGAAGGCCTTTATAGTAATTAAAAATAACATGTACAACAGAGTAGTAGTAAGTAGTGTAAGCCAATTCTGTTCATACCTTTCACCAACTTTGAGCGTCTGAGCCTGGTTCAGTGTGTGACCTTGTGTGTTGCGGTCTAAACCAGCCAGTAAGGATGGTACCAGAACCTGAGCCATGTTTGGTGAAATGACACTAACTGTAGTACAAGCATCCCCCAGAAGCTTCCACAAGCAAGACAGGTCTGGTCGCAGCTTCACGGCCCTGAGAAGCACAGACAGGTTTAAAGATGGAAACAGTCTCCAGAATAAAGCATATAAAATGAATAGTTCATGTGAAGTTCAGAAGGAAACAAAAAAGCTACCTGAAGAGGTTCTGTATGGCTTGCTGAATGAGGTCAACCGCTCCTCCATCTCTGCAGTCCTCCATTAAACTTTTTGCTAGAGATAACTGGCACTCCCCAAGTCCTTAACAGATCACATCAATCAGACTAAAATCCATGTTTGAATATATATTAACTGTCCGATAATGTGATGTTAAAGCAACTACACATCTACCTTTAAGAGCAGGAACGTAGTCCTGCTGTGCTGTGATTTGTAAGTACTCTGCCACTGCTTCTTTGAACTTGCCCAGAGTTTGTTTGATAGCAGCTGCCTGGTAGATGCTGTAGATGGAGCTGGGCTGAAGCTGGTGAGCCTTGCCGAAGGCCTTCAGAGCTGCTGTGAAGCTCCGCCGGTTTAAGTAGGCCTCGCCTAAACATTCCCAACACACCCAGTCCTCTGGGTCTGCTCTCAAAGCTGCCTGCAAGCTATACACAAAATATTACACCTAAAAATCTAGACAAAAGTCATTTTTGTTATTTCTTTCACTGCAGATTTGAATTTCATACTCAGCAATGGCCTTTTGATGCTCTCCGATCTTCAGATAGTACAGGCCTCGTCTCATCCAAGCCCACTTCGCTGAGCCTGGAGTGGCTTTCTCTACTACTGACTGAAGTATTGCTAAGGCGTTCTCCTGTGGCGTTCAGAAAGATGAAGGGTGTATTAATAAAAATATAATAACAAAGTTTAAAAAAAGAGGTTCTTGTTCTAATAATATACCAACAACTCTGTAAACGACAGTTTTGTTGCCACTCACCATGTCCCCCTGACTCATACTGAGATCTACAGCAGCAGCTCCAGATTCAACATCACTACTGTCCAGCTGAAAAGCCTTCTTATAGCAGCCTTGTGCACGTCCATTATCATGTGCCACCTCTTGATAATAATGCCCAAGGTAGCGAAACACACAGCCTAGGAGTGGATCTAACTTAGCAGCCTGAAATCAACAAATAAGGCTCAAACTTAGAAATCATTCAGCTTCTAAAACAGAAACACTGATGTTTCTCCACAAGTAATATTTGGAAGTTCAACACAATTTTTACAGAACTAACAACACTATACAGTTTCAATAAGATGGAAAGTTTTGTTTGTACCGGTACTTAAAACTGACAAAGAGATTCAGTAATAAAATAAAAACGCCCTTAACGACTGTACCAACCTTTAACAGGTGTGTATGGGCTTTGTTTCGATCCTTCCGGGTCTCTGCCCCCATGTCCCAGTACAGTTTTCCAAGCAAGAAATAATATTCTCCACTGTCTGGTCTTTGATTAGCAGCTTTTAGAAAACTAAACACAAGGGCAACATTAATTTACAGTTTTGTGGCAAAACGTTGGACTTATAAGAACACAAAAGGATAATGTCACACTGAGAGGGCATAACGTTTTCTTTTACCTCTGCTCCGCTCGTTGCAGCTGACCTTCAGCCAAATGTGTCAGTCCTCTCAGAGCCGATCCCTGAGCCAGGTCTGGGTTAGAGGCCTCCAGCGCTGACAGCAGCTATTAAAACATTTCACCTGCATCACTCCATCTTTGACCTCAACTACAACCTGAACTTAAACTGGAACATTTATTTAATGCATTTTACATGGTTATCATAAAATAAAACAATCAAAACAATAGAATATTTAAAATGAAAGTTTTTAACCTTGAGTGCCTGATCAGTCTGTCCTTTGTTAAGGAATGAACGCCCTTTCAAAGCCAACAGTTCTGGATCTTTGTCAGCGTCTGAAATCTAATAAAATGAATGATTAAATTATGTATATTTATAAGGACAAAGAGTTTTGTTGAGCTGCAACAAAGATAATCACAAGAACATTAACGTTTACAGTAAATATTGTAATATATAACATCAGGCTCCAAAGAAAATCTGAAAAAGATACTGGAAGACAGGACGGGTTTCTTCTAGAGGGTTCTTTAAATGTATTAATTTAGTATAAAATGAAGGCGGTATTTTTGGCATGAGTTAAGAAATACAGCTCAAGTTGAGACTGTTTTTTCCATGTTTCTCCAACATGGCTCAGTCGAGATGGTTCATGCAGAGATTTGATAAAAAACATCATTTTAAGTCCTACCCTCAAACGTTTTCATTCAAACATTTATTTAAGAAATATTTAACACATGCCATGCTGAATAAACAGCACACTAGTCAAATATATTACCTGTGAAAACGTCTCAAAAGCCTCGTCAGCAGCCTTTACCCCTCCACTTCTCACTAAGGCTTCTAGTTTCAGTCTGAGCAATTCGTCTTTCAGTTTCTTGTCCTCAGAAGCACACACATTCAAGCCTGAAAAATTGAGACAAGCTGAAGTTAAGAATATGTTTTAGAGTCAAAAACTAAAAGTGACCTTGTAAAGTAGTGCCTGAGATCTTTGTCCTGGGACAGGGATTTGTTAAAACCACTGTTTCCCAGTTCATCCAGTTACAGTGTAATGTTCTGCTGAGAAAACCTGCATCCTGGGATTCACAAAAATGAATCCTTGCCATCTTTCTAGACAGTTTTGATATACAATGACACTCCCTACATGTTAATGGGACCTGCCTATGTTAACTACAGAGTATTTACTTGCTTTTAACCAGACGTTCATATTGTTTATGATCCTGTACAACATACCTTGGGAGCAGGATGCAGCACAGTTAGAGTATCTGTGCATTTTAAACTGTGCCTCAGCCAGACTACGCCATCCTGTTGATGAGCTGCATTTCTTTAGTCCTAAAAAATTAAAACAAGTTACAGCGACTCACAACAAACAGGCGCAGCAACAAATTCAATTAGCTCAGCTCTTAATGTTACTTATAATGTTAATTCCTACAGTAAAAACTAACCTTGTTTCAAGTCATTAATAGCTTCATTATACCTCCCCTCTCGCAGTGCTTTGGTACCCAGACCTAAGTGACCCAGTCCACTGTTTGGGGCCAGTTCCAGGAGTCGGGAAAAACAGCTAACTGCATTTTCATCTACGTTATCTTCACAGGAATACAAACAATTAAATAACTTAGCAACTTGAGGTACAGAGACCATGCGTATGTGTAGTACATTGTCTTACTTGTTTTTAGGTAGTGACAGCAAATGGCCTCCAGAGGGAACGTTTGATTTGGGTAGAGGGACAGCATGGACTGACACACCTCTTGCAGTTTGGTTTCTTCGTGTGGCAGCTGCAGTAAGAGCATGTTCACAATGAGAAGGTCATTTATTAAAATATATTTCTTAAAGAAAAATGTAAATGATGAGGTGGTCTAATTTGCTGAGCGTGCTTTTGAAAAATCCATAAATTTAAAGGAAGATAAGAGGATGCACTTACTTTAGAGAGACATTTTATAAAGTCAGCTGAGAGCTTCTTGTGCTCCTCTCCAGGAACAGGTTCGACAAGAACCATGGCCTTCTCAAACGCTGTGACTAGCTGATGATCACAAATACATAGCAACACGTTATGATTCTTTAACTTGAGATGGTGAATTCCACAAAATAAGTCAAGCTCACTATAACTACGGACTATTACAATGATTTCAATTAAGGCTAGATGTTTTCACATAAGAAGGGACATAATATATACGGGGAGTCTTACGTGCTGCTGAGTTTCATTGTCCTGCTCCTCTTTATTAAGGCAATCTGAGAGAAGCTGGGTCATATTCTGCAACAGCGCCACTAATTCCTTCTTATCCACACCATCTTCCTCCTTTAGCTGAACGAGCTGCAGCCAAACCTTTGCCAACTGTCCACAAACACATGGAAAATATTACCTGCATCATGGGAAAATGTGTTTAAAATAATCGTTCACATTTTATTTTTACTTACATACATACCTGTAAATATTCCCTGTCAGACTGATAAATGTCCGACAGCTTTCTGATTACCTCATAACATTTGTTTTTATCAGACCTGCAAATGAAGAAGATGGAGAAAATCTTTTTTTTTTTTTTTATCTATATATTTAAACAACAAAAACTGATTTAATACCATATAGATCATTCACATAGAATTTTGAGTTCAGTTTTCAGCAATGTGTTAATAAAAATGATCTCACCTTGCATACAGCTCAACCAGCTTTTGGTAGGCATTAGGCAGCTCCAATTTGAAATCCCACTGATCGGTCTTTTCATAAAGATTTGCTAGCCCCTACAAAAATAGGCATTTAACATATATAAATTATATATAAGTTTATTAACATTGATTCAACATTATTTTAAGGGATAATTTCACTGAGATATGTGATCTCCTTCTCACGACAGACTTTTTCTTAGATGGGAAATGTATTCAATTTGACTAATAGCAGTTATTTTACTAATTACTTTAAGTAAAAGACATTAGTGATCATTGTGAGAACCCTTCAGGGACCAGAACTTTACCTGCCAGGCCAGCAGCTGCTCTGGCTCCAGCTCCACAGCTTTTTTATAAGCTGCCTGGGACTGATCTGGTTGTTCCAGCTCACTGGCTGCCAAGCCGATGAACACCCATGCGTTGTAATTATTCTTTTCAAGTTTCAAAACAGACTGGAAGCATATTGATGAGAGCAAAATCTGTTATACAATATCATTCCCCCAGTAAAGAATATCAGATTCACTTTTCACAGTATTTAGTTGGAAACGCCTTACCTTACAGTGCTTTAAAGCCTCCTTAAATTCCTTGTTTTTAATGGCCTCCTTGGCACTTTTAAGCGCAGCTTTCACTTCTTTATTAGACATCTTAAGAGAACAGAGAAATTTAAAGTAAACAATGTAACTGAGTTATTGTGGAGACATTTTTATTAGTGGCAATTAGCAGCCAAATCGAATAACTGCTATGATTACCTTTACAAATGCCAGTAAATTGACTTATTAAAACTGCTTGTGATTTATTATCATTACATCTGATCTGTACAGATGATTTAAGCAACTAAAAATGCAAAAAATTGCTTCGTTTTATCTAACTTCGCTTCGCTATTTAAGCTAATGTAGTTTAGCGTTAGCTGTAAGGTAAACAGAATCAAAACTTTTATAAATTGAAAGAAAACTGACACACGACTAAATTTATATAAAATATACAATTTATTCAACTACACAGAGAAATGTGCAACAGGTGTAAGTTTTGGAAAACATATGCAGAAGTTTACTGAACTTACCGTTTACGTTTATTGTTGCAGCGTTCGGAAATAAAACGGAAGTAAAAAAGACAAGTAGATACAGGACTTTTCAAAATAAAAGAACTTGCATTTCCTACCGAATGCTCCACGTTGGATTCAGTGTAAATCAGAGCATCAAAATTTCGTGTAAAACAAACTTAGGATATTTTAAAATATTGTAATTTTTAAAAAAGCTCATTATAAGTCAAGACAGTAATGTCTGTAAACAACTAGCTTGAGGATTTTAGCACAAATTAGTGAACTATCTTGTGACTTTTTGGTCTTTGATTTCTGCTCCTGCTGACAAAGTCGCCCTCTTGTGGCTGTTTCCTGTTATTACAACATTAACAATTTACTGCACATTCTGTTGGACAAATAACACAAATGATCAGAGAATTTAATGAAATAAAATTTATAATAATTAACTTCAATGTTATTCCGCTATATAATCAATTTAAGACACATTAAATTACTTCAAATTTAAAAAGATCTTTAATTTTAAATATAGTTGCAGATATTTGGAGCAACACTGACAGTACAAGGCCGCTGTCGCCCCCTTGTGGCAATAAAATGAAAATACAACAAACATAATTTACCGCATTTCTATTTTTGATCCGAGACTAGAATTACAAAATTCAAAATTAATAACTGAAATGAAAAGTAACAATAATATTCTCACAAAAACGTGAGTAAAAATAAGTTTAATTATTTAAATTCAATAAGCCATTTGAATTTATGATTATCTCATAAAGGTGTTTGCACAAATATGAGTTAAATATTTAAATTGGTAATAAACAATTTAAAGTCAGCTTGAAGAATCATTCAGCCACTGGTCAATGGCTTTCTCATTGGCTAATACATCTTTTTGCCAGTCTATGTGCCACCTGAGGTTAGCAATGACCTGGCTATAGTTTTGCCCCATACTGCCTCTCCATTCAGCAAAGGTTTTTTTATTGTAGAGATGAACATCTGTAGAGACTTTTGGATAGTCAACAATGCTGCGCAGTAGTTTATCCAGATGAGCCTGCACATCTGGGAATTTTAGAACCACGTTGTGAAGTTCGTTCTTGTCTACTGTGAGGTCTGTGGAGAAAAAAATGTTAATTACATCTTTACTCAGGGCCTCTCTTTATGAATATATATGAAAAGTTAGTTTCTGAAGCTTTAAGACTCACTGAAAAGTTGTGGGGGGACACTGAGTCCATCGGCATAGGTGATGTATTTCCACTGGCCAGCTCTAAGCATGTATGTAGAGGCATTCGCATTACAACCATGATATTCACTCAGTACCCAGTCTGGATGTTTCCTCTTGGACAGATCACTGGACTTGGAAATCAGAGGCAGGAGGGAGTGACCACTCAGGTTACCTGTAGCTGAAATACCAGCAATTTCTGGAAAAAAAAGAAAAACTAAAATGTATATCTTATGTTACCTTATGTGTAACTTTATTTTTTAATCTCCTTACCCAGCACAGTAGGATAGAGGTCAACCAAGGACACAAGTTGGTTGACCTGCAGGCCAGACATCAGCCCAGGCCCCATGATGAGCAGGGGAACATGGGAACTCCCTTCAAACATTGACATCTTATAGAACTGCCGGTGCTCCATGGCTAGCTCTCCATGGTCAGCTGTGAAGATCACAACTGTGTTGTTGAGCAGATGGGTTTCCCTCAGGGCTGAAATCACCTGACCTGGAGATACGGAGAGAGTTTGGAACATAGATAAACATGAACCTGTCAACCTCAACATAAACAGCTCCTTTCTTGCTAGTCCTTTCTTACAAAGATGGGCAAAAAATAACTCACTAGTGTCGAATTCTCAAAACCTAACCGTCTCTTGCAAACTGTCAACTAACCCAGCATAGCGTCTGCCTCAGCACACATGGCGTAATAGAAGGCTCGGATGCTTTTCACTTCCTCCTCGGTAAAATCGCCACTGCAGTTTTTGGTGAAGGTGGAGTAGTAGTCAACAGGGTGCATGGCAGACATCGGCAGCCATTTAGGAACAGACACGAGCTCAGAAGACACCTGTGTGTGTGGAACAACAGAGGTTACCATTGCTTTACTGGCTCACTTAAAGGAACTGTCTGAGAACATGAAAAATAAATAAAATACATTTTAAAAACCGTGCCTTTGTGAGCCAGTATGGGGAGCTTCTGAAGGTGGAGCCTCCAGCCGTGGGCCCGAGGGATTCGGTTCGATAGGGATGAGGTAAATTAAGGCCGAGGTAAAGAGCGAAGGGTTGGTGTGAAGCTGCAGCCGTATGGCGGATCCACTCTGCAGCTTTATTTGTGTTTTTCCAGTCTTGTGTCATAATCCTTACAGTTGACATGTTCCCAACGAGTTGAGAAACAGGCCGGCCCTCTTGGCTCAGGAGGAACTGAACATCTCGCGTCCAAGCCTCGACGCGATTACTGATGCACAAAAAGAGAAGCTCAAGAAATCAAGTGAATCAACCAAATATACTGAAAGAAGGCTCATACAGACAGTGTATTATCTGTTTTAGTTTAAAAGAAACTGGTTAAATAAAAATGATTTCTATACTGGAGACTCATCTTATTAAAACACATCTCTGGAAGTACCTGACAGAGTGGCTCCCTGAGGTGTAGTCCAGCTTGCCCATCATCTTGGTGAGATATCCGTTCTCCTCCAGCAAATCCATCCACGTGGTTGCACTTGAATCTAAGCACTTGTAGTTGTTCCAAGACTGGGTGAGGTGGACAAACTGACCGCTCCACATGGCTGAGAATAGAGTTGATACACAATACAAGAATGTCTTTTAAATTACAAATCAAAGAGACTTTAGAAAACATTTTTAGGGACCTACCTGCTCTTGAAGGGCAGCAGATGGGGGAGTTTGTGTAGGCATCGAGGAAGGTTGAGCCGAGCTCCCTGAGGTAGTTGATGTATGGGAGCTGTACAACTTTACTGCCAGGATCAAAGGATAATCGGCCATCCTTAAGACACACACACACACACACACACACACACACACACACACACACACACACACACACACACACACACACACACACACACAACTAAGACATTTAGTCAGGTAAGACGTAAACATTGTTAATAATCTGTTATTCCACTTTAAACAAAGTCTCTGCTGATTTTGTTGAGTCATAAAGCTGTAATAAAGCTGATTCATACTCACAAATGCATCACTCATCACCATAACGATATTTGGTCTGGAAACATTTTGACATTCTCCATAATTCTGTAGGACGAAAATCCACACCAAAATAAAGACGCTCATGTTTTCTATTCAACTCCTACAGGTTAATGTTTGTTCAGAGGGGAAAAAGAAGATTTGCGGGAGAAATTCTGAGTTCCATCTGAGCAGCAGACCTGCAAAGTTTCCCCTCACTGCCGTGTTGAGAAGGGGGCGTGTTTGCTGTGTTTACATCCAGGTGACGCTTTCAAAATAAGAGTTTATTTAAAAAAATGTGGAATATAAAACGCTTAAAAATACAAATAGATAATTCCACCGTTTTACCAAAATTTGCCTAAAATTAAATTCATGATAAATAAATAAAATAATTATAATAAACTTGAGAGAGGAAAGAAAAATAAATTTAATATTTTGATGTAAAGTAGCAGTATGAACACTAGAGGGCAGCATATACCTAAAAATATGTTTTTGCTGAGCTAGCGCTGCAGTGACCACAACTGTACACTATTTATAACTCTGTGATACGTGTCCAAACTGTAATGCTGCATGTCTGTGTGTGTTTGAATACAGATGTTCTCATGAGTCTAAACTCTTGGTGAAATTTATAATTCCAAAAATAATTTAAAGAATCAGAATCAGAATTATTTTTATTGCCAGAAAGACGTTTTTCCCCCCAATTAAGTAACCTTGTAACTCCATGGTAACAAGCAGCATCCACAGTCATCAGGTCACTAAAGGGCAATTAAAACTTTGCAAGCAATTAAAATCTTGAAAATGAAGACCATGAGATCGCATCATAACCATGTTTTTAAGAAAATTAATAGAATGCATTTAAAAAAATCAAGCTGCCTAGTAACTTCTTTATGCTTTATTCTATTCTGTATGTGTAATTTAAACTCTCTTCAAGTGTGTGTGGGTTTTTTTTCTGTAATTAAGGTCCATTTGGGATAACATGAGAATGAATACAGCAAATTACATTTATTTGTACTTTAAGGTGTGTCAAGACATCCATGAGGTTTCTTAGATTCAACTGGTTGCAACAAAAAAGTTAATTAAAAATAAATAAATGCAAAAAATAATCAAATTAAATCACCTGAAAACTATATTTGGTTGATTATTGAGAGTAAAGAGCGATATTTTTTTTTGTTATATATCAACAGGTGATCCTGCTGCAGCTCTTATTGGGAACACTGGTGGCCGCTTGGTGTCGTGTTGAGCACCAGAGTTGTTTTTCTGAAAACTGGGAGCTCAACACAATGACAAACAGTCTTCCCAGCAGACTCGGATCACGTTAGTGGGGTGGGAATAAATATAGATGTGATATATTAAAAATATTTAGATTATGTGCTGTTGGGTGAACAGATGCAGATTTTATTCAGCTGCTTTGCACAGCCTTTGCTGTAGGCTTCATGCAAAATGCAGCTCTTTTGTCATCGTGATTCTAGTTATGTAAAAGCATCGTGTGAAAGTGTTCAGGCCTGGAAGCTGGAGCTCTAGAACAAAACAACAGCAACACATTTGAAGATTTCTTCGAAAATACGAGGAATGTGCTCACTGCTCACAGTTGAATGACTATATAAATGTTAGGGGGTAGTTCTCAGCGTTATTATATTAATGCATGAACTGATGTGTTTGAAATGCTACAACTCGTCCATAAACCCTGTTGCAAGCATTTCTTTATGCGGTGTTTCAGCTGTTTACCCATACTTGTAGTATGGATGTGAGCTCTGCCACACACTCCTCTGTTGCTCCAGAAGGTGGGGGCTGCGCAGCCCTGCGCATGCGCAGAAGGTTGTTTTTCCACCCAGCCTGTGGTTTAAAGTGAGCCGAGCTCTGGGGGTTTCCTTGTCTGTGACTGAGACCATCAAGCAGAGAGGCAGATGATAACAGCATCCATTGCTGGTTATCAGCCTTCACAAAGCTCAATGAACTGCTCACAAAGAAGCCACTGATCGTGCCTGCTGCTTCTTGCAGGGCAGAGATACTGATCAGTGTCTACAACGCTCTCTGTTTTTCTTATGAGAGTATTTTTTCATTGACTCCCTTCTTTTTTAGAGCTCTAGATCTCCTTTCGCCATGGTGCTAGGAAAGGTAAAGAGCTTCACAGTGAGCTACGACTGTTTTAATGACAGCAATGTCCCCGTCTTCTCCAGCGGGGACTCCGTCTCAGGGAGGGTGATCATCGAAGTCACCGGAGAAATCCGCGTGAAATCTCTCAAAATCCACGCTAAAGGATTAGCAAAAGTTCGTTGGACCGAGTCGAGAAATGCTGGCTCCAACACTGCCTACACCCAGAACTACACAGAAGAAGTGGAGTACCTGAACCACAAAGATATTTTAATTGGACACGAGAGAGGTAAGACGATGTGGTTTGAATTTCAGCTGAAGTTTTGTAGAAATTGTGATGCTCTTCTTCTCGCTGGTTGGGGGATCAGGTTCACTGGAAGATACAGTTGCAGGACTCAGTAACAGGATGATAGATTCGATTGAAAGTTGGAGGAATGTAATTTTATTACACCCTTTCCTAAATATGCTGGTTGGCTCTTTATATATGATATCGTGTTTAAAGCTCCATCGCTGCTTGTTCTTGTGGTCAGACTGAATTGACAGCTGCTCAGGTATCTTATGCTTTTATTGCATTTGAAGCTTGCAAGGGTGTTGCATTTAATTTTTAAACATGTTGGAATGGAAATTAATCTTTTATTCATAAATATTAAGCTCAGTTTAGAAATTTTATGGCTTAGCAATGTCGAAGTTTCCACCTATTGTTCAAAGCGGTTCAATCCTGTTCCGAAAACTGGTCCGGGTGGGGGCGGAGCAAAGCCCGGAGCTCTTCCTCGCGTGCTTGTGATTGGTTAAGATGCTCGTGTGTGGCCAATGACATCATTATCTTGGAGAGTGACAGAAAATTTCTGCAACTTTTAATTATAATAAAACACCTGCAGATTGTGTGAATGGATGTTTTTTGGCATTAATTGAATCGAATTTCGAGTAATAGCACTGAGTATTTATGGACACTTTAAATATATTTGCTCTTGGAATTTTTTAAATCTGTTTATTGAAGGCAGTTTATTGTTATTAGTTGTTTGCAGTTAATGCAGGACTCGGTTAAATATCATAAAAATGTTCGTTTGCCGGAGTTAGGTCTGCTAGTAATGCTTTTTATTTTAATTTACCGTAGGCTGCTGATAGAGGCGCAGTGATATTGTCGCTTTAGTAAAATAGTCCCTTTTTAAAATAAAGTGAATAAAACGTTATAATAATGCTCGTTAACGTTCAAAATACGGCAACATTATTTGCTAGTATTGTAAGCTAATAACTCCAGCCCTTGTAGTAATGACTGCGGCGTCGCACAGTGAATACGTAATGCTGGGGGAAGCTGCTCGCACCGGTTTAGGCCGGTCTCCTCCTGCTGGAGTCTGCTGTTTGACTGACAGCTCCGCACTTGTTTACCACACGGCTGCTGCTGCTGCTGCTAGGGGGAGGGTGTGCTGAGCTGGCAGAAGCATTACACCCCTTCTATCCGCCACGAAATTATCATTTTATATGGTAAATTTAATAAAAAAGGATAAATTAACAACAGCAATGATCTAGTTTTGTGAGTTATCTAATACACGCCCCATAAAATGACTTTTATAGGCATCACATATACCTACATCAATCAGCTCCTTTAGTGTTCTCCAAATATTTGCTCTGCTGTTTGTCTCTCAATACATTTAATTTCTATCACAGACAGATTAATTGTAAACCCCGTTTATTCTCTTTTTGTCCCCCCCACCCTGTTTTTTTTGGTATGACTTACAGATGCCTTCGTAGAGCATTTTGTCCAGGTATGGTATACATGTGTTTGGAATAGTGTCCTCCTTGTTTTTCAGACGATGACAACTCGGAGGAAGGACTCACTACTATCCATGCAGGAAGGCATGAGTATGCATTCAGTCTCGAGCTTCCACAAACGTAAGTACCCATTAGGAAATTTGAATCAGAAATGAAATTATAGGTTTGGTATCGGAACTTAACCCCATTTTTCCCTCTCTATCCTCTTTTCTTGCCTCTTGCAGACCTCTGGCTACCTCTTTTGAAGGAAAGCATGGCAGTGTGCGCTACTGGGTGAAGGCAGAGCTCCACAGGCCATGGCTCCTGCCCATGAAGACCAAGAAGGAATTTACAGTCTTTGAGCACATTGATATCAACACTCCATTATTGCTGGTAAGTGCCCCTAAAAAATCTGTAAGTTTTTACCATTTCCCAAAACAGAGTACAATGTATAAATAATGTTTCTTTGTTTTTCAGTCGCCTCAGGCTGGCACAGCAGACAAGACGCTTTGCTGTTGGTTCTGCACCTCAGGTCCTATTTCCTTAAGTGCCAAAATTGAAAGGAAAGGATACACCCCAGGTGAGGATAAGTGAATGAATAATATTGTTACTCATCTTGTTTACCAGATAAGCCAATGGAAAGATCACAACCTGTATGATTTATTACTGGTTACACATAAGTGGAATTTATATCACTGAAGTGAAACATTAACTTCCCTCTTATTGTTTATTTGTGTAGGAGAGTCTATCCAGATCTTTGCCGAGATTGAGAACTGCTCATCCCGCATGGTGGTGCCAAAGGCGGCCATCTACCAGACGCAGACCTTCTATGCCAAAGGGAAGATGAAGGAGGTCAAGCAGCTGGTGGCCAACCTGCGGGGAGAGTCTCTGTCCTCGGGCAAGACTGAGACCTGGAATGGTAAAATGCTGAAGATCCCACCTGTGTCGCCCTCCATCCTGGACTGCAGCATCATCAGAGTGGAGTACTCGCTCATGGTGAGTTTGAAATACACACTGAACATTTAGGTCAAATTCCCCCCTTTTTTCTGTGTTTTTGTTAAGAGATCACGGGTCCTTAAACAGAAGGGTTTCTGCTTTCATCACATTGTCATTAACACTGATTTTACAGCGCCGTTATCAGAGCAGGATCAATATTTCCTCGTAAGCCATCCTGGTAAAGGGACCTGGCTGACTCAGCTGTCGAAGCCAAATCTGGACCTTGGATTGTACCAGGTGTTATCTCCGCACGATGCTAAGAGCATTAGCTCAGAATATTGGTGGCAACACCTGCCCTGAGGATACTTGCGACCTCTTTACCCTTCAAATAGGCAGAAACCAAACAAGGACTTTACTGCAGGCGCTGACAATTACACCTAACTTTTAGTTGCAGAATAGAATGCACGGTCCCAAAACCTCTCATTTGCAAGTTCTAAATTGCTGTTTTGTTTATGTGTCTCTGCTCAGGTATATGTCGACATCCCAGGGGCAATAAACTTGTCCCTGAACCTGCCCCTGGTCATCGGAACCATCCCGCTCCACCCATTCGGATCCCGCACATCAAGTGTCAGCAGCCAGTGCAGCATGAGCTGGCTGGGCATGGGCCTGCCAGAGAGACCTGAAGGTAGATATAAAACTTAAAAAAAAAAAAAACATATATATAAATACACATATACCTATTTTAAATTTAGGGTAATGTGTTTTTAATTTCCAAAAATGACAAAATGTAATTTCTTCCCTTGCAGCTCCTCCTAGTTATGCAGAAATCGTGACAGAAGATCAGAGGCAGTGTAGACTGGACGGTCCTGCAGCCCGAGAGGAACTGGAAGGTCCACTCTTTGCTTATATTCATGAGTTCCGTTTCCAACCTCCTCCTCTGTACTCTGAGGTAAGCACCCAAATATGTAAAGCATATCATTTGCCTTCCTGTTACCAAAATAATCTGTTCATAAATAAACATGTATGTATTTTTTTCTTTTCTGCTCTAGATTGACCCTAACCCAGATCATGCCTGCCGTACTGAGGAGCACAGGCTCGATGCCTGTCCTTCGCGCTGAGCGTTTTCCTAAAACTGCCCTTTCTGAATTGGGGCACTTCAAGGAACCTGCTTGTAAGACTGAGCTTTCAACATTTTCTCAGATAACAGCACTGATTCAATGCTGTTGACCTCATGAGAAAAGGCATCACATCCAACCAACATTAACTTGCCTAAAGTTTTGGTTTGGACAAATCCGTTCTGCCCTCCCTCAGTAAGAGAAACGCAGATCACTAGTTTGGGGTATCACTATCTTCCTGTGTCAGCCTTCTGAGGAGCCCCCCCTCCCCCACTAGCAGCGAGAGCCCTGGTGACGGTGTTGACTGACGGAGAAGACTCACCAAGGCTCAACCTGCCAAGCTCCTCTTCAGCCTTGATTCTTCTGTACTTGTGGCACATTAAGGACATGACTCCTGACAAGAAAAAAGGCAGGATTACTCATGTCCAGACTTAAGTAGAATCACCTTTAACAAAATGGGATGAAGAAAGAAAAGTAACATGTTCTAACCACCGTAGTCTGTGTGAATGAAGGCATTCAGCTGCAGTTACCAACAGAGCAAAGACTAGGTTCTTCTGCCTCATGTGGGATTTTTGTTTTGCACATTTTTTTTCTTTCTTTTTTTTTTTTTTACTTGAGTTGCGTGACTCTGTTTTATTAGTTATTTTAAAATCACTAATTGTTTGGTTTCAGCTTTGCTAAGCACCAGACTGAGTTCATCACACTGCAGGCTTAACCTTTGAGAATATCATCTGCATAAGCGTTGAGCAATGCAGAGACAATGATTTGACTTTTGGAAAAAAAGACTGAAACAAGTGAGAAATGCACTGAATTTGTTTAAGCCGTTTATTTTTTCTCATTTTGTCAGTACAGTTTCTAATAACTGACCTGGAGTTTTACCACCTCCGGGTGTTGCCTCCTGCGCTTGGATCGAAGTGTGGCCTCCTTCCTCCTGTTGTGTAGTTCACTTATTCCATTCTTGATTTTAGTTCCTCCAATTAGTTGTTTTTAGCTTGCTCTGGATTTGGAGTAGAGGGGTTGCAGCCATGCTTTTGCCACTTGAAATCTAAACGTGTTTGATTAAAAAAAGACTTACTCTGATTGCCTGCAGCCCCTCTAATCCTTGTTCCAGGACAAGCCAGGCTTGCATTACTGCCCAAAAAGCACTGTCTCAGGTGGTTTTCTCACTTGCCAAGGGGTTAAAAAAAGTGGATTTTTTTTTTTTAAATTGCACTGTTATAGCTAATTTTGTCCTTTTTTTTTTTTTTTTAACTACCAAATTGTGAGAATTTAACTGCAGGTAAGCAAGGCAGCTTTTTGAGATGAAACACATTCCCTTTTTGTCCTACTGCACTTGCCTACTGCATCCAAACTATGGGCAGATTTTACCAGACCAGTGAAACCAGAATGCTACTCATAAAAAGAAAGATACGGTGAGAAAGGACGGCTTCTGTGCTAAAGAAGCTAACCCAGCTCTCAACTGTAAAGCTGGGGACTTTGTTAAACCTCTGTTTAGGCTGGTCAGAATAAGTAGCAGTAGGTTCAAAATGAGTAATACATTGGTTTTCTAACTCATTCAATACAAAGACCACTTATAAACAGAGGTTTGGCATGGTCAGGAAAAGACAAAATGGCACTTTTTTATATATATTAAAAAAATAAAAAGGCATTCACTGGTGAAGGTCTGGAGAGAAACAAGTCGGTACTAACCATGATAGAATGTTTCAGTAAAGCAATGTTGGGTAGGACATTAATGCATTATTCACTCTTTAATATTAGTAACTTTTATTACGTTTACATTTTGAAGCATAGCTAACACATTTGTGTGTGTGTGTGTGCGCGCGCACGATCCCGCTGGCAACTAAATAAACAGCTTGTGACGGATTATTAAAGTGATCTTATCTTAGTGGCCTTGATGCAGAAAAGACCCGATCGTCGTTTTTTCAGTGCTAAACTCATGCTCTTGTTTTTGTTGACACTTGTATGTTTTTGACTTTTTTCCATGTTTTATTCTAAAGGACAAAAAGGGAAAAGGAAAAAAAAAAAAGTTTTCTAAGTAAGTGTTGTTAAAGAAAAACATCTTGGCCAGGCCTCTTAATTGTGCTGTTTTTTTCTGAAGTTAATGAGCGTTTCTTTTTTTTTTTTTTCCGTTTATTCCTGGGCATTCATACAGGTTGTTTTCTAGCAACCTTATTAGTTAGTCACCTCCCTGACCTCTGTGATCCCCCTCCTCAGGCCTGGGGGAGGCAGCTGTTGATCAGCTACCCCCACCCCTTCCTCCTGAGAAACATATAGCTAACATGGGACTAGTAGTGGTAAACTTGTGTAATAGCAGTTTGCAGTTCTTTGTTTGGATTTTATCTTAGGGAAACTAAATCAAGCTATGCGGTAAAGAATAAGCTGACATGTTTGTTTCAGGTGGGTCAGTTTGATAGTCCATTTTCTCGGGCCTCAGAGTAGTCCAGTGTCAAAACTAAGCTAATCTCCTGACCTGATAATAAAAGGCAGGAACTGAAATGTTCAGAGAAGAAGATGAAAAAGAACATAAACTGGGTGGTGGGATCTGAAACATTTTAGAAACAAAGTGCAATATTACTCACTGAATTTTCTTCATTCTCCATGTATGTTATTTTATTTTGTCTGTTACTCATGACGATGTGTAGATATTCTATGAATATACTATGTTCTGAATGATTTAACCTTTGTCTAGTTCTTCCTTTTGATTTCAATAAACATTTTGTTCTAAATTACAGATTGAGGTGAGTTTTATTCTTTCATGCATGAGGGAACATCATTCTAAAAAAAAACAGACAAGTAAATTATTAAGGATTTAATGTAAACAACCATCATTATTGTTACACTCCACATATTCTATAAAAATAAATAGGGTGTGACATATTTATTACACATTTATAAATCTACGGAACCAAATAATCTCTGAAATCTAGCACAACACTGCCCCTAGAGGCTGTTTAAAGATACTGCACCTGCTGAAAGGAAATGCAGCAAACTGATATTTACTTTCACTAATATCAACAGATTATTACACATATTGCATGCCTTTTAAATTTATATCAGAAGTTTCTATGGCAGTAAAAATCAGATGTTTGTGTTTTACAGCTCAGAAGTTTTACCTCTTTTCTTTCTAGTCCAGATGTCTGCAGCATGTGGCTCTTCAGCTCTTTTAAAGTGGCTCCTTGTAACTTTGATCAAGAATGACTTGAACCTAATATTTATATTTAAGTTGACATAAGGAAAGGGAAGTTTTAGCAGTTTTACCATTCAAACCTTTGCAGTATATGTGCATGAATTTTACACAGAAGAATCACAAACATATTACAAGTTGTTTCCCATGATTCCAGTATCAGAATTAACTAAAACATCACTAATTTACACCCAAACTGTTTAAAATGTTAGTTTTACATTACGTCCCCCGCTTCTCGCCCCTTGACCGCTGGAGATAGGCGCCAGCTACCCTGCGACCCTCTGTGGAGGATAAAGCGGGTATAGAAAATGGATGGATAGTTTTACATTACAGCTAATACTGGTAATTTGTTACATTCATTGTTTATGCAACTTTTTGGCAAACAGAGCAACTTCAACTTCTAAATCCACCAGAAAATGATTCTGAGCCAAATGGCTGTAAAAAATAAAATTTAGTTTTCCACATCTGTTGCAATTTGCTTAAGGTTAATATATCAAAACTTTCAAGGACTTGGCTATGTTCTAAGAGAAAACAGAACTACAAAAAAATGGGAAGACCTGATGTAGCTCTGCATAGTTCTGAACAAAACAAAGTTTTTATTTTTGTCTAACACTTGAAAATACATTAGAATATAAAATCTTAATGTTAATGAAGTTGATTTTGTGGCTTTTTATAAACTACAGTATTTTTCATGGTAAAAATCTTCCAGTTATAAAGGTCGCAGACTGCTGTTCTAGACAAACATGCCAACAAAGACTAACATTTTTTCATTGGTTAAGTGGAGCAGAAAGCCATTTCCAAACGTGACTCTACAGTGAAAAACATCCTCCACTTATCCAGGAGTGAACTTTCCAGGAAGTCCATGAATGTTTTATTTGGAAGATTCCAGCTCTGAGCTTTGGGTTGTCCATTCAGCACCATGGCACCTTTTTATAATCAAAATGTAAAAACAACATATTAACACAAATGATTCAAGGCACAGTGGGGAAGGGAGATGAGAAATGATGTTTTGCAGCTACAGCTCTTTGTGACCTTTGATCTGACGATGAAGTTTTCTTTAAGTTTTTAAAAGCTGAATGTGAGGCCATCAGTCTGACAGCTGAAACTTGGCTCAAAATTGATCACGTAAAAGAATATAATCCCAATCATTGCAGGAAATTCCTAAATGGTACAAAAAAAAACCATTTGTAATTTTCATCCAGTTTCTTTATGCAGGCCATGTTTACCCTGGAGTTTCTTGTTATTCTGTGTTGATTATTAACAACTTCATGCAATCTGACATTTTGAACTAGTTACCAAACTTGAGCACTCTAAACCTCTTGGCTGTGTCATGCTGAAGTAAATGATTAACTTGCATAACTCACAACCCACTAACCTAAAATAGACTTTTCTCTCTTTGTGGTAACACATGACCCAATTATGAGTTTCAGCAACCTGCGAAAAGTCAATCAATTTCACTCATCAGCTCACGTATTACGTCAGGCTGGTTTTGTGCTGATTGATTTATGTGGAAACTTTTGAGTATTTATGCACAAATGAGTTCAGTAAATCAACCACTGGATGTGAATGACAGCTATCCATGAATGTTTCTCCTGGAAACAGTTGGAACAAAGTTAAAAGAGACATTTCTACAAAAAACACGGAACAGGAACGTTTTTGGTGTCTAAATTCTCTTCTAGAAGCTTGAGCTGCTTCTAAACTTGCACTGAAATTCACATTTAAACTCAAGTCAGAGCTCATTTTGATAAAAAGGGCTGGTTTGAGACAGCTTCAGTGATGACTCAGCTGCCCTCCAGATTGCCTTTATCCCCTCCTAGCCTCAACCCCCTGGCCGGCCCCTTTTGACTTTTGTTGGCCCTTTGTGGGTATCTGACCTCTGTATTTAAAAAAAAAAAAGAACGGAGGAGTGAACAGATTGTAGTTTTTTGCACGATTGTGTGAGCAGTGAGAGTGATGATTAGTAAATGCTGACTCTACACAGGCCTCAGCTGTTTCCTCTCACCAGTTAATCCCACTCTCCCGAAGCCCCTGTGATCCAGAGGTTGGCGTGACCAGGCAGTAACTGGTAGGGATGTAGAGGACCGAGCCCCCCGAATGCCTGCTCTCCATGCAGTGCCACATCATCACTGTGACATAATAGAAACACACACACAGACACACGTCTGCACCGAGGCATGAAACGCTGCAGTGATGTGAACACACACATTCCAGGAAACAGTGGAACAAGCAGTTCCACAAGCTTGAAAATGTCAAGAACAGATTCAGATACTGTAAACTATGACCAAATTAATGCAATAACAATTTGATTTATTAGTTACTTCAAGCATAAGAGCTGCTCTTACTGAATAAACACCGAAACATAATGAATTTAAGAAGCATTTAAGGTGTTAAATCAAATATATGTGCAAAGACACACACAAAAAATACAATTCTCAGTAAAGGGCAAATTTACAGAATCTGTCGTCATAAAGAAAAAAATATACCTGAACCTTTGAATCAAGTTTTCTTTCTTTTCACAATTAAATAAGTTTTCTTTATGATTAGCTGCTCACATTTTGAACCACTTGTGAAAGTCGTGCTGCCGTTTTGAGATTAAAACACAAATTTCATAAAGGTGTGAATTAAATCAACATCAGCAGCAGCTGCTGCTGCACACAAACGGTATATGAGTGTCAGTTTTTAGACTATATGACTTTTACATTTGTCCTCTCATAAAAGACAGATGTCAGATTCCTCGTCTCATCTCTGTCTCATGTCTCCATGTTTGACCTAATTTCTCTGATATAACATATTAAGCAAGCGGCGTGTTCAAACAGCTATTTATGTGATTTAATGATAAAGAAAGAGCCAATCCTCCATCGTCCAACAGACGTGACGTAAGTATTATAGGAATAATTTATGATGCTGGTGCTAATTGGAAATCGTCCTCAGGAGCTGCGTGGGTTGTTGTGTAGTCCGGACAGGAACACGATAGCCGGAGTGACAGCGTGCTATGTTCTCATGCCAGAACTCCCATCCCAGTCATACCACAGTCCCAGCATGGTGAGCATTCCCCCCTCCAGGCCATCCTTCACACACACACACACACACACTGCAACCCAGTCCACTCCACTGACATGTTTGCAGCAGTAACACAGCACCACAAGTTTTTAGACTTTGCTGTGACTACAGCCAGGAGAAGTTTGCACCTCATTTTTGCTCCCACCAGAGAAGTGGCCTCATCCAAAATAGAAGTCGTTAAAAGTGAATGTCTAGTAGGTCATATATGACATATATGTGTCGCTTAAGTTGTATAACCTACATGTAAATAAGGTCATCTGCTGATGTCCTTGTGAGCGACAGGCTTGTGCAAAAACAAGATGATTAGCACAATTTCTGCTATCCAGGCTACAGGGGGATTAAAAGTCTGCAGACTTAGACGGGATGTCAACTCAGCAGCTTATAGCTTCATCAGTATAAAACTTTGTATGGTCTGAAAATCCTGTCAGGCCACAAGGGGAAAGCCATGCAGAGTTCATGTTTGAAAGATTGCTTTTGAGCAAATTCCTTTCATGTAGTTTGTCTCTGTGTTTATATCGTCCACATGCAGCCCTTCATGCATCCACATGTTTTGTCCTTTTCATCTAGTCAACAGATGTATTGAAACAGTTTGCAGAAGTAAAACTGCTTTGATGGCCAAAGTCTGTTTAGAATTTTTTTTTTATGACAAATGCATCAGAAAGATTGATGACTCTCACAAAGCACCACACAGCATAAATTAAAGTTGCATCTCATCTCAGATTATTGTGTTTCCTCACCAGAGTTAATATATCTGGGTGTTTTGGTCTATTCTGGAAAGAGGTCAGTTATGTCGCCAAGGCTGGGTGATATTTTGTTGTGGGCCTAAAATAGATGCTGAAACCACATGCTGCAGTTAAAATCTTGTTAAGTGGTGAATTAATCATACATTTGCCTTCCCTTGCTTTATTTAGCATCTGCAGCCTCATCGTGTGTGCATTGCATTCAGTCAGAAAGGAAATGATCTGGGTTAGAAACACAGAGGAAAGCAAATGGATGGGAATCTGATGTGAATGTGTTTTAAATTCCTTCAGAGGTTGAATGTTAGGCTTTGAATTGTCGACAAGTCGAGCACAATGTGCAAGGTCAAACTCGACGTGCCTTTTATGCAACTCCTGCCCCAAACAAGTCCTCCATCACCTCATGCTCTGTTTCAAAGAGACAAGAGACGGAGCTGAGGAGTGCTGTTTCACCACTTGTCTTATTTTTACCCCACTGGTCCCCAGTGGAAGTCGCTCAGCTTCCTTTTTTAGCCACGGCTGACTCATAGCATATCTCCCATCCCCCCCTCCTCCTCCTCAGAGCTCTTTGGTGTTAACCCTCCCTCTCTGTGGCTGCTCAGATTCTCCTGAGTCACTGGGAGTAGAGACACCCCTCCCCACCACCATCATGGGGGGAGTCTTGCTTCTGAAAAACAACAGGTGCAGCAGGGCCTAGAGAGGGCAGGCTGTCTGCTGAGCGTCGTGTCCGAGCTTTCCAGTCACTTCTCACTGTTATTTCACCCCTCAGCTTCCAAGCATCCAATCTGTCACCTCTTACCCCATCCTTCACGCTATCTCTGTAAACTCTCTCAACCCCCTGTCTGCCCCCCCACCCTCTGTCTTTGCACTTGCTCCAACACTTCTCCCCTCCTCCGATCTCTGTGTTCTTCCACTTTCAAATTCACGTTTTCTTTTATCAGAGAAAAACCTTTAGAGCACAATGATGAAACATCACCCATTTTAAAACAAATTCTGAATATTGTCAGTAAAATAATTCCCACCTTTTTGTAAATCATCCTACCTCCATCGGTAGCTGAGTGTTGTGCTGCAAACAATAAACATGATTTGTGAAAGTTTTTCTCAAAGCAGAAGCCATTTATTCAGAGGTTAGAGACCAATTTGCTTTTGAGTTTGTAGAATTCCTTGGCCAACCTTGAAGTTGTTGGCAGAACGACCTGCCTAAGATATTTCTGTTTTTACTCCCTTTAGCCCAGTGATTTCAAATATAGCATGGTGCCTTTGTCTCCACAGTAAACTGGAGCTGCCTGTAAAACTTAGCTTAAAAGCTTTGTCTGTGGTGTTGGACGGGTTTGCTTGCAGAATAGGTGCAAGAATAAACAGTGGAGAGTTAAATCAGTAGTATTTTATGTGGAGAATTTGTAAGAAGCATCATCTTCAAATTTAAAATGCAAAAACCCAGCCCAGTTCTACCCAGATTCAGACAGGTCAGGAGGTTAGTGAACTTAAAGATGCTAAGTTTAGCTCAGTCACACCATTTTAAAGCCTTCCTCTATTAGCCGAGCACAATATCAAAAAACACAGCACTTAAATTACGTCTCCCCTTAAATTTGTTGCCAGATATCTTGAGACTTCAGCTCATGTTCCAGAAGTTTCCATCTGCTCCGCAGTCTGAACCGGACTGGCTGGCATTTCCCCTGAGTTCATGTTTACTCCTTGGGCGTTATGGTTGGACACGCAAAACACATTGTCTGTCAAATCCAGATGGTGTCTGCAAAGCAGGGTCCAGCAGGCTGGAGGAGAAGGAAGCATGGAACAAACACATAAAACAGCTCTGGTCACACAAACCAGGAAGCATGATCCAGACTGACTCCAAATATTAATCATCACAAAATAAGACCTGCTGAAATGTTAATGGGATTTTAGTTTGCCCCGAGGCAACAGGAGCAACAGGATCAGATGGATGACCTCCTTCAAAAATAACTTTTTTGCATCTCACTTAATCATCTGAATAAACACACACACAACTAAACCATCCTTTAGTTTGTTTTTGTTTTATCCTGCAGGACTAGCACTTTTTGGTGTCGCTTCCTTTTTATTGTGCTTGAAGTTTAAATTAAATACAGAAACCTCTGAAAAAAAGGCCGTGCAAATTTAGTTTTTTTCTGTATGTTACTGTTTCCATCAGTAAAAAATAGGACATACAAAAATCCAGTTATAGGACAAGGGCAGACAGCGCTGGTTTGCACCAGTTCTGTGACTCATTTAAATCATAAAGACTGCCCAGTAGAAAAAAAATAAAAAGGCTAAAATGCCTCTCTCATTTTTATCTGAGTCAGTTTTTGGCACCTCATCTCTGATCCCGCCAAATGAGAGCTGCAGCAGTGAGTGCTGAGCAGACAGAAAAGAATGTGTGACACATAAACGCAACAGTCCTCGCGCAGCACAGTCGCTATTCTCTAAGATTTATTTTTACCAGTAAGTGGAATGAAGAAAATATTTAATATGAATCAACTGTGAGGCATCTTTTAAAATTGCGTCCAGATGAGACCGTATGAAAGAATCCACTGTCCAACCAGTAGCTCCAGATGCATTTAGCAGCTGGATCAGTGCAGACTAATATGAAACATTTCTAAAAAGCATAGGTTACAAGCTGCTGTTTGGAAGATGTGACTTTGATTGTTTACAGTAATATCACACAGGAAAATCCAGTTTTGTTTGGAATGGCTGCATGACTGATATGTTTTTTTAGGTCAGGTATGTGTGTGTTTGTGTTTTTTGTTTTTGCACAAAGAATTATTGCATTAAATATTGAGCTTTTCAGTCAAGTTTTGTAAGAATATATAATTTTATTTGCACTCCATCCAAGAAACCCACAATTTACAGTTAAGTCCATTGTTTTTCCTTATTTCTGATTTGACATTATCAAAACCTAATGCATAAAGTCTGATCATTTACTGTCTGAATGTAATATTAAAGTATTTCAAAGAAAAATTGGAGGCATTCTGATTATTTTAAAGCACATAAACGCCCATGGAGCTAACATAACGCTGCAGAAAGCACACTTTGACTGCGGCTCCCTTGTTATGCATTTACTAAACAACAGGTGGGGAAACTACAAGTGTTATGACCTGCGAAGCATGCAGCACGTAAAAAGATCACATTAACTTTGACTAAATAGTTCCTGGTAAAGATTTTCGCTGTACTAACCAACTCAGAAGTGTGGAGGCGTCAGATTTGCTAGAAATGGAGGAACATGTTGGAGGACAACCCAAGGACAAAGTTGACATTTATGTGAAACAGTTGATCAGTTTTTAACTTGTGCAACTGAGAAGTCATGTGAATTATGGAAAAGATATGAAATATAGAGAACTTAAAACCCAACCCCCCCCCACCTCAGATCAGGCTTGTCATCACAGTAATCTGCTGTATGACTTTGAGATTCACCACCACACACCCTTTTGTCCCACCCATTTGTGACATTTCGTGACTGGAGCACAAACAATAAGTGACATTGTTCTCCGGCGGACTGGACCGGTCCCTCAGCCTGTTGCTGGATCAAACCAGCTCAGTCTGGCTGAAATGATGCAACTTGATGCTTTTTCTCTCTGATGTGTCACTTCCTTTTGTTTGTGATGTTCACAAGTCTCTTCACTGAGGTCACCACTGAATCATTTCACTTTAGGAAATTATGCCTGCTTCCCCGCTGTTTTACTTTACAGAAATCTTTATTTTAAAGGTCTGATGTCTGTTGAACCTTTAGTTATGACAACTGCTGAGGTTGATGTCCATATTTATAATTCTTTTACTAATATTGTATCTTTATGGCTTGTGCTTGTTGTGAAACTCAAAAAGGTTCTTTTACTTCAGATGAACACCATTTCCTAATTTGAAAGAAGCTTGGTTTAGAGGGTTTATGACACGCTTAGCGTGTGAACTTTGTATGATGGAAGTACCAGGTGCTGTGCTGGTCACAACAAACAACAAGGTGGTGTATATCATTTCCACATGCATTAGGTTGTCACAGCAAACGTTCCTAGAGGGTGATGAGCAGAGAACTGGTCCAAGTCTGATAAACTGAGTGACTCAGAGAGACAAGAAATGAGAAAACTGTGGCAAAAATGATCAATATGCAGGTTTGTGTCTGCATGTTTGGTCAACACTTCCAATAAAACTCTTTATTTGGCCAAACAATAACTATTTAATAAGTTAGAACTATATAACAACTAATTGCTGATTGCAGCAGAGTCTTAACAGAGCAGCTTCTAAACTTTAGATGTCAAACAATCACAGAAAACAAATACATGCATGATATAGACAGGAGAGCCAGTCTAGGTTTCCTGCCAAACAGAGAGCATAGTGACAACAAGACAGAGTGTCAATGCAGACATGAATGATACAGTCTGGCTGGACACAGTCCTGCATTCACCCCCAGTGGACCCTCAGGAGCACTGCATGAACTGTACAGTGCTTTAATTGTGTAGAATCATTCTTTTTAGAGCTACATCCTGCAGCTACTGTAAAACACATATGGTATTCTGCAGTTTGGAAAACAAACATAAAAATAACTAGCAGTCATTAAAAGAGCCATTTACCTTCTTTCTGTTCTTTTATCTAGTAATTAGTCTGTGAGTTTGCCGCCTTGATCCCAGCTCCTCTCATAACACTAGTAATGCTCAAGTTAGTTGATGGAAACAGTTACATCAATTGATCTCTTATCAGATATTAAAGCAGACATGTGGAGCATTTCAGGAAGAGAGCAGGTTTTGAATCCAACATGCCACGGCCCCTCCTCTAAACATCCATTCTCCCAACCTCCTGCGTTCTAAAACCCCACCTATACAGGTGCGTGCGGTCGCGTGTGTACGCAGTCACGTGCGCACACGGAGAGTCACTCCGGTCTCTCAGCAGGGCATAAACTGTGCGTTGTGGCTCTGAGCTGCAGCTCCTGCTCAAACTACAATTACTTTGCAGGGTTCAATCATTCACAACTCACAAATCATGTTCTGACACTGTACATGGGTCTGAGCCCTGTCTGTCACTGTGCTTATGAAATGTGGTTCTCGAAGTGCGAGCTGCTGCACTGAAGCTCCAGAACCCGGAAATGAACTGCATTCAGTCCAAAATGGATTTCTTTACCAAAATAAACACGTATCCTTGGCAAGCCTTGCCTTTCTGTGAGGAGAATTGTTTAAAAATAAAAATAAAGCCCTCAGTAGTCGGGGAATGATAACTTTTTTAGTAGAAATTAGCTCTGACGTCTCCATGAGCTGACGAGACTGTAAACAGAGAGACACGGAGCGTCCTGGGTGTGTGTACCCCCCAACTCTACAGATTTGTGCGAAGTGCATGCATGTTGACTGACATGCAGCCCACAATGTGGAAATTTGAATTTTATTGGCTGAAAAAGTTTGCCAGTCAGAAATAATTCAAAGGGGTCTATAGGAGGAAGGAGGGTCTTCAGAAGAATGACAGACGTTGTGGAACTCCAGATCATAGTTTAGACATGAAATATCATTTAAAGCAGCTCTCTGGATTATTTTTCTCTGTATCAAAGTTTTCTAAATGTTTTAAATGATATTTCAGGTCTAAACTATGATCTATGGGTTGAGTTCCACAACATCTGTCATTCTGATGAAGACCCTCCTTCCTCCTAGAGACCCCTTTCCATTATTTCTTGCCGCCGACATTTTTCAGCCAATGAAATTCAAATGTCTGCATTCTCTCAACATGCACGAGCATCGACCAAACCTGTACCAGTAGGGGGCGCTGTCGTACAGGACGCTCCGTGTGTTTCTCTAACGTCTCAGCCGTTCACTGAGGACTCACAGCTCATTTCTACTAAAAACCTACCCATTCTCCAGCTAAAGATGGATTTATTTTTATTTTTAAACCTTTCACCTCACAGAATGGCAAGGCTTGACAGGATTATGCGTTTATTTTGGTCAGAAAGTTCATCCAGGGCCGAGTCAAGTTCAGCTTCAGAGTCCAGCAGCAGCTCTCTGCTAACAGAGCTAATATCAGAAGCAGCAGGGACAGAGAGGGCTCATCAGACCCTCGTAGTATTGTTGGAATAAGATTGTGAACTGTGAGTGATTAAACCCTACACATTGAGCGGTACAGTTCATGTCCAAAGTATATGCGCCGCGTGCACGTGCGCACACGCTACCGGACGCGCGTGTCGAGATGTTTTGAGGAGGAGCCTTTGGACGCTAGATTCAAAAACTGCTCTCCTGATGAAATCCTCCGGAGTGCTGCTTTAAAACATTTAGAAAACTTTGATACATAGAAAAATCCTGCACATAGGAGCTTTAAACTTCTTAAAATATAACTGTTACCTAAGAGAACAAACAACTCAGTTTAGGTTTCACTCTAGATGATTAGTCATAGTTTCTGTTGGCCAAAAATGTGCAAATAAACATTTCCCAATAGTATTTATAAGAAACATTAACATTAGATGTGCAGGTGAAAAATTTAGCTTTAATGAGTTACAGATGCAACAGGAATGGTACTTTAACTAATCAATTAGGTAAAGTTATTAATAAACATTTTTGTTTCATATTTAGGCAGCTGAAAGTTTTATTGTAGAGTAGATAATGAAGTAGATCTGACAGAAACCTGACTTCTTCCTGTTTCTTCTGTTTTCCATTGGCCTTTACTCCTAGTTTTCACCACAACATGTTTCTAACCCATGATAAAATAAAGTATTTTATATTTTAAGAAGCAATTGGAACAAGAACTCATGGGACTGTTGTGCTGCATGTTCTCTTCACTGCTGTTTGTTGATTGTCTTCACGTCTAAGTAATTCTGAAGTTCACTGCGGTAGCGCGCTCTGTTCTTTCCGTTGTTGATGTTTCATTCCTGACTATTAATATGACCAAGGTGTCCTCAGAAATGAGCAGCCTCCAGTGTATGTTCATACAGAGTGAATGTTTGTCATGCCCATCATAAAGATGAGGATCCAAATGCAAATACAGGAAAGCAGATGATATTGTAATTAGTATGTTGAAGTTAATAGGAACACACATGGTGCTGTTGGCTGGATTATTGTGTAACAGTGAAACAAATATTCTCACACTGAGGTAAATTGGCACAAAAGGTAGGTACTTAAACTGGAACTCACAGCTGAATTTAGGGTTTACAGGGTATACAGAGTACAACACTCCTCTAAAAGGTGGTGGTAAAACACCTAACAGCTGTTTGCTGCCAATTAACACCACTAGAAGAAGGCTGAGGGAAACAATAGACAAAGAACACAAGAAGAAACCTTAACTGAAAATGTATGAAACACAAGAGTCTAAAACATAGAACATTAAAAAATGACTCAAAGGAAGCAAGAATGAAGCTTCAATTATAAAAACCAGAACAAATACCATGACAGCGTTTGAGGCTGATCAAGTTTTCTTTCTAAATCTGAGAAGTGAAGGGTTTGAAATGCTGTTAAACTGAACGTTCTGTGCTTTGATCTAGTTTCTTCCTTTGAGCTGCCACAACACGTTAAAATCACAAGACAGGTGAAGAAAAAGTCTGAGTCTGAACGCTCAGTTTGTAAGAAGTGTGCTTATTTAGATGGTTTTATTGAAACCTTGCTCTTTTTTTGGGGATATTTGTTTTTTTTTTTCTTTAATTGATGCATAAAGTTTCATGGTCATACTGTAGAATAGCATGATGATCTAACTCAGAGGTTTTTTGATTGTTAGAATAAACATCTGATTAATTGCAAATGAGTTACAAAAACATTTTGCCTGACAAAATGAATATTTTGACATAAAGAAACTACTTTCATGATATTAATTGTTTTTAGAAATTATAATAAGTGTCAAGTGCCTTACAGTTATGATTCAATCACAGGCCGACTACCCACTCATACATATTAAAGTGCAGTCTTTGTACATTTGGCTGTGAAAGGCCAAAGTGTTCACCCAGTCTTCCTAGAATTAACACGCACTTCATGCTTTCAAGTCTCTCCTGTTACCGCTGAGGTCACCAGATATCCTCCAGGAGGAGCTGGTGATGTCAGAAACACCTGTGTGCAAATGATGAGTAATTGATAGAAGACGACAAAATGTTTGAAGCCCTTTTGGCTTGGGCAGAAAGTAAAGCACTCTCTGATCTCATTATGGAAAAGGTCATCGTTTGCCATGTTGATGAGGGGCAATATAACATGAACATTAGCTTGCTAAGGCACATGCACTCACACTGATGCAAGTACATATTTGCATCATGTCCTCACTGAGTGTTTTGTGTGTGTGTGTGTGTGCGTGTGTGTGTGTGTGTGTGTGTGTGTGTGTGTGTGTGTGTGTGTGTGTGGAGAGAGAGAAAGAGAGGGTGGGTGGGTGGATAGATTGACTAAGCATATGCAAACACATGTACAAAAGCAGCCTGTCCTGAGCCACTTCTTTTCATCATGCATACTTGCAGCCCTCCCTGAACCTTTCTGTATTTCTCTCTTCACATTATTCCACCCTGCATGTATGAATGAACCTTCTGCCGACTCTGGGTCGAACCCCTTTTTACGCCGAGCTGTTTTTCAGGGAAGGCTGTCAGGAGCATGGGGAATGTCGCACGAGAACAGGCGCCATGTGCGTAATACACAGATTCACAACTGTTATGAGGTCGTGAATGTAGATGCTTGCTCTGCATCATCCTTGTGAAATACTGAGTACTGACAGTTTTGCCATTGACCTCTGTGGTGAGTTAAACATCTACAATCAGCTTCCTTATCCTGCAACCCTTATAGGAAGCTGCTCCATCAAATAGCACCAATATGCTCACTAAACTTTACAAAAAGGAACTAAGAGATTAAACTCTTTCAGAGAACTAGATGTACTTTAAAAGTGGATGTTCCCTTCATGAAGGTTAAATTGTTTGCAGCACGAATCAATTTACAGTAAGGATGTGGAAAAAGTTACTAACCAAAGCCTAAAAAGAAGTGTTTATTTTGAGCTTCTGTTACTCCTCCAGCAGTTTCTCTTTCCCCTGAACTAATCCTAACATTTAGTGCCATTGTACCAATCTGACCAACAAAGAGTCCTAAACCTTCCCCATGCAGCGGGGTCACCATCCCATTGTTGCCTGAGATGAGCTGAAGCACGTTCTGGTTTAAAGGTCAGAGCAGCATTTTCAGAGCTTGCAGAATAAAGCCGTGGATTTATTACAGTTCAGTTCAAGTGACACTGTTGCCTTAAGATCCACGATTCAATCTTAGAGGGTACATAAGTCTAAATTGTTCTGTGGGAAGCCTTATTTTTTATCACTCAAATCAAGGTCTGTGACTTTCATACATTAAGCCTTTTTTTTTTTGCTTAGCCTGTTTATCCCCTATGCCTCCCCAATGAGTGATTTAGATAATTAGAAAACTTTCACTGAAGGAGTTTTTAATTATTATGATTCATGTCTGCTTACAATGTATCCTGCTTGTAACCTTTTAATTTTCAGCATCAGCTTTTGATGCACGGACTAAAGGTTTCAAACAATCAAAACACATTCCGTTCTTGTGAGGTATCAGCAGAACTTTGTTTTGAATCAGCAACATCAACGGAAAAAGTTATTAGTTAGCTACCTGTGAATAGTAATAAACCTGCAGCAGCAGATTCTTATCTTTTTGTCATGAATGCAATCATGTGTTATTGTGCAACCTGTGTTCTAATAAATACTGAGCTGAGAAAAGATCTCGGCAGAGTTCCACTCCGATGCCTAACCAGCAGACGGGTGGTCTCTCATCCACAATGCTCAAAAAACTTAAACTAACTATCTGGTCTGATTCTGTTCCTTAGATCTCGGGGTTTCTAAGAGTAAAATCTCTAACATTCACAAAAACTGTTTATCTCGTCTATGAAAACTAAAGGAAAATGTGCATTAGCCAGAAGATCACTATGTGGATAAAGTGTCTCATTTTGCTCCTGCAGTAACACGACTTTAATCAGGCCGAGTCCTCGAGTTATGGTTTGTTTTTGATCTCTTTGAGAGGCATCATCTTACATTAAACCATGCTAGTGATGCACAGGAAAAGAATATCTGAACTCTCACTTGTAAAAACAGATAACGTCTCTGATCTGCAGCACCCATAATGTACTTTTATCATGGCTTATCATACCTAGCATGATAAGTCAGGTTCCTAGTTGAACTGCTTGACCTCTTTTCTGCACAGAATAATGCTGGCTCATGGCTGAGCATACAATATCTTACATAACCAAAATATGATATAAAATATGTCAAACAAGGTCAAGGTTTTTCATGCAGAAATATTTGCAGGAATTTAACAACAAGTCAGACAAGAGAGCATGCTTGTTAATATAATTGTAGATTTATGTTATGGATGCAAGGTGTATTAAAATCTCATCAATATTAATGATGCTTTATAGTTAATTATAAAGAAACACAATGAATAGTTCTCATTATCACAGCTTTTCTTACATAACAAGGCCTTTTTAATAATGCTACACGATAATAAAAAAAATCTTACTGCAGAATCTAAAGGGAATAAACCCTGAGGCTACTGATGGATGGAGATTCTGGGAAATTGACTACTGACTTTTTTGTTCTCTGCAGGATGTTTCAGTGCTGATGGTTAAAGTATGGGTCTCACTACCTCCTACCTCAAAGTCTGAATGAAAACGTTGTTTTTGTTTCAGATTTTTGTATATATTCTCCACTTTATATTAGACAAAGTTTGCCCAGATTCTCCCTAAAAGAGTGGGAAAAAAAAACCATACGTGAGGACAAAAACAAAAATGTGGGACAAAGTTCTGCAGTTCAAGTCAGGGTGTCTCTCCAACTTTAGCAACTGGAATTTGTTTGATAGATTTCTGAGAATGGGAAAAAAAGAGTGCATAATGTATAAAAAGTAGAAAATCCTTTTTTGCATCACTGCAGTAGAGAGAAACCATCTAGAGTGTTACAGAAATATGCCAAAATGTTTCCTGTTCTTTAGTCAGGAGCCGCATTTTCACCTCCTGCAGCCACAACTCTCCCTCTTGGTGAGATCATGAGCTCCTCCATGGAACTGGAGGAGGTGTAATGAGGTAGATGCTGTTACAACAGGGCTCTCTGGTGTCTTTCTTCTTTTGCTTTTACAAAATCGTACACTCTAGCACTAAAAAAGTTCAAGTAACAGCAGATTTTTGTGTTTTGGGGGAAATGAGAGCTGTCAGGTGTGAGGCCAGCTCGTGAAATTCCTTTCCTCAGTAAGCATCCATCATGAAGCTGTGACCTTCTGACCTCTATAAAAAACACTTACATAACCTTGAAATAACTGAAAATAGTGATGAGTTTAAAAAAAAAAAGGATCCACAACTCTTAATGTAAAATATGTGGTACATTATTTATTGACAATGTTACATCATCTCCATCCATCTGTGGCTATATCTCTACAGAAAATATAAACCAAAAAGAGCAAAATATACATTCAGAAAGCATCATCAAGGACTTTATAAAAATTACATTTAGTAAAACATTTAAGCAAACAGATGTGGGGTAAAAATTTTGTACAGTATCAAACATCTATATGAAAATCATCTATTATGTTTTTTAAAAACAGAGTGCAAAGATTTGTATTTGTACAATATAAAAATACTGCCTTGTAATTTCTCTTCCAGATGTGAACAAACAGGACGTGTATGAAGTAAAAAACTTTTAGAGGTGTGTGTCCGCGATGGGGATCCGTCTGAGCTCGACGATTTGAGAGTTGGAGACGCTCCCTCCGTCGTGGCTTCCAGGGATGGACTCGTTATCGCTGACATTAAGGCCGGTGCCTGAGACAGATGTGATAAAACGTAATAAGGTTTCATTTGTCTACACCAGCTGATTGTGTTCTGTTTTTGCAGTTGCAGTGCAGCGTTATTAAGCTTGTATTAGATAAGATAGTAGTTTACTATATCTGAGCAGTCATGGTAATGAGATGAGAGTGACAGACTGATAGAAGGCAGAAGGAAAGTGTTGAAACTAAATGACTCATTATATGTCAAAGGATAAGTGACTCAGTAGGCCTGTTGGTAAAACACCGATATATTGTGGGAACAATAAATAAGCTCAGCTATCATACTTACTAATAATTCTCCATGCAACTGTGAAAAAAGGAATTTCCCCCTAAACCAATAACTGGCTATAACTGGATGTAACAACTACAATTGAGCGTTTGTGTAAGTATCTGTGAGTTTCTTGTATCACTGAGGGGGAATTTTGCCTCTCTTAATTCAGCCACATTGAGGGGTTTACCAGCATCAACGACCTGTTTGAGGTCAAAGGTCAGACGTTCTCCTTTAGGATTTTCTGATAAAGAGCAGGAGTCACATTTGATCAATTACAGAGAGTCGTCCAGATCCATGTTTGACTGTTGGGATGATGTTTTTCTGTTAGTTTTAAACCAGATGTAACAGAACACAAAACATTCCACTGTTGTCTCGCCAGTCCACAGAATATTTTCCCAAAAGTCTTAGAGATCACCAAGATGTTTTTGGTAAATGTGAGATGAGTCTGTGTTTTTTTGATCAGCTGAGGTTTTGGAGGCCATTTTTACTTTCTTTGTCTCATTGTTAAACCGTGACCTCTGACCTTAACATTAACCAAATGAGGCTTATAGTACTTTAGAAGTAGTTTCGTGTTCTTTTATCTTTATATTATTTTATTTTTTAGAATGGAGCATGATATGTTGCTTTTTGAGATCTTTTAGCTTGCTTCATGTTGTCAGACAGGTCTGGTGGAAATGAAGCCTGAATGTGAATAAGCTAACATGAAGGAAAATACCTTTTTTAAACATAGGGCCAGGTTAGCTTGGATAGCCTTTTTTCATTAATAAATGCAACCATCATTTGGAAACAGCATTTTATATGTAATCAGGCTAACTCTGTCTGACATTGAAATGTATTTGCTGATCTGTAAGGAGCACACATTTGAAAAAATTTGATACACTCATTGTGTTTTACTGGAAAAGTCAACAGAAAAAAAGAAATTATATTTATTTTGTAAACCACGCTAGGATTTTTTTTAACCTAAGCAGCCAATTTCTGCCACCATGTCAACAATCAGCTCCACTACAGTTCATATGTTGAGAGTGTGTGTGTGTGTGTGTGTGTGTGTGTGTGTGTGTGTGTGTGTGTGTGTGTGTGTGTGTGTGTGTGTTAATGGTTGACTACCAAATGAAGTGTCTGAAGACTGTCATTACCACCTGGCTTATTGAACCCTAACCCTGTTGTGTAATCCTGATTAGCTCATTTTCTTTCCTGCTGATTGATTAGCTGACATGAAACCACACTGTACAGTGTAACATGTTAGAACAAAGAAAAGGTCAGAGGTCACGGTTGAAAGTGTTAAATGAGCAAATGTCCACATCATTATTGGTCTTAATGCTTCAAACAGTAATCTAAAGTTTTTCTTGTTTTTTTGCTACACCTGGCACCTTCTGCTCTTGAATTCTCTCCATCGTATTGTCAATAATTCTTTGTACAAGTTGTATTTTCTTAACGGTCTGTAACACAATCCTCTGAGTCTTATTCATTTATTAACACCTGTAGGTCTCTAAAGCCCACACCTGCCAACGAGGACTTCTAATCTCACCATCTCCTTGGTTACAAGTTTTGTTTTTCTGGGATGCACACTAGCAAGCATCTCAACTTACTCCTGGCACTTGTTCGTGCTGCAGTGGATGACCGTCACTTCCTCAAAGTTTTTCCGTTTCTCGGTGTGTGAAAATGTCTAAACTCACTTAAACTTTACAAAGCACAACAACGATCGGAGGTGTGTGTGTTTAAATCAGCGAGCTGTTTGGGCCCTCGCCTCATTAAATGTGAAGAGAGAAGAATTGTTTCCATAGCAGCAGAGATATATAAGGTCAGGAGAGGCATGACTGAGCAGAAGTGATGCTAATGGATTAATGGATACAAAAGATGCTAAGTTTTTTACTTCATGTCAGATCCTTGTTATCTATTCTGCAGGGTTTTTATGCAAATTTAGTTTAACAAGTTTTGTGGTTTTTGGACTCCCTGCATCTGTAAGTTAGTTTAATGCTCTTCTTCCTGCATCCTGAGCTTCACTTTGCCTCCACACCCCCTCACAGGATCATCATTAAATGTTTTATTCTGCATTATTTCAACTAAACTGTGTTTAATTAACATATGTTTTGTGCAAAGAATGTTTCACACAAAAGTTAGGGTTTAGTTCTGATGAAATGTTCTAACGTTCAAATAGAAGTTGCACTAAAGGTGATTTTATTTTATGTTTTGTTTTAAACTGAACAAATCATTTCCCAATTTAAGTGAACTGAAACCACCAAAGTACATCCAAGTGATACCAAAGGGCAAATTAATAATTACACTGTCTTGTGGTTGTTTGTTTTTTCTGTGGTGTAATCTGTGTTAAAGGTCACAGAGACCTACTTGTTCCAGCCTAAACCAATGAATAACACACAGATCAACCATAACATTATGACCAACGTTTTAAAAACCAGTTACCCCCACAAACATAAGGCTGGATAGAAATAAACCTTGAGCCTGTTTGGGGTTAAATAATAATTATCCTCACCTGTTTTTAAGGCAAAAATGAGATCATCAAAGTCCTGGGAGTCCTCGTCTGTGGTGACCAGGTTGGTGTTGATGAAGCTCCCCTCTGTGGTGAACGGCTCCATCACAGGACTGGGCTTAAACACGCTGGTGGGCTGAATGCTGGTCCGCAGTGACGCTCGCTCCCAGTCTGCTGATATCTAGAACACATCGTCACATCAGACACACAGAAGTACCTCTGACAATCCAGGAAAGTAGAGTTTTTTTTTCATGAAATCCACAGTTTTAAGAGAAAATAAAGTCTCATAATTTATATGAACCTTAATTCCCCAGTGACTGTTTTATTCAGAGAGGGTCTCTATTTGTCAGCTGTGTAATTACGACCGTGGCGAGTCGGGGTCAGGCAGAGTGCATGCTGGCCAACACACAGGGTCAGAGTGCGTCCACGGGGTCAGGAGGGTCAGTGAGTTAGGGTTTCACACTGCTTCGTTAGACACAGCATTTCATTTAGTGTTCTTTCTTCTCTGGAAATATTTGTTATTATTTAACTTGATGCACCAATACAGCAAAAAGTGACAATAGAAAATAGAACAGAAATAAAAAACTTAATTCCATCATCAGAACCCAGGTGAATGGTTTTGCCTTGTTTTGCTCCGTGTTCCTCATGAACATCTCATCTGTTAATGTGCATGCATAAATGTGCATGTGCACGTGCGTGTGTAGAAGAGTGTTAAGCCTTGCTGGGCTGTGACCGGTACAGAGCGTCCCAGCGAGGTGAATTAAGCACCTCAAATATGTCTCATCCACTTTGAATTAAAGCAATGACTTCTCAAATGAACCTTTCCTTTTGAATTCTACATTAAATGTTTTTGTTTTTAATAATAATAAATCTTAATTTATCCTACAACTCATCTCCATTTTTACTGTTATGTTTCTGACATTTCTTTAGCTGAATCTCAAAGAGGCAGGAGCGTTCTCTCATGAATAAAATAAGATTACGAGGACTACGTGAGGAGATGAAGCTCGAGAAAGAGAAAAGACAGGGAGGGGAGAGATTTCCCAAGAGTAACCACAATAAACCGTCCCACTTCTTTTCTCCCCCGTCTCTCCTTTTAAGGTATTCTCCTGGGAAAAAAGTTACTGAGGAGTTACTGCAGAAAACTGTGGCACGTATGTGTGTGTTCACAGTGTGTTTTTACTTTAGCTCTCATAGCAGCGTGCTAATCTGATACAAGGGCCAGAAGAAGAGCTGATATGGGTGTTTGTGGGAGTCAGGACTGAAACACACACATTTTTTTAAAACAGTGTGCTACATGATGGGAGTGTGACTCAAGACATTTTAAATGTTCTTTGGGAATCGCGGTCAACTGATGTGACAAATGTGAGACAGAAAACCAGAAATGGACAAAGTGAGCAGTGAGGGCATGGGAAAAAGAGAGGGATGAAAATCAGCTGTGAGAAAATAAAAGCAACAAAAATGTTTTCAAGGAAAACTTTTTCCAACTCTGTTTTTTATTTAAAAAGAAACAAATCTTTTTTTTTTTTTTTTAGGATGTATGCATTCATGTACTTTGTATGTTTAATTCAATGCATATAAATTTACAAAAAGTGAAACAAAAGACATAGATGGAGTGTAAGGGTAAATATGAACAACATACAAATGTATCTTCTGGTACAAGAACAGTAGTGACTGTTGTTTATGTCATGTTAATTTGATTTGTGCACATTTTTTTCAATAAATTTTATACTAAAATGAGAATAAACTGATGTCAAAATTGGCTTGTTTGGTGTCCAAATAAAACAGGAGTCAGATTAATTTTTGTTTCCATATTTCTGTCAGTGTCACTATTTTTGAAAATATGCAAATTGAATTGTGAAAAAGTTTTTTTTCTACCTTTAGATCTCTCCACAGTTTACACCATGGTAACAGTGTATCTTATTTTTATTTTTGAATAAAATACCTGCCCATCCATCACATATTGAGACAGAACAAGTTTAGTCACATCATGTAAACAAAATAGCAAAAACCTGGAAATAAAAGGAAATTCTTCATTATACAGAAAATTTACACAGCTCAAAGCGTAGGGCATCACCAAGTTTCTGGAGTAAAAAAAAGTGAGATGAATTTCAGTAACCTCAAATATACCTCTTCCATTGCGCTGATGAGATTCTGTGTTGATTTACTAATATCTCCTCCTACAGTAGTGGGTCCTCCTCCTTGGTAGGCAGCATCAGGACCATCGTGGCCACTCATCTCCACAGTGTAACTTGCTTTAGTGGACCAGCACACCTGGTTGTGCATCATAAAGTACACTGCAAACACATACAAGCCCTACAAAGATAAAAAAAAAAAATCAATTTGCATTTTAGTCCTGTATAAATGTATTTAATGTTTCCTTTGTTTCACTGACATTTCTTTCTAATCAGCAGCAACATTTTCCACCATGATTACTGAGGGGATTACATCGTCATTGCACCATGATGTAATTGGAATTTTTGCTTCCCCAACATCCTCATTACCAAACCTTTTCAGCCAACAGCACCAGGCTGTGAATTACCCCAAAACACCAGCCTGTCAAATGCCACAGGACCATCCTGCATTTCACAACACTCATCAGTGGGTGACGATGGTGGTCGCAGACAGAGAACGCAAAACACAAACTGCAAATGTGTGTCAGTACACACATAGTCAGAATCGTCAATAACAAAAAACACTTGATAAAACTGATTTAAAATGACAGGAAATGGGAAGAATATGAGTCCCTGGACAATGATATTTTAAGTGACCTTATTGTTGCTTATTTTAACAAAACTATAAATCACTTCTGCATTAACAATTTTTAAGTCACACTAAATATTCTCATACAACTCTATCAACATTACCCTTGTTTTGCAAAGGTTACTAATAAAAGAGTAGGGATTTTAAACAGCATTAGATACAATCAACATTACCAGGAAGACTACAGTAAGTGGAAACTGAGTGTTTATGAGTACACTGTAAAACTGCAGCCTCAGCAGACGGAAACAGGGCTGCAAACATGAAAAACACACAGAACACCTCACAGGTCATTCACCTGCTGCTTTCTCAATTAGTGACATGCAAAAAAACAAAACAAAACAAAAACAACAACCCACAAACACACACATCCTCTAAACACCATCCTCCAGGTGGACTGACAGGTGATCGAGCTGTCATGACTTTTTGTTTGACTTTAATATGTAAAGAAGGAAATGAATCCACCTGTGTGTGGTCAGCACTCCAAACAAAGCAGTGTTTCGATGTGTGTTAATGTCTGGATGTGCTATCTATATCTGTGAGTGATTAGCACGCATCATTAGCAGGCTGTGCAGCCTGAGGAACAGGCTTTACAACCATAGGCCTGTTATGTAAGTGTTCCCTGATCACTGGAGAGGCCAAGTCTTTGGAGATGAGAAGCAAAGCGCTGAGGACAGAGAAGGTGATAAGATAGGACAAACTGACAATACAGACACATTTAGGGTCCATATATATGTAAAACAAAAGGTCAGCAAGAAGACGTCAAAAGATTTTCTGGCAAATTATGTCAAGACTAGCGTTTAAAAAGTCACATATTCACTACACAGACCTCAGGAAACTTTTTTTAAAATTAAAGATGTCTAAATGCCTGAGTCTAACCTGATCACATGCTGTGAAGCAAACACTCTAATATGACCCTCTCTAAATCAATACAGCCATTGACAGTTATACTACACAGAAGAAAGCAATGCAGAAATTGAAAACAAAAGGAGTTAAACCGCCATCTAGTGGCTGGCTGCAGAATAGGTTTAAAGCTCCACTCCCATGTAAATGAATGGGACTATGGCTTGACTAAATCAATAGAAATAAATCTCATAATTTTTTGTAGGCGTTGATGCAGTTGTTTCACATATTTCTTACCTTGCTGCTGCATGTTCAAATATTTATTTTTCTAACATGTTTGCTTAGAATTAGTTATTTGATCCTTTAAAAATCCCCTAAAGTAAGTGTGGAGGAGTATGCAGGGCTTTCAAGTGCACAGACTCTGGCTCCAAAAACACAACACTGCAGCTCATGTAAACAGAATAAAATTGGTTTCTCTTTTCAATGACGGAGGAAGAAAGATGCATCATCCATCTTTATGTTGATGAATACAACAAGCATAATTTATTTTTAAATGTTATCATTCCTGGACTTATTGAAATGCGGTTGCAGGACAGATATGACCTCCACTGGTTTTATTTGAAAGAGAAACTGGAAATGATTAGTTTAAATAAATACACGGAAGAATATATAACCATCCAAGTTGTCTGTGTTGATCATAATTGGACAATTAATTTTTATATTCGATTCAAAACATAAAAACTCTGTAATGTGTGCAAATAAATACTTTCTTTACATCTTTATTAGTTTTATTAGCAGATTTTCTGTGAACACACATCATGTTCTATATTTATAACACAGCAGGGTTAAATGAGGAAGTTTGGGATGTATTACACTGTAATGAAGATTGGTTCTGTTTCTTACCTGTGGATATTTTTGACTCTGCCGACACAATGAGATTAGGCTCATGGGCAAAATGAGGAGATAATGAGGGGTGGTGCTGCAGTGATCTGATTACGGACTTCTAATCCAGCCTGATGAAGTGCAGATGTAGGGCTGACAAAGGCGCATTTAGAGGGAATATAGAGGAAAATAGGAGTGGCCTTTTGGACTTAAAGGTTGTTTTTTCTCAGCTGAACTTTATATGCGATAATGGAAACTGGCACTTGTTTTCACAGAGCTCAATAAACATAGAGTTCTGCACGCCCTGCAACACAAATACAGTCACAAACAGCTGGAACATCTGTTTAATAATGCTCAGTAATTAACAGCAGGGAGGTGTGCCACACAACTACCTCGACCACAGCGGCAAGGTAAATATGGAAAATTCTTTCCATGAAGAAAACAAAAACCTCTCCACTAGATCTCACAGCTGAGACCTACAGTCTAATAACTTCCAGCCTTAGTTTAATGAAAAACAATGGAAAAGGACGGAGTTAGAGACCTGAAAAAAGGGTAAGGCTGCACATTTAACAGCAGTGAGCAGAATAACAACATGCCCAGGAAAAAGGTGGTCGTGCAGCATGTTTTGTGGTTCACTTACTCTGCTGAGTGCAGCATTTCAAAGCATGAGATGGACAGAATTAGTTCAAATAAAGTGAAGTGATATAAAAAATAAACCAGACAGACCTCAACCTTGATTTTGTAGATTGCAACAGCATCCCAACAGAAGATCTATGTTTTAGTTTACCTTTCTAATCAATGACCTTGCACACAGGTTGAGCTTTGGGGCTCTTTACCTGTTTCCACCCTGATGAATCTTTCCGTATTCCTGCAAACCCCAGAGGCTTCAACTTAAATAAGAGCTCTGAGGTTGCAGCATCGGTACCTGGTTAGAAAATCAATTGCAATAGTCCTGTTCTAACCCGACTTTTCTTCTTCTCAGAGAACGCTCAGTTTGAGAGGTTTCCTGTGAAGGACAATGTTTTTGTATGTGTGTGTTTGGTGTGAAGAGCACAGGTAAAATAATGGAGAATTTTTTAGATTAAATGCTCTTTTTAATGCTGATTTCTCCCTCTTCAAGCCATGTTCTGTGGGGTGCATAATGTTTTTATGGAAGTGGAATCAGACCGGAGGTGGTAATTTGAGGGCCTTGAAGAATGCAGACAGAAACCTTGAGGAAAAATAAGGAGTTCCAAAATGAAATCAGGATTTTTTAAACCTCATGACATCACAGAGCGGGACAAAACCCACTGGATCTCACAAACAAATGCTAAATGCAATGCTGACTGCTGACACTGACATCACCTCTCTTCATTAGTCACTGTGCCAACAGGAGAAGTTGATTTTGCTGCAGCACTGTTGTCTTCAGCATGTAAATGCCACATATCACCACGGGTTACCACAGTGCTGGTATGGTGCTCGTTACAGACAGATGGTGACTTGGAGACTATGACAGAAGCAACGGCAAATATTTAGAAGAAAGAGAAGAATCTGTGGGACCAAAAAATGTGGGAACCAATGGTGAATGACTAATGGACATTTTTGCATACAAGACTGCAATAATTTACATAAAACCAGAGAGATTGTTTTGAATCTAAAGTTGATCCTATTGAAACAGACAGATGAGCGAAGCCTAAACTTCTGTTTATATCAGGAGGAACATTGAACAAATAAGAAGAAGGAAATCTAGTTTATAACAAGTTTTGGAAAACCATTATATTGAAACACAAGGATAAGACTCTATGGGTGTGATTACATTTAAGGTGTGCTTATATAACTTCTGGTGCATTTGATCCAGATGTTAAAGATCCATGCTCTCGTTGTATCTGGTGCATCTAGTTTCCTGCAACTTTAATTGCTTTACAGTTAAAATTTTTCACATTTTTTACAAAAAACCCATCTTATTGACAGTGAACATGATAAATTGAGGAGGAATTGGGTTGGACAAATCTATTATTCTTCATTCTCATCAAATAAAAGAGGGGTGGCAATTCTAATTAATAAAAATACTCCATTTACCCTAGAAAAATGTGTGAAAGACAGCGAAGGCTGGTATGTTCTTATCACAGGTTTCTTATTTGGTGAATAGGCTGTGTCTATGCCCCTAATGTCTATCAAAATCAATTTTATTCTAAACTGTTGACAGATACTTCAGCTACGTATGTCCCTTCCATATACCATCCTGGGAGGAGATTTCAACTGCACAATGAACCCAGAAATAGACCAAACCTCACCAGTACGAATAACTATTTCTAAAATGAGTGAGACTACCAAAACACTCTGCCTTGATCTACAATTATTAGATGTATGGAGAACAATTAATCCTAAAGGCAAAGACTACACTTTTTACTCTAATCCACATCAGAGCTACTCTAGGATTGATTATTTTTTTTCTACAAGGGCTATGTTAGATAGAGTTGATGAATGTAAAATAGGAACCAGATTGCTTTCTGATCATGCAGATGTCTCTGGTGATATCTCCCCCCTTCCCCCTCTTCCCCCTCCGTCAATGGCGTCTAAATCCATCACTGCTAAAACAACCATCATTTACTACATTTATCAAAGAGCAGATAAAAGATTTTCTTACTAATAATGACAATGCAGACACTAACCCTTCTATACTGTGGGACACACTTAAAGCATATTTAAGGGGTGTTATTATATCATATAGTACAGCGAGGAAAAAGGAAGCGTTGATTACACAACTTGATCTTGAAGCTCAACTTGAATCACTTGAAAACCAAAGGAAAACGAATCCATCTGTAAAAATAGTTAAAGAGTTGGAGGCGACTCACTCTGCTCTTGACCAACTGCTAACCCAAAAAGCAGAGGCAAGTATGCTCTATGCCAAACATACGTTATTTGAAATGGGAGACAAATCGGGCCGCTTGCTTGCACGTTTGGCATCTGGTAAATATGATATTAGAGCCATTTCATCGCTACAAGACGAAGATGGGAAAAATCACTATGAGACTAAGAAACTAGTAGAAATTATGAAAACATTTTATACAAACCTGTACAGCTCAGAGCTTAATTCATCAGATGAACAAATAGATGCCTATTTGAAAAAACTTGATCTCCCCATCCTTACAGATACTGATAGGTTAGCTCTTGGTGGACCTGTGTCTAAAGCTGAGGTTACAAATGCCATAAAGTCATTAACAAATGGTAAGACCCCATACATAACCATATGTTTAAGACTGCGCTTTATGCTGATATGTTATTATTTATTTCTAAACCTGATACCTCCATACCAGAACTGATGACAACTATTCAAATGTTTTCAACCATCTCAGGTTATAAAATTAATTTTGATAAATCAATGGCGCTCCCACTTGGATGTGATAATGGCCCCCCAGCTCCAACTAATTTCCCATTTTTGTGGTCTACCTCAGGTTTGACCTATTTAGGGATCACTATTTCCCCATGTATTAATGTTATACTTGATGATAATTTTCAGAGCGTATGTAAAAATGTTACTAATGACCTTAAAAGGTAGAAAGGCCTGCCATTATCTTGGATGGGGAGAATCAATTTGTTGAAAATGAACATATTGCCCAGAATCTTGTACCTCTACAAATGCTACCTATATATCTGTCAAAGAAAAAAGTTAAGGACATTGAAAAGGATTTTTCTAAATACATCTGGGAAGGGAAAAAACCTAGGTTGAGCGTGAGAACTTTTCAATTGCCGAAGGCAAAAGGAGGCTTGGATTTTCCTAGCATTGGGATGTACAATTGGGCTTGTCATGGCAGGCTCATCCGGGAGTTGACTCATTGCTATTTAAAAGGAGAGACGGACCCGTTAGAGTCTTGGATATGCTTCCCATACAAACTTTTGGGGGAGATAACTGGGAAAACAATATACTCCGATGTGCGAAACAAATCTGTTCTGGCAAACAGCTTGAGAAGCTGGCGTGACATGTCAGCTCACATAGGGCAAAGGGACAGCGTCTCATATCTCACTCCCATACTGAATAACAGGCTGTTTCCTCATGGAGTAAGAAGTCCAATATTCAATAACTGGTATAAATTAGGAATAAGAATCATCATGGACCTTGTTAATAAAGATGGTACCCTCATGTCTTTCACTCAAGCTCAGGAAAAATTTGGTCTACCTAAAAATAACTTCTTTGCATTCCTTCAACTTCGTCATTTTGTTACTACTAATATAAACTTACCTAATCAGCATATACATGGGCTTAATCCACTTGAGTGTATTACATAAATTTACGTCACTAAAAGGTTTCATTTCACATTTCTACAAAACTTTAAAAAAATTGTGCAAATAACAGCCCTGTGAAACCTATTCAGAAATGGGAAGAAGACTTTCAGTGCACTTATAATGAAGGTGAATGGCAGAGATGTATTCACAATATTCACTCTGTATTCTTAAGTAACAAGTTTAGGGAAATGCAGTTTAAAATTTTCCATAGACAACACAGAACCCCCTATATCTTAAACAAAATGGATCCTGCCAGAAGCCCTGCATGTATAAAATGTGACCAATCACCTGCTACATATATTCATTGTCTCTGGTCCTGTCCTAAAATATCCAGATTCTGGTCTTGTATAATTAAAGAGATAAGGGCCATTGTAAAATAAAAAGTATGTAAAGATCCAGGCCAGTGTCTGTTGGATATGCCAGCTAGAACAATTCACCCAAATGCTTATTGCAAAAAAAACTTCTCGTCTTAGCTAGGAAATGTATACTGATGAGTTGGATCAGAGAAAAGCCACCAACAGTCACAGATTGGTATACTGACATTTTTAAAGTTCTTCCAATGGAACGAATAAGTGCAAAACTTAGAGATGACAAGCTATTCACAGATATATGCAGCCCTTACTAGACTATCGGCCTAATGAGCTGAGTAATATTATTGTCAGAGGTTCAGGTTGTTTTGGTTGATATCTCTGAATATTCTGATCTGTTACAAATACTATATGATATACTATATCTATATGTTACATATACCCTCAGTTAATCTTTTGTTTTATCTTACCTTGCTTGAGTTTGACATAATGGAAATTTCTTTTATAACCATGGTAACTGACTGTGTTATGCCATTTTTGTGGATTTGCTCAGTGTTGTGATTATTTTCTTTTTATTTATTTATTTTATTATTACTTTGTTGACTCATTTTTTGTTGTTGTTTGTTTTCTCTCTTTCTTCTTCTTCTTTGTTTTACTGTTGATTTGGTTATTATTGTGGAAAATTAATAAAATATTATTATTTAAAAAAAATTATTTTTCACATTTTGTGTCTAAGTGTTCTGCATGCCTCAACTAGCTTGGATTTTGTTGCATCCTGTCCTTCATGCTTTAATAGTTTCATGTTTCTCAAACACTCTTTTAAAAAAGGCTTTAGAAATTAGCTTCGGCTCACAGAAGTAAATATTTGCGAAGTGTAGGCAGGCACCCCTTGAGGCTTTCCAGCACAGAGAAGATGATTTTAGAAGTAATAGAACCCCTGTGACATTTTATTTCAGTCTTCTCTGATACGCAGAGCACTGAGTCAGACAAGGAGCCACTGAGGATCCTGAGAGACTACAAACAGACAAAACACACGACAGAAGCATCAACAGCAGGGAGATGTGACACGCTGATAACCTGGTCTCTCCAAGCATCCTGAGGCATTCCCAGGTCTTTGAAGCAGGAATCAAAGAGAGATGATGATGCCTTCATCTGACCCCTGCACTACTCACAAGTCAGCCAAAAGCAAAGGCCAACATGAAAGACTAACACTCAAGAATAAACCAGACCAGCTTGAAGGCACCTATAAAAATAATTCTTTGGATTAATCAACGTTGGGACACTGGTTTATGAGAACATTCTGCAACACAATAAACGTTGCAATTCCACATCCACCAAAGGTTGCTTTTGAACTAAGAGTTCAGTGAAGTAAGTAGACAAACGAGCAGATGTTCAAACAACTGAAGGAGTCAACGATCTCACCAGGAGGCAGTTAAAGATGACGTAGAGGATGAGCATCCACAGGTGTCTGTAGCCCATGTGGAGTCCAGCCCACAACCAGACCAATGAGACCAGCAGGAACAGGTACAGAAGCAGCGGCACCTCTGGAACACAAAACAACAACACATTAGGATTTGAAAACAATGAAAAATTTAGTGTGCATTTATTTATTTCGTGATGACTCTAAAGTCCAGCTGATAAGCAGATTGGCTCGATTCCCTGATGGGAATGATCGTTCTGGAGCCCAGCCATGCACACCAGCGCTGTTCAGAGTTCGAATGATCATAAATGTATTTTTCAGCCTGATAAGCAATAATCTGTCTCAAGTTATGCGCAATTAAATATGTTTACATCAGCTGATTCCTTCTTAGACATGGAGTACGGATCAGAAAGTTGTAGGTTTTTGTGTTCTTAAATAAACACTGGATTATTGCAGAAATGATAATAATGAAAACCTGGATAACGAACTCTGAAGAGAAACTTTTATTCAGTTTAACACGTTTTATTTAAAATGAACATTACACAACACTAAAGTTGTAGTTTAAATACTTTGTTATTTATTGTTATATTGTCTTAAACATTTGTAATGAAAAACAGAATCACTCGTGAGAAGGAAATAGACACCTCAAATTAAAACAAAGAGTTTACCACAGGTACATTGACCTCACTTCTATTTTAGGGAAGTGACGCGTGTAGTTTAACAAAAAATTGACAGCTTGTTTATTTTAATGGTCAGTCTTAACAGATAACCAATAATTGGAAAAGGTGTGACTCTCTTTTTAGTTTCCAGTCAATAAATTGAATTCACACACACTTCCATGTGTGTGGAAACCAATATTTGTTTTCTTTTACTCAGTGATTGCAAAGTGTGACTAATCTGACAAAACGCTGGTTTCAAATGGAGCTTTGAGTCTTAAGGGACGATCAGAATTAAACTTCCACTGCTGAGTCAGTCCGGCTGTAGCCGCTGCTGGGTGTTATGTAGGACACGGTGTGCAGTTCACTTCACAAGTAGGATGGAAACACAAAGCACGGGGCCCGAGTTTGCACAAAAAGCCTTCACTTAGGTGCCACTTCCATCATCCTGACATTTCCACTCTGGTCAAAAGTCTGCTCTCATCCCACAGCAACTTTCCTCTGACTCAGCCCAATTATACATCCTCGGCTACTCTTCCTTCTTCACCGCTACTTTCCCGTTGAGACTTATTTCCTGTAGGCCTTCCCCCCATGGTACATAGATCATTGTTTTATTTAGCGTTAATCTCCTGGTAATTTCTCAGTCAGTTAATATCAGTTCAAAAAGTTGCAGCACAGACCGTTTCTGTCTCACTCCCTTTTTTTCCTCTTTTCCTTCCATCTTTGCACATCTGTCTCCTTCTCCTCCCTTTTTTCCCTCCTTTTTTCCAGTCATGTAAGCACATTCCAGCGTGTGGACAGGACAGAGCTCCCACAGTAAGAGCAGGTTTCCCAGAGCCAAGTAGAGACCGACTGCAAAATGCTGACTGACTGTTTGACTTGATACCACTAAGATGGAGGGAAAATGCAAGATGGTAACACAAGTCTGTGTAAACCTGGATGAACACTTTACCCATTTTATACTCTTTACACTGGCTCCCTGTGTAATTAAGAATCTGTTTCAAAGTGCTCGTGCTCACCTACAGAGCTTTAAATGACCAGGCTCCTGACCACCTATCTAAGCTTACATCCTCACATAACCTTTGACCCTTATCTCAAAACCTCCTGGCTGTTCCTCACACTACACTAAAACCTTTCAGGGTCTGACTCCTAGACTGTGGAACAGTTTGCCTCTGGTTCTTTGTTTTGCTGACCCTGTGAAGGTTTTAAAAAACTTTTTTTACAGCGCTTTCTAGTGGACTAAATACATTACTTACTAATACTTATGCATGAGTCTGTTGGGTGGAGCTACAAAGTCAACAAAATGTTTTAATCTTCAAAATGGTGAATCAGTCGATTGGCATGAATTCCTGGTGTGAAAGAGCCACAGAGAAACTGAAGTCTTAGTTCTGAACAAATTATGTAATACATTTAATTATTCAACGTTACAGTTCCTGAACACAAAAAAATTGTGAAAAGTGAATCCAGTCTGCAGAGTTTTCCTTTTTAAAGACTATTTGAACGGAGCTTCATGCTGTGCAAACGCGGTTTGCACATATAGCAGCTGCACAGGCTCAAACAGCACTTTTTTAAATTATTTATTTTTTGTTTTCACATTCCCTGTTGATCAATGATCAAAGTGCATTCAGGGAGCACTTGGTGCTGTAAAAAGTCTATCAAAAGAACATCAGCTCTTGTAAACACAACTTGTGAACTGAGCTGGGCTGTGATAAAGGTTTGCTGAGGAGATTCAGATACTTTGAGGTTTTATTGCACGCAGTAATGTGTTGGACACAGTGGTGTAGTTACATTCTGAGGTATACAGGTGCATGTCTGCAGGCTGGGGATGAATGCACTCAGAGAAGACGCTGGAAGGCTCGCGTGATTTCACTGACGTCAGTAGTCCTGCTATATTTCACACAGGAATGTGAGTTTTACATGGGTTTCTCACACTCGTGCACCCATGCACAGATTAAACCACACTTATCTCATCAGTTGTTTGCTCCGGTGAGGAATTTTAAAATGTGACCTCAATATTTACAATCTGAATTGTTTCAGCGATCCTACAAGTTCCAGACTTACAGTGTAAAGGTTGACTGTTAAAATGCATAAATATTCTTAGTGTTTCTAGTTAGCATAGCATACACACTTAGTGCATAATGTGTCTAATGAGAGCCTATAGGGTTAAGGTATCATGTTTCCATTCCTCCATGAACTTTAATAAGAACGTCAGCGTTGTCATGTTTGTGTTTTTGGATGACTGTACTGTAAATATGTATTTGATCCCTATTGGACAAAATGTTCACATTGTACGTGCTAGGCTCTAGCGTGCTCTGGATGGATTTCAGACTGCTGCTTTGTGAAATGTGCTGCCCTCACTTCTTCCTACACTTGCTCTTTTGTTCTTTCTGTTTTAGATTAAATAAAAATCTCTGAACTCTTGTTTGATGTTTTACTTTTGCTTTTTACAACCAACATAACAGCAATCTGTAGCCTTTAGCCTCAGTCTGGTTTGGAAAGGGAACAGCATTGCTTGCTTTTTAAGTGTGCACACCTACTTTGGTTTCCTACGCTGCTGCAGAGGCCACACACAGAGTAAAAAACAAACTGCTCGCCAGCCAAACATGAATTCAGGTTGTCATTGAAGGGATAGAGCAAAAGCCCTTTAAGCCTGCTGATTATCACTGATGGGCAGTGATTACAGCTGAAATATCCAGGGAATAAAAAAAATGTTGTCTTGGATTGGCATGCATGGACAAAATGACTGACTGAAGTGAATAAATAGCATGGATTAACATCAGTCACACCTCTGTGATGGTTATGTTTGTACAAACAACACTAGCATTGTGCAAGTTTGAGATTGTTTGCAGGTATCTTAGGGTATTTGTATCAAGCATATTCAGCACTTATGGCTGAAAGGTGTTGAACTTAGTGCAATGGCTGGCTGAGATTTTAAGAATGTTTTGTTTCAAGGTGTATTTATGCATGAAGTGGAGCAAAGAGGAATGAAAAGCCAAGGAAAATATACAGTTTAGGTCCTGAGGTCAAACTGGCTGCAGGTTCAGCAGTTTTGGTGAAACTATGCACACTTTACACATGCATTTTTATCTCATACTGCACAATGTTTCTCAGGTCTGTCTTTGGCTCATCTAGCATATGTAATTTTCTATAGATTTAGTTTGTTACCTGTGCTGTTGGTCCGTCCGCGGTAGATGTCATCGTAGGCCTTCCACTGATCAGTTACCTGGTAGATGTGGATGAATATAACCAGCACTGCAACTATACAGATCAGAGGCACAAGCACCGCTGTGCACAGGGCAGCATAGATGTTTGGGATGAAGCATCTAAAGGAGGGATGGACAGATGGCTTTGTTTTAGTTAATTATATGAAAAAACAACATAAATCAGCAAAAGAATGGTGGGAGAAGGAAAACTGTGAAAAAAAGGCATTAGCTAAACTGCAAATATCCAACTAAGCTGAAAGTTTTAGAAAGCAAATGCATATCTCATGCATTTACTGCTCTATATTTAGCCCTAAGACTTTGTTTCTTCAGTTTTACAAACAGAATCTGCTCTGAGCCGTCTTAAGACTCACAGGATTCTTGCTCAACTGCAGCAGCGAAAACACTCTGCTCCTCTGAGGTCTGCCTGCAGCTACAGCTGGATAATCACAGAGATCAACAATGCTTCAGTGGGCTTTCCCAATTTAAAGCATAAAAGACCAGTTCAAGAACATATATCTATTAATCTCTGACTTTATGCCAAAGAGAACATGTCCTTAGTGGACAGATTTGTGTGTTTGGATGGTTTCTGTGTATTGATGTAAACTCATACTTCTGTTGTTTTCCTGAGAAATTTCACAAATTCTTTCCCAGTTTTCCTTCACCCAGACATGTTTATATAAAAAAACACAGTTAACTTTTTTTTGCTGTGGGAAATTCACCATGCCCAAATAAATACTAGCTGCCAAACAACTCGCAAAGACATCAGCTGCTTTTCACAAAACAAGCTTAGTCCTAGTTTGGTGGGAGTATCCAATACAGACAGAACATCTGCAGGTTTGAGCCACTGCTGTGAAATAATTAAGGTAAGCCAGCCAAAACATAATAAGGTATGCTAAATAAATCCTCGTGTCTCACCCACAAGGCTTGATGGTGAGTCTGACAACACAGGAATTTGGACATTTTTGCTGCTGTGGCTTTGTGAGGAGGTGAGAGTCGACTGTACAGAAAGTCTCACATAAAAGAGGAATCTGAGAGATTCCTAAAGAGGATGGAGAAAAAAAACTAACCCTGGGGCCTATTTCACTGAATCTGCAACTCGAGAGAGAGAAGAAAATAAAAAAAAAGATTAGAAACCCTGCAGGGAATTTTCAGTTTTATACAGCTGCTAGTGTAAAATTGTGGGTCAGTTAAGCACAAAACTTTACCGTTGACCCAATTTGAAGGTAATAATTTATTTTAAGGGTTCGGGTTGAAGGATATTGAAGCATTGAATCTAAAGTTGCACAAACAAAATCATAAAACTTGATCAAACTATTTTACAGATGTAATATATAATCCAAAACTAGAATATCAGTGTGATAATTCAGATTAGCTATTTAAGACAGAGCTCATTAAAAGTAAAAAAAATGTTCAGCAAATGTCGACAAAATGATGTATCTCTGGTTTAACCTTTAAAATCTATTTAATGGACTAGAGGCTCATGGGTAATACAATGTGTCAGTAATTATTAGACTCAATTTCGCTGTAAATTTGTCACGCCTTCAGACCTAAATAGCTGTGAAATGTTTTTGTTAAATATTAAAACCTGACCTGCTTTAATTTAAATGCTCAAAGTTTTTGTTAAATCAAAGAAAGAAGTGTTAAAATGAGTCTAATTTTGTAAAACGTCCATCAGCACAGTAAACCAGGTCCAGAACACAGAGCCGTAACAGGAGCTTCTGACCACACAATACGACACTCTGCTCGAATGATGAAAACCCTTAATGTGCTCGGTCCAGTCAGGCACAGTCATGATAAAAAGACACAAACGAACAGGGTGTAAGAGGAAAACAATAACAACGACAACTGATTTGGGATTCGCTTCTTATTTCTTCCAGTTCATCAACTTTAACTGGTGACTGCTACAAGAAACGCGTTTCAGTTGCTGACACTCCCAGATACAATTGCTTCAAAAGTACCCAGTGACGTAAATCCTGGGCTTGTTTGTGTGCAGGCAGGGTGAAACCGAGACAGCTGGAGTGGCGAGAAAACAAGAGGCAACCTATTTACTCTGATGAGGAGAAAAAGAGAAGGCTGAATAAATTCAAAAGCTGCTTCAATCCCTCGAAGAGGAGGGTCAGCTCTACGGGAAACTGAATACTCCTCTGTGTTCTTAAACTCTCTCTCTCTCATGTGTGTGTGTGTGTGTGTTCTCACATTTACCCAACGACAGGAAACACATAATCCCAAACATAACAGCCCCACCTAATAGCACTGGCTAGTTTATGCTCTGATTTAAGGGTTTGAAGTCCATCGATGTTGAGTTTTAACCACTTAAAACACATAAAAAGTTAATATAAACTAAAAAAACACACCCTTCTGAATACATTTTGTGCAAGTTTTTACAAAAACGGATCAAATCGGTTATGTTTGTTGTGTTATTTTCACAACCAATTTCCAAAAGAACTCCACCTCCAGGGTGAGGTATCAGGCTCAAACATCCAAACAGTGAAACTCCTGTCCTCCTTCACTCAGATGATTGGACAAACCACCTCCTCATATGATGTCACTGGCTCAGGTGTTTTACCCTGTGCTGGAAGTTCACTAAATAAAATAAATAAATAAAAAACCGCAGTCGACACGAATGACTCAGTTTAAAAAACCCATGAATGGGTGTTCCTATCCAAACAGAAATTCATGTTCCTGTACTGAAAACTCACACATCTCCTTGCACCAGGCCATAGACGGCGTGTATGTTCCACCCAAAGCCGCCAAGCAAAACGATGACCAGGACAATGATGACCAGGGCAGGAAGTCCCCAGCCCAACAGGAAGTAGAGCAGGTACCGCCGCTCTGTGTGCTCATCATTCATCACCAGGACTTGCCAGAAGTTCACTGCCTGAGGAAACAGTTTGGGAAAGCATTTATTACTTGAAGTGTAACAGAAAAAACACTAAAAAGCCAGTGCATAAATCACTAATTAAGGGAGAAAATGTCTGGATTTTTTAAGGGTTTTTTTTTTGCTTTTGAGGACACTTGGTTTTCAAAAAAAGCAAATCACCTAAACGTTTGCATCACACTCATTGTTTGTTTGCATGGTAATTTAGCAGGGTTCTATAGTCTCATCCAGCTGATAAACCAAGACGTCTGTTGTTACATAAGCAGGTTGTCTGAACACCTGTTTGGCAGCACGCTGTGTGAAGCCATTACACATAAAGACATAAAGACATTTAAGTCTTAAAACTGACAGTAATGGAAATAAAATAAAATAAAAACTGCTTTAATGTCCGCTGATCAGTGTTCCTACATGACATATGTGCTGCAACCAGCAACAACAGGGCAACGAGTGCCGACCTCTCCCTCCTATAACTCTAATAACTCATATTGTATAACCACTGACGTTGCAGACCTCACTGCACAAACAGCCCAGGGTGCACACAAACAGATACTGGAAATGCAGTTCACAAAGCTGCTAGGTTTCTGTTGTGTAACCATTTCACTGCACTGAGACAACACAGACAACAGAGCTTATGATCCTCAGCTCAGGCTGGAAAGATGCAGAAACTGGATTACAGGTTAACTTTGTGTTGAGTTGCTGCCTCTGCAGAGGCTCGCTGACTATTTATACCAAACACCGTGTTGCCAGGCAAAATGGCTGCGATCCAGATCAGCAGACTTGCTGACTAAGGTGAGTTTGTTTTGTTGGTTTTGACTCTGCTTACTCATTCTGATTCTGAAAAAACATACATTGAGCCTTCTGTATTCAGATTGCTTTTAGTTTAGCACACCATAGAGTACTAGCCAGGAGAAAAGCAAACTGTCTAGGGCGCTGCAGAGTGTTGACATACATTCATCAGCCACTTTATTAGGAACACCTCACAAGTGATGGATCAGACCCCCTTTTGCATTCAGACTTGCCTTCATTCTTTATAGATTTAAGAAGGTGTTGGAAACATTTCCCAGGTTCTTGTCTAGAACTGACATGCTCATGATTACATCCCAAAAAGTTTGGCCTGCATTGAGTTGCTGCCATGTGATTGGCTGATAAGCTGTTTATGTTAACAAGCAGTTGGAACAGGTGTACCCAATAAAGTGGCTAGTGAGTGTAACCAGACACACTCAGCTACATCAACTACAATATAATCTACATAAATTATCTGACAGGAACCATATCCACAGGATCCTGAGCATTAATAACGTTTGCCTGTTTATCCTGAGGATAATACGGGTTGAATTTGAGTGGGAACAGAAAATAGTATTCTGAAATGATTTAAACCCCAATAAACATTGTCATTTGTGACCAATTAGAGGGCTACTGTGGTTGATTGTGCTGCATTTCTTAAAAAAAAAAAACATCTGTCTGCTAATAACAAGCTGCCGTGTCTGAGTATGAGGCTATAAAACTGGTATGTTCACAGGTCCGACTGTCAAACTGGTACAGCAATAGAGTAAACACATTCTGCAGACGAGCATTCAGACTTGTTGGGTTTCTCCTGACAGCTGAAATATCTGTTCTGTTATGTAACACTGCACAGTTAAAGCAAGCTGAGAGCCTCTGTAGTCCAGACATGGCTTTTCTGGATAAAGATTCAATTACTAGCTGAGGTATATTCCCCTGGCCAGTTACTGGAGATGCAGATGCCTGCATACACACACACACACACACACACACACACACACACACACACACACACACACACACACACACACACACACACACACACACTGCTGTTATTGATTCCATTCTCGGTCTAAGACGAGCTGTTGGCGCCTGATCATTTCAGTCACTTATCTGAAAGCAGCTACCTGATAGGAGGGAATAAATGAAGCATCACGATAAAAAAAGACAAGTGTTTCGGTGCTGCACATGAATGAAAACCAGAATTTTCTTTGTCGGCTACTTTATCTGCTTCATATGCTTTTAAGCTATTGATGAACCGGAGCAATTTATAAAAACATACTAATTCAGTTAGTGAGTGCGTGTATAGATTGTTTTCTCCAAGCATTGCAGCTGTTATTTATCTGAATCCCTGCACCAGATCTAATCAGCTCCAACAACAAATGCGTCTAAAACCAATGTGTACGTCACAACTCATTTCATCTGAGTTCCAGCGCCTCACATCCAGATTGTAACACTACTTAAGCCTCCAGCCTGAGCTCTTATCCCTTAAGAAACCTCAGAAGTCACGGTCGGTAAACAACCGTGCATAAAGAACTTTGCAGACATTCAGCAAAAACAGCCCGGTTCAGATCCTGTTCAGTCCCCTTATAGCATATCCAGGAACTAATCTCATAATTCTTCAACATTAACAAGTTCCATGAGAGATTAGGTTCACCATGTAAACATGGATTATGTTCACTAATATATCTGACATGCTACAGGTGGTCAAAACAAAGTATGTTGGAAATATAATTCAGTTGTGGTTTGGGTATGAGTTTGGAGCAACAGACCCAGGTAGAATTTCTGAAGTATAACTGTAACCACTAGTTCTGAGACTAACAGAATTATTGTTAAAACTTTTTGCATTCATCCAGAATGTTAAGAGTAATCAGATTAATTACAATCATTTGAAAGTTTTAATTTGCCATCTAAAAGAACTTAATTCCAAACTAAACATTCTAGTTTTTTTAAGGAGGCTTCAGGGCGCCTAAGAAACTCCAGCAAGAGCTGCAAAGAAGCCACTTCTCTCCAAGAAAAACATCAGGAACAGGCTGATGTTCTACTAAAGGTCCATGGATTGGACTGCTGAGGACTGGGGGAAGACATTTCCTCTGATGAAGGAGAGAAGGAAAGGTGAGCCCTCTCATTCTTCCTGTTTCTTGATATCATGAAAGCATCCTGACAACATTCATGTGTAGTGTTGCTTCTCAGCCAAAGGAGTGAACTTGCTCACAGTTTAGCCTCAGATAAAGAATGGTTCCTAAACATCCTCCCAGAGGAACTCCTCCTGACCATCAAGAACAGTTTAGTGGTAAACAATGCATTTTCGAGCACCGTGCCAGTCAGAACTAAAGGTCCTGGGGAAGAAAACAGGGACATTTTGGGTCGATGGCCTTGAAATTCCAGATGAGAACTTGTGAATCCTCAAGAAAGTAGAAAAACAAAAACCACAATTTCTGACAAACTCCAAGCTGATTATGCAAAAACAGGCTGGCATCAGTCAGGAGGCCCTGAAGCTGACTAACAGCATGCCAGGGTGAACTACAGAGGCCTTGAAAGACAAGGTCCAATGAAACAAATGACTTTTTGAATTAATATAACTGTCAATAAAAGCCTTTGGACATTTATGAAATGATTGTAATTATACTTCAGTGCATCATAGATCATAAGAATAGAAACATCAAATGAAAAGATCTAAAAACAATAAAGCTACACATTTTGAGAAAACCAACACTACTCACACCCTCTGGCCTTGGATGTGCAATATAATAAACAATCTAATGAAACAGATTTAAACTATGTTGATTCATGATGATAAATCTGAATTTATCACATTAGAACCTAAAATTACTTTACAGAAAGAAATAAAGATCAAATCTGCTTTTATATTAAAGAAGGTTGGTGTACAGATGTCACAGTGTTAAACAAATCCTGCAGCCCTCACCTGAAGCTATCTTCATTAACTGTAAACTATTCTATTCACTGCAAGAGTTTTCCTCGTTTATCCTGGTCGGTTTGTTCCACCACAGGCCTGCATCAGAAACCTGGCCGACCAGATAACCAACATGGAGCACAGCACCAGGACTCTGTGCTCATTGATCTGGGGGACTTCAACAGAACTAACCTCAGACATGAGCTAAAGACACAGGTCCTGGACCACTGCTATACCTTCATAAATGATGCTTATCACACCGATCCACATGGGCCTGTCTGATCACTGCATGGTTCATCTCCTCCCTATAGGCAGAGGCTTAAATGTGCATGTGCATTTGAGTCCTATAATTATGATCCATATTTAAATACATTAAAACATATTTAACAAACTTATTTAATCGAGAGTTTTTGCAGTTTTCTGTTTCTCTGATAATCTGAAGGAGACAGATCAGCTGAGGTAAAGGGTCTCTCCCTTGAGGCAGTAATAAACCTTGGAGGGGCTACTAGAGCTCTCTGGCCCTTGTTTTCGACATTCCTGTGGTCATAAGTCATCTCTTGCTCTGAAGGATTAAACATTGTTCATGAGAAACGAACACACCCACCTTTAAATGGTGTGTGATATGAATGTTTCCAGCAGAAATCAATGAGCCCAATATCCATGGAGTTTAATGAGTTGTAAAGACCTCAATTTCTCTTTTAAAATAGGAGTAATTTAAGTCTTCACACCTTTAAGTCAGCTGATTTTCTTGGTCACATGGTGAAGAACGAGGGAGGGAAAAGGGTGAAGTGTAACTAACTGGAATCATTCTTAGGTCAAAGTTCATGTCATGCAGCAATCTGGTGCCTTCATCGCACCCCCTTAAGAAACACTCTCAATAGCAAATAAAGCTTTACCACTTATTATGGAAACAAGTCATCTAAAAAATATATACATGTATATGTGTGTAAATAATGGGAGACTGCAACACTCTACGCTCACATGATGAAAAATGCTCTTATTTATAGAAAATGTTTATATGTTTGAATATATTTGTCCGAACAGGCAGGCTACACGAAGTTCAGGTCCTGCAGGATTTGAGTATTTCTTGTAAATCTGGTGTTACCTGTATCAGCATCCAGAAAAACTGACTCAGATGGAAATAGTGGCAGAAGAGAGCCAGAGTTGCACAGCTGTCCTCTGTAAACAATCGACCTTGGAAAGCTGAGACCAGGAAACAAATCTGTGGATAAAAAAGACACATTCACAGGTATTTACGACTGCGTTTTAATCATTAAGCCAAGAAAGAGTTTATTTTTAGTGTTTATGCACAAATCTGTAAATACATGAATATCATATTGCACATGAATCAATTTGTGTTAGTTTTGCCTTCCACAGAGATCTGCTCCTGCAGATTTTTATCCTGCTGCCTGCATCAAACTGCATAGTGGTGCAGGAAGAAATCAACAACCTAAACAACACTAAGACATGTGTTTCATACAAATCTGTAGGCTTTTTTTTTTTTTTTTTTTTTAAAGCAGCTTTGCACAATCTTAGCAGAAAACAGCTTTTATGTGTGTTTATGGGAGAGATTAAAGGAGTTTTTGCAGCCTGTAATGCATCAGGGTAAAACCTGTAACACTGGTGGTAGGAATGTGTGGAAATGAAAGCAGCAGAAAATACTGCAGCTCAGCTGTCCATCAGGGAGGACTTCATTCACTTGTGATGCCAATGCAGTAAGACACTCTTTACGTAACCTGCAGCCTGCTGGCCTGATGCCAGCTCAGTGGAGCAGAATGAAAGTGAATATGTAAGAACAGGAGGAACTAAGGTGTCTGATAACCTGTTAATAATATTACTAATAAAGTATTCAGCATGCTCAAGTACTGCACACACAGAAACAGACTCAATTTCAGGTGATCTCTGCTGGACATTTATTTCTTAGATAAAGATCCCTGGATTTCCCTGCTCTTACCATTCTCAAATCAAAGCAATTCTTTCAGTTTATTTCTTTAATAAAAATTCATGAGTCAGTTTCCCACAAACTGCATGGATATGAGTGGGAAGGGAAACACAGGACGGGAGCTTGAGCCTCTGGAACTGTGCCTGAGTCAAGACGCTGCACAGGTAGTCTATGGGAGCAAAGTGATAATGCAATAAAACTGGGTGCTTTTGGCAGAGATGGTTAATTTTGCAGAAAGGACATGATGACACATAAATCCTGTTGAAACATTTTTTTAAATTAGGACTTTTTTAAAATGATAAATGTTAATATTAATTATAAAACACTGCATTAAACAAGCAGCTAAAGTTCAACTTTAGTTGGTTTTATTTTAATTATGATTACTTCTTAACCTGCAGGTTAATCATCTACTCTGGATTAAAGCATCTACTGAACTAAACCACCCCAAAGGAAAACATTTTTTTTTTAAATTAAAATGCTTGATATTATTACTTTATAACTTTATATAATTATTGTTATATTTTTGAATACATTTTAAGTTTTTTAAAATTTCATTGAAATGAATATGACTACAATAAATTACAAGGTTTTTTTTGCCTCAAATGACTATAAAATTGATAAAATAAGTAGAAAAATAAAAACCCTGTAGACATTATTGGGTTAATATGATACGGTTAGAGTTGCAGGGATTGAACCTGCTAACCTGTGCTGGCATTAGTGACATAACACATTCAGAAAAACATCTCCAAAAGAAAAAAAAGAAGAGGAACAAAGTTGAAAACACAGGGTTGTGTCATTTTTTAAACAGAGCTTAAAATCTAAATACATTTAAAGATACATTTACCAATAAAAAATATGACTCACATCAGGAACAAAAAACAGAATAACAGCTAAAAATGGTCTGATTATTCTGACTAGGCTTCAGAATCAGAACCTGTCTGTCACTGTTTGCCTTTTTATAAAGCTCTAAGATCAAAACTCACATTGATAGATAAATTTAACACACCCTACCAGACTATGTGCTGCTCCAAGCAGCTAAAATGACACATTTTTAAAATCTTTTACGAATGTCTCTCTAAATCATTTTTTGTTTTGAAGGGAATAAATCAGTCTAAACCACCTGGATTCTGATCCCTGCTTAGAAGGAGTTCAGGCAACAGCAGCCTATCACAAAAAGATTAGACAGGATAAACAAAGTTCATTACAGCTACAAACAATGCAACACTAACCTTCCAGTTAAAGAGAGAAATTAGGGTTTAGAAAATTAGTAAAGATACTTTTTGGTGAGACGGTAACCTGTGGATGATTGTAGATGCTGAAATTGTAAATCAGTAAAAGACAACACCCTGTTTATTCTGCAGCTCTTACACCTGCTGCATGAGTCTCATTCAGGAGAATTTACAGAAAACAGATTTGAGACAAAAATCTGTCATTCTGGACTGGAACTGATGACAAGGTGCAGAAATCCTCAGAACCAGGGCTGCTGCTCTGTTTGGAGTTGTATTATTTATTTATTTGAGTTTGTGTTTAAGACACCAGAAGTCAGCCTGTCTAGACCTTCAGGCTGTTGTTTTACAACAAGCAGAGACTTGGAAAGTGGTGCTGGAGCTGAGTACCAGTCCATGAAGAGTGTATGCACACACCGGTGTTTTCAAAATCTCAAGTAAAACAGAAAACGCCAAATCTCATACAAATACTACCTCAATGTCTGCTAGTATATGAACATTTTATGCAAAATAAATTATATCATCATCTTATATTTGACATTAGATAATTTATATAACAGCAATAAATTTTGGCAAACTACAAAGTGACAGATAGTAAGAAATAGTTTTTATTTCTGAAACAATAAAAGTCCAGTGATTCGTTAATTAGCTTATGTTCCATTAGAGAACGCTTTCCTTCACTCTAAAGCACCCAGGACACAGGCTGTTGCTGCTTATGTTCTAGACGTATTGCTGCTTTGATAATGATTTACTCTGTCCTTAGACAACAATTAACCTCCTCCAGATTTGATAATTACATCTGAAAGCAGTAAATACTCATTTCTCAAACAAAGTTGAGGCTGAAAACCCAACAAAAAGCCTCAATGAATGGAACCTTCAGAAAAAAAATGAACAAAACATAACTCAAAACACCACATTATGCAGGAAAGTTCAGCCAAGTCCTGAGAGAAATGCTGCACAGCCGAACCTGACAAAGAAAACCTGTGATTTAGTGGCGATGCTCTGTGCTGCTGCTGGATGCTGCTCTTATATTCCCAGTGAGCTGATCGATAGGCCTGGGCTCAGGCTAAGTGTACTACTGTGGCTAAAAATAGCCCGATGCATTACATCACTGAGGGAGCGAGGGTCTTAGCCATCTGCCTGTTCAACTACGCTTGTTCAAAACACTCGTCCCTGTACATTCTGTCTCCGTTTGCCTCCTCCATCTCTTATGTTTTCATGCTACCCCCTAAATCCATCCTCTGCTCCACCTTCCATCGTCTCCCCCTCCTCCCCTTTCTTTTTCCTCACTTCTCCTTCACCTCCCCCATCTCTCTAACAGCTACCGGTCTGATCTAGTTGGCTCCAGCATCAGCCTGCACTCAGGCTGTTTTCTCTGATGCCTTTGTTGAGATTAAGAGAAAAGGGTGAAACAGATAAAACGAGGTTATCATCATTTCACTCTTCCTTTCCTTCAGTATTTGTCACCAGTTAGTGATTTGGCTCACTAGGAAAAAGAAACTTGAGATCTCTCATCACAATCAGTCCCACTGCATCGCAAAAGACAAATCCATCATATCGAAGAACAGTTTTTAGCAGAGAGTTTTAAGCCATCTATTATATATATATATATATTACCAAACTATGCATCAAATTCTAACAAATTTCATGCACAAGACAAACAGAGGAGTCAGGTGCATGAAGAAGGTCACATGAAGATGGTCAAAATCTGGGTTAGTGTGCCAGATTTGCAGGATTTTCAAAATAAAAAGAGGTTAAATAAATAAATGTCTTGTGTTGCTGCTATGCACAGCTGAGATGTTAAAATTTAGCAATGCTAAAAAAACATTTTATTTAGATTCATTTGGTATTTAGGCAGCTACAAATCTGAAGTGTTTTTAAGGTCACAGAACTAAAAGTTCACTGGTGTTTTGGGTTGAGCCATCAGTGCCGAACAAGTTGTTGGCAAATAAATATTCACCCCTCTCTTGTCTGTTTTACATCTAAACATCCCCAAAATCCGTATCTATGCTTGCTTGCATGAATACACTTATGTTAAAGAGTTTGGATGCGTAGCAGTGTGAGACGATATCAAGAGCTTACACTACGATTCTGAGAACGACTGACATGTTTCTAGAACGAACGACGGGGCTGAGAGCTAGCTGGTTCCATCCTGATCTTGTGTGACTCTTAAAAAAGGGACTGTCTGTACTTCAGAGAGGAAGCGACAGTCAACAAGTTCATCATGTCTTTATTATTTTAATTCAAGGAAATCTGCAAACCGAGCTGCATCACAGGCTTGTTTGGATTTTGTGTATTACAGAGTGTGTGGTTCTGGGAGTGCGTGCACATAAACAGTACCCGCAATCCTATTTTTGTTATTGCTGCACGCCCCCCACCACCACCACTGCGTGTGATGCATGCTCACAGATGCCAGTGGAAACGCTCAAACTCCTCCGTGTAGACAATCTAAGCAGAACCACCCACATGAAGCGCATTTAGCTGCATTCCAGCAGGCCTCCTCTTCCTCCCATTCAGACCGTCAAAGAGCTGCTTTTTAATCACAACAGGGCTTCTTTCAAGAACCTTCTTGAGTTTCCTTCCTCAACATCTGGAGAGCTGGAAGCACAGACAGAAGACTCTTTGCAGCACAGATGCACACGCGCACACACACACACACACACACACACACACACACACACACACACACACACACACACACACACACACACACACACACACACACACACACACACACACACACACACACACACACACACACACACACACACAGAGAGAGAGAAGGATTCAGCTATAAAAACACTGTAAACCAGCTGTTCAAGGTCAGCTCCCTGAGCAAACACACTCAGTGGGTCTGCTACAGTGGAGCTCAGTCAAAGCTTGATCATTTGTAGTTGCTTTGTGCTTCACAGGATAAAGAGATTCTTTTTGTTTTGTTTTTTAAAAAAAGGCACACAAATAGCAAAAGATGCACCTGTTTTATTCCCATTGAGATATATCAGCATTATGATGTGCATCATTTACAATCACAAGAAAATAACAAAAGACTGCAGTGGCCAATGAGGTATGTAAAGAAAACATATTTGTTTGAGTCTATCCAACAGGTCATCGATGCAGGACGTGTCTATCAGACATAAAACCAGTCAGTTTCTACACTGTGTGATTTTTAGCCTAAATGGTGCCAGAGCTGAAATACCAGCTGGCCTTCTTCATCTACTTTTGGTAAACTTTTGCAATTTTGCATTAAAAGCAGCTAAAATTAATTTGTCACAGCTGAATCTCAGGGTTTAAATGGGTGGTTTCATTCAAATAATGAAAATTGGAGGTTTTATTCAAGCTGTGCTTGTGTGCATGTGTGTGTGTGTGTGTGCGCGCACTGTGCACCAATTTCTTGGTGTGCTTGAAAAAAGGTTAGTCATAAAATGAGAGGGAGCTCTCAGGGGAATCATTGATCAGGTACTTCATTCACAGCTTCTGCTGGACTTGACTCTGACCATGGAGCTATAGCGACCCCTATGGGCCACTCTTAGTAAATAAATTGAGGGCATGAAGGCCTTGATTGGCAGAATAAAAATGGAACGAATGAGTAATATATCAGTCCATGCATGATTATGTATGTTTGTTCAATTAGTAATCTCCACATGTGTTTGTATGTCATGGCTATAAGTAATTGTAGCTGGCTTTGATTTATGATAAGCTGCAAAAGCATTGTGTAACCTGTTTGTGCATGGCTTGGAATGTGTATTTGCATGTCCTTTTGTGCATGTTTGATGTGTGTAATAAAAACCAACAGGAATAACAAGAGTGTCTCTGTGTCAAACTTTGCAATGATTAGGAAACATCCTGTTCAACCTAACCTACTAAACCATCAGAGTGGCAACACCGCTGGCCTCAACAGGTTCACGGTAAACACGTCTCTAAACCTCCAAAGTTCAGTTCACTCCACGCATGAAGCTCTGCCAAGATAAACTGTCAAAACTCCCAAAATAGAGGTGAAACCCGAGGAGGACACTGAGAGGATCCCACATTCATTTACAGTGTCAGGGAATCTGGTTCATCAAGTCTGGGATTAAAAAACGGAACGGATAAAAGGTGTTTGTGTTTGGTTGCTGCTCCATCCGTTCACTCCATTAAATCAATTTCAGATCATTTGCTTTGGTATGACCTTTTAGAATACAGTGCATTAAATAAGGATAAAAGCAGCTGGTTTTATTGCCTAATGAGGAGTTTCTGCACAGAAAACCAACCTGCATGTTAAGTAAAAGAAATTTAACTGATAGCAAGGATTTAAAAAGCAAGTCAGTGTCAATGGGTATAGGATTTATTTTTACAAAATTAATTCATTTTTAGATTAAAAAAAATCCTTAAAGCATACATTTATATAGCTTTCATCACTATTATAGCCTAGAGCCTCTTTCAATTTCTTTATGTATTTACTGCATGAGCTATAAAACAAAATAATGAAAAAGGATTGGAAGGAGAATAATCTACCATGGCTTCCCTGAAAACAGAGGAAAGTTCATGTATTTTAAGGGTCACCAGGTTTTAGGAGAACTTTTGGGAACGAATGAATGTGTAACTTCCAGAGTCCAGACGGGTCAGAAAGAGGAAAAAAAACACGAATTCTACGTGTCTTGCATATTTTAACAGAACGGCACAGGAGAAGTGACCCCAGACATCCTTAAAACAACACTATATGTGCGTTACTTATTTTAAAAAACTGACCAAAAAAAAAGGTTAAATGTTATGAGAAATATATTGAAATAAAAGAAGAAGGGATTAGTTATTAAGTGTTAAAGTTTAGCTTCATGTTTTAATATGAGCTAAAAGAAAACAAGGTCAGAGTGAGTCAACAGGAGGATGCTGCTGCTGCTGAGGTAAGTCACATCGTGAGGAGGAGACACTTGGCTCATCAGGTCCGACTGGCCGGCAAAATGTAATGTGAATCTCCCAAGAGGCTGTCTATACCTCTCCACTGTCTCATCCACACACACATATATACACACCGGGCTCTGACTGCAGATACTTTACACCCTTTCCTCATCTGCCAGCTAAAAGCTCAGGCTGACACACAGGAAAGACCTCAAGGCTGCATTAAAATCTTATCAAGGACATTTTGTTTTCTTGGAAAAATGAAATCCTGGGACTTGAAGTAAAAGGAAAAGCATGTTAAAGCATCAACAACACAGAGTGATAAAAACATTCATTATTTCTCTTCTTTTAGCTTTGTCCCCAAAATCTTTAGGCCTAGGACACGATAAGATGTTCTCTGACGTCAGCCAGAGCCAAACCCAGACTCACACAAACTCTTTATTGATTTATGTTTGATTTGTCGTGATGGGAACAGATAAACACCCTTAAAGACAGCGCTTGATTAGGAAAGAGTTTATCTCCTGTTCTGGACAGAAATGGTAAAGTCTTAGCTCAGTCTCCCTTCCTGGAAAGCTGAGTAACTTCATGCATGTTTGTTTAAAATCTATATTTTCTACACATTTTACAACCGAAAGCAATCAGAGAGTCAGGAAGTGACCATGGTGGGTGTTGCATAGAAACTTGTGTTTATGTGTGCGTCTGCTCTGAATGCTGGATTCAGTTCAACAGGAAATCCTTTATAACTAGAACTAAGAGTCACCAAAACAGAAACATGAATAAAACCCCAGTGACAGAGAGCCGTGTGGGACGTGAAGGGCTGCTCACTCACAATGGATGGGGGCTTTAATTGTGTTTTGTTTGCAATAGATTCCCACATTAACACTTGGATACGTGTGGCTGTGCACAAACATTTCTATCCAATGTTTCAGACGCAGCCGCAGACAGTGAGAGAAAAGAAATATAAAACAGTAAAAAAGCTTTTTTTTAAAAGGGGAACAAGAAAATACTGTTAAATAGCTAAAAGCTCTTAATGTGCAACTTTCCTTTGAATGTGCACAAAAATGCTGGATCATGAAACTCTGGATTTGATGGATGCTATGAATCCTGACTGTCGTCCTGCAGGAGGACTGAAGTCTCTGTCACCTGGTGGGTGTTTTTATTACCAACACAGATCAGATCCATCCCGTTTGACCCTCCTACAACCTGCATGATCTAAACAGCAGGAAATAATGAAAGATATTTGATTAAATCTGTAAACAAACAACATGTTTGTGCAGTTTGAACTTTATCTGCTGCTCAGAAAAATATCTGCTCTTTGTAAAGACAATACCAGAGTTATAAATCATTTTGACACCAAGCTACTTGATGTCCACATCATGACATAATCTTTTATTTTGTGGAACAATATTACCAATAAAATTTTTATTCAAACACAGAACAATACAAGTTTGTTTGTTTTTTGAATTTGCTAGGAATTTATTAGAACACTTAATGTCTGGGAATTAGAAAATATAACTGATTCTCAGAATTAATCAGAATTCACGGTTCCAATCAAGCGTGTTTTGTGTACATTTGCTTTATACGATAATTTTATTGTGAAGCACTTAGTTTGTTTTAGCAGCCTCAGACCGTCACACTACCACCACCATGTCTGACTGTTGGTGATGATGTTTTTCTGGCAGACAGTGTTAGTTTTACTCCAGGTGTAACAGGATACACCCCTTCCAAAAAGTTTCACTCATCAGTCCACAGAATATTTTCCCAAAAGTCCTGGGGATGATCAAGACGTTTTTTGGTAAATGTGAGACGGGTCACATCGTCACATGATACAATCTTTGCACCGTGTCTCTGTCGTATCGTTGAATCAATTCCTCTGACCTTAACCAAGTGAGGCCTGCAGTGCTTTAAATGTTGCACTGAGTTCTTTTGTTCTTGAATTTCTTCAGAACAGGAAATAATGGTTTGCTTTTTGAGACCTTTTAGCTTGCTTCATGTTATCAGGCAGGGCCTATTGAAGTCATTTTTTAAATTCTACAAGTCAGGCCTGGGTGAAGCTAGTTAAACTGATCTCAGCCTCTGTAATGTAGAGGTGATCATATTGTGTACAAATGAGCCAAAGAGAACCAGAACTCTACATCTTCTCATTTTCTTCCACCTTCTTTTAAGTTTTAAGATCTCCTAGAGAAGCGGATATTGTTCTACATCTTTCTAGTTGACTATCGTTATTGAAGACAGAAATTAATCTCACTGACAGCTTCTTTTTTCTCCACAAAAACTTAACTCCTGCTGCCAAACACTGGCAGCTCAGTAGTGAAGAATCAACAAGTTTAGGAGACTTCCTGTCACTAATTACTTCTCTGCCAGTAAATGTGCAGAATCTTCTCCTTGTTTTAAAATTAAACAGGAATGTCAAAGGTCAAAGTTAGTCAACAACTGCCTACAATCTACCAGAGTCATGTTGTTTAGACTGGGTGAGCGGTGCTGCATTACTGAAGGCGGAAAGTATGAGTGTGTCTGGAAGTTTCTACAGAGGAGGTATTTGTAGATGTGTCATCAGCAAACTGACCAACACATTAAGGCTCTTTATAAACTGAACGCAAAAAAACTTTTTTGTCTCACAAGTTCACCAGGTGTCGATTTTATCATCATTTAACAAATGTAGGAAGATATCCATCTTTATTCATCTTCTGTACCCACATTTCACATTTTCTTAATTCTATAAGCTTGTGTTCACTCTGAATCGATAAATTACCAATAACAAAAATAAAAAAAAAGTTATCCAACAGGGTCAAACAGAGTCTGTTTGATTTGGAAGTATAGTATGAGCCCTGAACAGCTCACAAGGATGGAAAAACAACCCTGAAATCACCCAGAAACAAAACAGCTTGGATGAAACCGATATTTTTCCTTGCGATTTATTTCTGAGGACAGCCTCAAAGTACAGTGGAGAACCACCGAGGCAGGAGAACAGGGTGGAAATTTCCATCTGAAACCCTTTCAGGTTCAGGGGCTCTGCCTGGGGCCATAAACAGGTCAAGTCTGAGTTAGTTAGCCCCCAAGATCGGTTTTAGAAACCACTTGTGTTTGTCCACCAAAGAGAGATGGAGAGAGAGGAGTGATGAGTGGAAAATTACCAGTCCCGCACCCAGTCACGCACACATAAACACACACACACACACGCGATCAGACGCAGCTACATATTTATCTCACTCTATGGTTATAAGACAGCTTGCGTTTTTAATTAGCGCGGGTACAAGGGGGGAGAAGGGGGGGGGGGGCATGGTTGAGTTGTCAGGACGTAGCAGCCCGCAAAACTACACAACCAAACACACCTGATGGTGTGTGTTCACATCCGTGCACATTTCCAAGAAGATAAGCGTGACAAGTCCAGCAGGCCAAATAGATGGACGAGGGGCATGTGTGTGTGTGTGTGTGTGTGTGTGTGTGCGTGTTTACACTTTCAGTAAATGATTTAAAAGAAACACATGCTTGTGTGCAGTTTATAAATTTTTAACCTAATAGTTTGGATGTACAGAGAAATCAACATGTTTTGCACTTTTAAACTGAAGTTGTGTTCATATCTACTGTGCATCAGCAGAAAGACCAATCAGTTTATTCCAACATGGCGTTGCAAGAACAGACTTCCTAAAAACTTTTGTTACCTGAGTTCCAAGGCAGCCCACCATCATGTGAGTGAGAAGTTTGGCAGCAAACATGGGGAAACGGGAGCACAGCACGTGGGATATGATGGCCAGTGCAAACCCTGAGGACGGAGAAATGGACATGTTTTTTTTTCAAACAGAGAACAACTGAGGGGAGAGGCAGGTAAAGCTTAAAAGGATGTTTTTGTACCTGATATACAAATAAATCCTGATGTGTAGAAGGCCTCGTTGTAGGTTGCAAACGAGGCAAACTGCACATGGGCTGCATAGACAGACAAGTGGGAGCACGCACACTCCACATAATTCCCACTTTCTTTCACAACCCTGCAGTACTGACCATCTGATGACCAGCTAAAGGAAAGAAGAAAAATTAGTTTTTTGGCCTTTTAGGATCTTAAGAGTCTTATCCACCAGCTATGTAACTTGAACCCAGGCAAGTGTAACAAGAGTGTTCCAGCCAAGTACCATTCCATGTTCTAGAAATGTCCTCAAGTCAGAGTGCAGCCCAGTGAAGGTGAAGATATGAAAGCATAGGCTGTTTTTAATCACACTGAAAGGTGAGGATAACAAACAGAACTCAGCACTTATAGGAACAGCTTGTTATAGTGTCAGAAGAAGGTTAGTAAAAAAGAAACATGAGACATTTCTGTATAAAATCTGCTCCAAAGAGGAGTTCCCATAGTTATCTTGTAGTTTGACCAAAGAACCTCAAATAACTTGAAGTGGGAACTCAGGAAACTGTATCAAGTTGTGAATAAAGGATGTGTGTTTTAGTGCATTAACCTTGCAGTGGTCTGATTCCACAGAAGGCACACAGACTCTCCTGGTTTAATCTGCTGACTGGGGGAGTTGATACGATATGTCACCTCAAGGCCATCTTCTAGGGGTCGTGACCCTCTCTGCTGAAGACTGACTGAGAAGACCTACAAAACACAATCAGCAACTGAGTTTAGTAAAAAGAAAAAAAAATCTTTCTATTCAAGGACAACACTGCCACCTGCTGTTTAACCAACTCATTTCTCTAAATATTAAATATGAAGAGTTTCCCACCTTCCCACTGAGAGCTGAGATTGTACCATTGAGGAGAAACCAGTGATCAGTTCTAAACTCGGTCATCTGGATCCTGCTGAGGTTCCTGCAGTCTGGGGTTGATGCTGCTGGCACTGGCAGCAGGGAGTCAGGAAGCTGGAAGAAATCTGAGTTCTGGCCTCTGAATTTGTGCCCATTGATTTGCGTGGGGTACCATTGGAAGGAGGAGATGACTATAAAGGGACAGGATTCATGGATGGCACTCATTCTGGTGAAAACACGCACACAACAACAACAAAAAACATTCACATAATCAAAAGTGTTGTAAAACATGTTTAAGTGTAACTTATTTTACTTGTTTAAATCATTGATTCTTACATCTGACATTGGCTGTGTGTGGAGAGGGAGAATGCAAATCGCTCTGCGACCTCGGCCAGGTGGCTGAGGCCTCGAGTGTCGATGCGACCAGGATTGGCTAGGGCACACAGCAGGTCATAGGTCAAATTCCGGCTGCTGTCCTGTAAAGGAGCCTGTTCTGCTTCTGCAAGCACCTGGCACAGGGAAAAGTGGGAAAACGCAGAAAATCAACACAGATTTCACGTATCTGTCACAGATCCACCATCAAACTATCATATAAGACATATCGTTTTATTATACTGTTAATGTTTTAGTAAATACTGGGGATTCAGGTTGGTTTTTCTGTATTTCTTTGTTGTAACCTTCTCACCTTCCCCAGAGTTTCAAGCACTCCTGTCATCTGCTCTTGATTGAGTGTTGAGGCTAATTTAGATTTCAGTTCCTGCAGCACCGGATTGAGTATAGTGGAGTCAAGAGGCTGATGCAGCTGGTCCATTAAACCCCACACAGCCTCGCTGGCTGCGTCTGACACCAGGGTCACGTTAGCCAGGCCGAACTGAGAATCAATACTGGCTCCCCCTGAGGGGTTGTAGAGCTCCACCTGGAAGCGCTTTGGTGTGGGTGAAGGTGAGGCAGGGTCAGGTGTCAGGTAAATGTCTAGTGACGTGATTTGGCTCCCTGCTTCAAAGGTTACTTGACCCTCCTGTTCAAGAAAGTCCATCCCTGCTTTGGCAGGCCGGATCACGTAGGGACCCACCATCTCTTCCCTAGGAAGCTCCTGAAAGAAGAGGAATCATGTTTTATGATTTAATTCATTTAGTTTTTAATTACTTCACATTGAGAGTATAGAAGAAAGGAGAAAAACTGTCATCTTCTTGAAATTATTATCACTCAATAACCTGTACATAAAAACAGTAGAAGCTGAGAATTGACTGAAACATATTAGATAGGAGATTAAAATGAAAACTTGTTTAAAAAAAACTTTAAAAATGAATCATTCTGTGCTTCCAAAAGAAAATATGTAACAGCTAAAATTGTTTTAGTCAAATTAAAAATTCTTTAAAGTGATTTCTGCTTCAAATTGAGACTAAAAGAAAAAAATTCTAAAAGACAGAAGATGCCACTAATGAATAAAAGAGATTTCATTAAATTAAAGTTGAACGCTTCCATCAGGGCTTTAAAAAAATGATTTCAGCCTCAATTTCTGTTATTTGTGTGCATCTTTAGCTCAGACGATGCTGTGTGTAACGTTTGTCTCTTACCACTGTGCGATATCGTACAGTCACGACTGAAGCTGTGCTCCCTTGTCTGTAGAGCTGCAGGCTGAGCTTTGTGGTCACCGGAGTGGCGATGGGAAGTCTGTGACCCACCATGAAGTACACAACGCCTTGGGGGTTGTCGCTCTCTGCCAGCGTGATGTTGGCAAATCGAGTGCTGTCGTTAATGGCGGCTCCAGCACCCACTTGATAAATCTCCACCAAAAACCACGCCTGGTACTCTGGTACCTACAGGAAAGCATGTTTGTGACTTCACAAATTTCAGGGTTCAAAAACATAAAAGACTGCAGCTTTACCTGATCATCTATGACCTCCAGAGTGATGGCACAGATTGTCTCTCCTCTCCTACAGACCACCGTTCCTGACGTCTGCACAAGCTGCATGGTCAGGTTCACACCATCGTTCACAAGACTTAAAGATTCCTCGCTGAAGGTTGCTCTCCAGGAGACCTGCACATTCTCAAAAGCTCTGACCAGATGGAGAAAAGTTTGTCAACTTGAAAAAAAAGATCATTTTAAACTAGAAGCTGTCAAAAACCGTTGTTTTGTTACCTGTTTTCTTGTCTCTGTAGGTAGAGCAGAGCAGTTCTGTTTTTAGAATCCTCCTCCAGAACTTGGCCCATCAGCGAGTGCAAAGTAAACCCTATAATCCCATTTTGAAAGTCGCTCCCTGACATGATTATAAAGAAAAAGATTAAAATAGAGCAGTGGGAATGATTAAAAACAACTTTTAAAACATATTTATTTTTTGCAGTTAATCACAGAGTTTAGTTAATGCCTGGATTATAAATTCTGGACCATTTTAAATAATCTGGACTGCATTGATTATTACAAGTTTCTGGAAATTTACCAAGAATAGTGATCTTGACAAAAGCTCCGAAGCCCTGCTGTGGACTGTTTGTGATCTGAGCTCCTCCCTCTGGATCACTGAGGTAGATGAAGAACACTTCCTGTCCCTCTGGCTCTGAGTCATCCAGGATGACGAGGATTACTTCTGCCTCTTCCTCACCAGCCTGCAGAGACACTGAGGTGGACTCCAGGCGGAAGTCGTGCTCCTCTTTAGCGAGAGTCCCAGCAGGTATGAGAATGAAGGGAGGAGGTGTTGAGCTTCCATCTGAGTGAAACCAAACAAAGACACACGTTAAAGCAAAATGCAAACTCAATGACAGAAAAGTACCAGCTAAATAAAAACACACCTCCATACGCTCTGACCCGAACCCTCACAGCTCCTGACACATCATTAGACCTACGGACCCTCAGCGCTACCCTCCTCTCCTGCTGGCTTGCCTTATCTCGGTCTTCTGGTACTTGGACCAGTTCAGGTCCAATACTCAAAACTCCACCAGTTGCATCACTGGCCAGGATGGTGACAGTGGCCACACTGTGCTGAGGGTTGAGTCGAGGAGGTGCGTCTATCCAGGTTAAATCTGAAGCAAGAGCCTGAACGCGTGTTAAATTAACTTGAAAGTACTCATCAGGCTCTGAGAGGGAGTCATCGAGAACCGAAAGGTTGAAGGAAGCATTGGTTTGATGGGGTGAGTTAAAAACCAATCGGCCGTCTGGCACCGCGCGGAAATCCTGTCCCGCTGTTGCGCTGCCTTCTGACGTCGAATAGGACAGGTGAGTCGTGTTGGTACGGGAACCATAAAGTCTATGAACATAAAGCGTTATAGTCTGAATGTCCTCGGCGATGACAAGTTGACGGGAATCAGGGACAAACTGGTAAATTCCCAGCGGCTCCACTTCAGCCACAGTAAAGCCTGACCTGAAGAAAGACAAACAGAAGCAAGAGGTCAATCAGAAGTTCACAGGAACATCTACAGTAATTAGAACCACAGCTGAGGAGTTACCTGAACCTGACAGCAGCTGTGCTCGAGCTGGCATTACTGAGGTGAACCGCATAGGAAGCTGCCTCTAACGCATCGGGAACAGCAGAGAAAGATACAGATTTATTCCTCTCTCCATGAGCCAGAGTCAGTGAGCCTGAAGATAAAAGAGGACCAGTTAGGACATCTTCAGTAAGCAACTCTGGAATAATAAAAATTTGTTAAACAAACTTAGAAAATTGTAAATGACTGAGCTCAATCCATCTTACCTGAGTTTGGGACAATAGTTCCAGTTCTGAAGCCAGATGGACTCTGTCCTGCAGGAAAGCCAGCCTTCCACTGGACCCTGATGTCTCCAAACAGGCCTTTTCGTGTCAGCTTAGCCTCACACATTCCAGTTTCCACACTGGAAACTCGCAAAGCCAGTGAGGCAAAGCCAACCTGCATTAACACAAGCAAAACAACAACAACACATATAAAGAAGAATTTAACTCTGTAAAATATTTTCACTGGGATGGATCTGTGATTTGAGATGTTTATACCCAGACGAATGAAAACTATTATTTGTTTGCTAATGTTAATAGAGCATGCTATATTTTATCATTCAGTTATATAATGGGCTGCATGGTGATGCAGTTGGTAGCAATGTTGTCTCACAGCAAGAAGGTTGCAGGTTTGAATCCCAGCTGTGGCCTTTCTGCGTGGGGTTAGCATGTTCTCCCCGTGCATGCATGGGTTTCCTCCGGGAATGCTGGTTTTCCCCACAGACCACAACACGCCTGATAGGTTGTTAATATTGTAAGTTGCTTTAGATAAAGCATCCGCTAAGAAAATTAACAAACATATAACAATACAATAAAAAAGCTATTGCTACCTGCAGTACCTAGATTCTCCACCAGATAGCAGAGCAGAGGGCATATATAATGTTTCTTACACATGCTTTTTGGAGAAAATACTAATCCTATTAAAGAGATAGAGGTTTTAAAACCTAGAAATCATCACAATAAATATGATACATGTAGCATTAAAGGGTCATAAAAAGGTTGTGCAAATTTCATTGTTAACTGCTAGATATAATTTCTTCAGCTAAAATGTTTGAGGTTTAAAGTGAGATTAAAGTCTATGGAGAGTATTATCTTAGGATTAGTGAAAAGTACATCTGTGCTATTTCTTGTTTTAATATTTAAAATGTATTGCTTCTTGAATGCCATTCAGCTGCAGCAATAACAAACAGATAAATATTTAAGAGGAAGAAAAAAAAAGCACTACTCACCTCTGAGCTGGCAGCTTCTTCGGGTACCATCACCATAGCAACACCGGCCTGGGGAAGGAGGCGAGGCGGAGAGCCTTGGACAGCGCTGACTAGTCTAACATCAGTGAGCTCTGCTGTGAAACTCACACCCACTGACAAGAATGCCTTCAAGACAAAAAGTGTGAAAAACTAAGTTCTTCATAAATGATATGAATCATTTTATTTTGAAAGAGCCAAATCAATCAATGATTACTGAATTTCCATCGAGCATCCTCCTTACCTGGCTGTTGATGGGTAAGGTGATTTGACTGAAGCTCTGTCCCTCCATCATGAACAGCCTCCCTATGGCTCGTCCTCCCAGGATCTCCTGGATGTCCATCACTTCATCCACCCTCCCACTGATCTTATAGCCCACACTGGCATTCCCAAACAGACCAGCAAGCCGAGTCACATTCACAATCAGAACTCTGCTGACCCCTGACCCTGAACCCACCACCACTACAGACTGGTGCACAGGGTTCAGGAGAAACACCCCATGGGGATCATCATTAGCAGGAACCCTACAGGAAAGAAAGAATGATCAGTTTTAAGTGCATTAAATCTGCTCACCAAACAGTTTACATGTGATTAAAATGTCAAACCTTATGTGGGTTCTGGTGAGATTTGGGTTGGCATCCAGCGTAGCACCGCCCTCCACTGACATGAGCTGGAGAACGTAGAGCTCCTCCAGCTCTGGCACCGTATCAGGCATCAGGCTGATGGTTATCTCTGCCTCCCTTTGGCCTTCTGGGATCATCACTGAGCCAGCTAACGCTAAAAAGTCACCTGTTGTATCCGAATCACTTTTTATACTCCAGTGAACCTGTAACAACATGGATGTTAACAATTTAATTGATAAATAAAATGATTAAAAGGTTATAAATATATGATCTAATCTTACTGTGACGTTGCCCATGACACCTTCTCTGCGTGTGATCAACAAAGAAAGGTTCCGAGGGCCCTCGGCCTCTGTGGACTCATTGATGATTCGTTCTCGAAGAGCATCGGCTGTGAACTGGACTATACCATTTGGGTCACCAAACTTCTCTATCTGAGAAACCAAGGTAGCAGAAAAATGATTTTAAATCACCACTGATCCAAACTGATTCATGACATCATCATCCAGTAAAGTACCTTAAGTGTAACAGAACCAGCATGAGCATCCACATCCATCTCCCCAGAAAGGATTCTGAGCTCTATAACAAACTTCTCCTCCACTTCCACCTCTCCATGAGGAAGAATTCGCAGCTCTATGGTGCTTGTAGTGTTCTGTCCATCTTTAAAAAAGAAGGTCCCATTCACAGGTTCTCTAATATCAGTGTTCGATGGAGGGAGGAGGTCTCTGCTGTTGGGGCCGAGGATGAACCAAGCAACCTGTCAAAAGGAGAGACGAGTCTCAGTGAGATGCCATCAGGATAAACTGGGACCTGCAGGAATCCTCGTACCGTTGCGTTGCCCAGAAGGCCTCCTGCTCTCTCCACAACAAGAGTGAGCTTCAAAGTCGAGTTAGGGTTTGCCACAGTGATTAGACTTTCATTAGCAAAGCGGACAACCCCATTTGGAGAGTCACTCTTGGCGATGGTTATCCTTGCAACGCTCTGAGATCCTAGAACTGCTCCTCCTGTGGTTCCAACCAGCAGAACCTCAAAGGTCTCAGCAGGTTCACTGCAGAAAACAGGTTTAATAAATGACAAAAGTCTAATTTTGATACATTTTAAATGTAATTAGCAAAGTGTGATCCTCTTACCTGTCCGGGTCGTCAATAATAGTGATGTTAATGTAGATAATGGTCTGGCCATCAATGAAAGTCACAGAGATATTTTTCATAATATAATCCAGATCAGGAGTTGCACTCAAGCCTCTTGAGATAAAGCGAGCAGAGACCAGTCCATATGAGCCCACTCTCCTCACCACTGGGATCAAAACAGTTCCCACATCCTCCTCAACTGAACAAAAAAACAGAAACATTTTTATTTGTATTTTGTAAAAGTGGAAGAATTTTTAAATGCATAGTTTCTGCCTGTTTTTGTTTTACCTGTGATGTTCAGATAGTCCTGCCTGAAGTCCAGGATACCCTCAACATTGTCATTCTGCTGTATGACCACAATGAGAGAGGAGATGTTACCTATAGCTGGAGGCTGGTCCAGCTGCAGGCCTGACTCCCTTACTGTGTAGTCCACGGCACTGACCACAGGAGGGAGGCACAACATAAGAAAAATTCAGAAAATGCAGTATAAAGCTATACTGTAAAAAATCAATCTAACACAGATATAAACATCCAGATTACCTGAGATTAACCAGTTCTACTTTAGTCATGTTGACAAAAAACATTTCAGGCCCTTCTGGGAGGCTGTCATCCTGGATGCGTATCATGAAAACTTGTGAGGTTTGGCCTGGTGTGAACAGAAGTCGACCTGAAGCTTGAATAAAGTCAGTTCCACTGACAGCTGTGACTCCGGAGGTTTCATATGTCACCCACACGCTGCTAAAACTGCCAAAAGAGCGGTTCACCGTCACATTGACCTGTGGAATAAAAAAGGGAATTATATCACAGTGACTGTTCTTCAAAACTCAGATTTACATGACCTCACCATTCCCTCCTCCTCCCTGGCCCTGAGCTGAAGTTGGGTGAAGGAGAAAAGGCCAAAAGGGCAGTCGCTCGCTGCCACGGTAATCCTGGCGTTCCTGGCTGTGGGGCTTATCTCCAGTCCGGCTGTGGCAGAGGTCAGAGAGAGCTGGAACTCAAGGCGCTCTTCAGGGATTTCATCATCTCTGACCTAACATCACAAAGTATAAATTCACTTAAAATTACTCAGAAGTCCACAGTCTTCGTCTACATTCTATTACATACCTTTAGGAAGATGTTAGCCACAGACTGTCCATCTTTCATCGTCACAGTACCAGAAATGGCTTCAAACTCAGAAACCACTGCTGGAGTGATGTTCCAGTAAACCTGCACCTCTCCAAAAACACCTGGACCTCGCATCAGACTGAAGGAGAGCAGGAAAAAACAGCTCTAAAAACATCAACTTTGAAGATCTTGTTTATTTTCTGGGTTATTCATTTCACCTGATTGAAGACGTCCCATTATAGCTTCCCTGAGGTTCTCCAATGAGGATGTTCCTCGATGACTCCGCTATCCCAATAATCCCCAGAGCAGACTTGTCTGCCCTGATGGTGATGGTGGCCACACCTGCATAAGTCATCAAAACAGCTGGGTTAGAAAATAGAGACCAATGATGGTTTGACAATGAAAACAAAAAACTTTTCTTCCAATATAGTCAGTCTGACGAATGTCTGTAGAATTACAAACCATGTAAGGGGTCAATGACGGCACCGCTGTCAGCAGGAAACAAGCGCACAGTGAAATGTTCGTCTCCTTCCAGCACCTTATCAGCAAGGGCTCTAATTACAACTGATTTAACAGTTTCAGTCTGCAAAAAGAAATGAAATGCAAACAAAATAAAGAAATTTTTTACGCAGGACTACTTTTTTTAAACAGGAAAACCATGATGGCACATTTTAATTTTACCTCAGTGAGAACAAGAGTTCCATTAAGAGGTGAAAGGTCATTTACAGCCAGGTCTTCAACTCTCCACACCAGGGTCACCGCACCCTGACCTCCAGCACTACGCAGCACCGCCAGGGTCGCCACGGCAGCAGGATCATCCGCAAACTCTGGTTCACTGACAACAAACTTAAGAGGAACATGTAGCTTTAGGATTTATAATGTCTGACAAAATGAAAAGAAGGAATTTATTTTTGCAGGATTTAATGTTTTTATTTAGTACTGAAACATGCAACAGGATTAAAGGCTTTATAACAAATTGCTCATTTCACCTTCAGTTCCTGAAATCCAAATCGTCCGAGAGGTGAGTCGTTAGCTGGAATAGTGACGGTGACAGACGTCAGCTGTCCAAGACGAGCGCCACCAATCACACGCAGCAAATCCACCCTGAAGGTTTCTGACGTCTCCACTTGTTCATCATCCATGATGGTGATGGCTACCGTGGCTTCTTTCTAAAAAAAAAAATAGGTGAAACATAAACTAAGAAATAAACCTCAAGACAATATGAGACATTTAAGTCAGGCTTATTTTACAATGAATCCAGCTTTACCTGTCCTTCTTGAAAGGTGATATTTCCCAATGCAGGGCTGAAGTCACTGAGGTTAGCAGTGATTGGCTGAGCTTCCCAGTAGACGACCAGCCTCCCAGTTGTACCAGCGAGTCGCACCACTGACAGATAGAGGACGTTGTCTGGTGGTGGTATCTCATAGGCCATCACACTTCCAGGGACGTCCTACGTCACATAACATGGCATTAAGTTCTGATGAAGTTTCTAAGCTGCCTTAAAAGTGCATCATTAATTTTGACTTTTAAAACAAAGACTTCAGCTGTAGACGTTCCAATCTCACCCCAGATATGTTGAACTGCAGAACCCCTCGTGGATCGTCGTTCTCCTGGATGGTGATCTCTGCTACTTCCATCCCGGGTCTCTTTAAACTCGGCTGTCCGGCTCCAACAGAACCTCTAAGCAGCTCCACTCTGGTGATATTTACCAGGAAACTCTCTGAAAGCTCTGGGATGTCATCCTTAATAACACACACACACACGTGCATGTTAAATTACAGAAACACATACTGGTGATGATAAACTTTAATAAACACAGTACTTGTCCTTACTGGAAGGACTGTGATAGTGACAAGGACCACGGTGGCTCCATTTATCATGATAATGGTGTCGTTTTTGGAAATGTAGTCTTCTCCTGCGGTGGCCTGGTTGGGTGGGGGCTGGGACAGAGCTGGTTTAGTTTGGTAATGGATCGCCACCTCACCTGAGGAGCCCTGCTCCCTTACTATAGAGAGAGTCACGTTGACTGGAGATCCTGCAGGTCAGGAAAACTGGATTAGAGGTAACTAAACAAGCAGCAGAAACTCTTTCATAAAAAGGACCACACACAAAAAATGGTATTTCACTGCAATCCCAAAACTTTTAAAGATTTGAGTGGAATTTACTAAATAGACATAATTCATTTCTTTAATTCAAATTCTTACTCTGTGGTTCCTGCGTTTGTGTAAACTGGGAGTCCAGATGCCATCCAATCACACCGTAGGGGGAACCGTTTGGTAGGATAATCAGCAGAGCCTGAGCCCGCTGCTTGTCAATGACAGCAGCCTGAAGCGGGTCCTGAAGTCCCAAGGTGGTGACGCCGAGGAGGGCAATGGCGATGCTCTCCTGTAGCTCCGGGATACCGTCTGCCTTCACAGCTAATGAGATAACAGCTACTGTCTGGCCCTCAGAGAACGTCACCTGTAACAGTGAATTACATATTTGTGATTTGTTTTAATGAGTTCAGTCACTTGATATGAGGCTCAGATTAAGTATTACATAAAAAAGTTAACAGCTATTTTTTACCATCTTTAGCTTCAAATAATATGTTAGAAATAAATATTTATTATCAAACGTATGGTATTATGTATACTGCATGTGTGTGTGTGTGTGTGTGTGTGTGTGTGTGTGTGTGTGTGTGTGTGTGTGTGTGTGTGTGTGTGTGTGCATATAGCTTTGATTCCACAAATTTAGATTTAATTCTAAGTTTTTTCAGCTAAATATAGCTCTTATTTTTACAATGCATAACTTCAAAATTGGCGCCCCATACATTACTAACATGATATTTTGTGTGTTGACTTTGATGAGACTCACCACTCCGGAGGTGGGGTAAATGTCTTCTGCCACCGCACTGCCATTAGCAGCCCAGTAAACATTCAGTCTGCCAAAAGTCCCTCTTTTCCTCTCCACATGGAGAGAAATCTGATTGTTTTGTTCTAACTCTTCCACCTCCATGTACAGAGAATCCTGCAAAGACATTTACAGGTAAGCTTCAAACTTAGAAATGACTAAGTAAAGGTATAACTTTGTGGTTTAACATTACAAAAAACATATTTCACGCCTCACCTGAGCAAAGCTGACAACTCCATGGGCGTCATCGTTAACTGGAACAGTAACTGTCACCTGACCACCAAATCCAATCTCAGCTCCACCCTTTGGGTTCTTCAGTGTGAACTGGAAGTACTCCTCCACCTCGGGAATGTCGTCATCGATGATGTTCACTGCTAACTCCATCTCACTGTCACCTGGTGCAAAGTACAACTCCCCAAAACTAGGAGGTAAAGAAAAATACAACAACATGATCTTCTATAGGAAAGAATGGGTTCTCAAACTTGTCATCTTTACTACACTGAATACCTGGGTATGAAATCGGACTGATTGGAGACAGAAGTGAACCTATAAACACTGGAGCTGTTCTCCCCAGCAGAGGCCAACAGGATCTTTGTGGCATTGATGGATGGGACCATTAGAGAGACGTAGTTCAGGGCTGGAGGGGCCCTCAGGATCATGGTGAACAGGCTGATATCAGACCTCCAGGAGTAGAGGGATGAGCCACTTCTCCCAGCTAGCAGCCCATAAGCTATAAAAATATCAAAAAATCAAAGATAAATGTTTGTGAATCTGGATCAAAATCAGATCAGCACTGTTAGTGTTGAGGTCAAATTTGGGTAATCACTTTTGTCAGTGCACAAAAAAGTAAAATATGCAACAAATATAATATCCTAATATAAAATATAATATCATTTAGAATTACTTCACAAAGTCATTAAGAACATTTCCCCCCCAAAAATGTCCAAAAATGACAAACCCAGAAAATAATATGTGTCTGGCTAACATTCAAGCTCTAGAAATCATCTTTATGAATATGATTAAAATATTTGTTCTTACTGATCCCAGAAGGAGCAGTGAAGGAGTGAATGGAGCTGATCCCTGGGTGAGGAATGGACTGTTTGTGTACAGGTAAAGACTCTCCTGATCCCCATTTCAACACCTCACAGGATGGAGGGAAACCTGAAAAACAAAAATACAAACAGAAAAACTCACAAACTGAAGTAGAAAAGCATGTTTATGTAGACACTCGCCTGACTGACACACCCAACCCTGACAAATTACAACTTCTGAGTCTTTTTGTGGCTCCGCTCTGATACACACTGAGGCTTTTCCACATAAACGCACAACAGGTCTGAAGCAAGAACTCACCACAGCTGCAGGCTAAGAAGATTTGTTTCTCTTCAGATTACATAAATACTGCATATGAGCAGGTCTGCGGAGTAAATGTTGCTATTTTAGATTAAACAACAGAACAAAGAAGTTTTCTGAAAAGTAAACCGCTTCTGTTTAAATTTTGAAGAAGCCTAATTTTGTTTATTCAGTCCTAACCAACATGTAGTTACTGTGCAATCCACTAGGAAACACAGCTGCACGAAAAAGCATGTAAAAATACACAAACAAAATCTTCTTCTATGAATTTGGTAGAAAAAAAGTCCACTATCCAAGCTATTTAAGCCATGTTTAGATAGGTAAAAAGTAAGTTTGTTTTTAAAAAAATGGGGTAGAAATACATAATACAGCCCATATTTTGGGCTCTGGCTTCTGTCAGTCTGCCCCCAGAGCAGCTGTGGCTACAATGTAGCTTACTGCCATCAGTGTGTGAGAGGGGGTGAATGAAAACACTATACAAGTGCAGGTCATTTATCATAATACGTACAGCCCGGTAATTATAGTGGTATGTACATGGTAGAAAAGATACAGGGTCCTTACACATATACCCTGTATTTACCCCTTACATACTCCTTTAAGTACCCTACATACCCTTGTACTTACCTTGTATTTAAGTACCAGGCTGTGTTATGCATTGTTACCAAAACAGAAGATATCAAACAACTTAAATCACCTTCAGTAGCAATCATCAGCAGAGTGTCCTCTGTTCTTGTGTTGATGGCCTCCACCTGAACGGCTCTGCCCGTGACTGGGAGAGCCTGTGGATTCTGAAATCTTCCACTGGTCCACCGAAGCATCTGGCAGCTCAAACTCTGGGAGTCAGTGCACACCAACAGGTAGGGCACACCTGTGTGAGTGAACGGAGTCAAACTGAGGATGTTCTGTGCGAAGTTGAGAGTCTGGTGGAGAGTAAAAGCGTCGCCCGTCCAAACAAAAACCTGAAAAATCAAAGGAAAACAAAGAGAAAACATTGGGAAATGTAAATCTTTGGGTTATAATTCCTCTAATGAGGAGCATTAAATTCATTGAAATAAATCAAAAATACCTGGCTTGATGCTAGGAGGTAATCTTTGCCTTCAGTAGAAAAGTGTTTCACATCCTGGCCTTCAATACCTAATGTTTGTTTCTGCAGGAATCATAACATCTCAGATCATTTCAACATAAATCCCACAGTTCCAGGAAAGTGCAAAGAGAACTAGAGTAATCTTCTAGGATTCAGGTTTTTCGCACCAGTGTGACGTTGAGGTCCTTTTGCAGTTTGAAGATGCTGAGATTGGCAGCAGGGAAGAAGGGAGGACCACTGTGTGTGATGCCAATGAAGGTGGAACCATTCACTGAGAACCCAACACATGAGGTCGGGTCCTGAATCCTAACAGACTGTAAAACCCAAAACAGGCTATAATGCTGTCCGTAGGCTTGATGGTGTTTCAGTTTCTAACAAATTTTATTTTGGGAGTCTAAAAAATTCAGTTTGTTACCTGTTTAGGCACAAAAACACCTTGCCACTGATACAGAGTGGCCAAAGTGTAGAAGGAGCCAATCTTAGGCTTCAAGTCCAGCCTCATAGCCAGGAAGGACGGATCTGTATGGAGGGAGCACCAAGAAGATGTGGGGCTGGCCTCAAAGCTCTGGTAAAAACCCATCACTGGGAGGGGACCCTCTAGAGAAAAAGAAAATAGTCACGGTAACAAAACTGATGACTGAATGAGATTTCAGGAAGTCTGGAATAATAATCGCCTCACCAGAGGCAACAGCTGTGTTAGACTGAGTCTCCCATTCCACACTGACAGCCGACTCCAAACCATTACTACGAGACACAGTGAGGAAGACTGTCTTCCCTTCATCAGCAACCACTTCTGTACTGGATCTGTAAAGAAAAACAACAAGTAACAACAAACCTGTTCATGCAAGAGCATTTAAATTAACTGAGCATACAGCATTTATGTTATTTAAAGTTTCAGATTCTTTTCATTCACCTGTTGAGAGTAGGTCCAATTCGGAACAAGCCTGAAGGAGCCGAGTTCTCCAGGACAGTGAGGAAAGTTTGGAGCTGGTCACCGAGCCGGGCCCCTCCGGTTGGGTTGAACAGAACCACGGTGAAGGTTTCGTTCCCTTCAGGTTCAGCATCACGCACTGCCCTGATCTCCAGCATCTGAAACAAGATACACAATAAAAAGTGATAATTACAAGAAAGCACTAAGTGTGAAAAGATTTATTACCTGTTATTTGCTTAGTAGTGAGCTAATTGAACCTCAGCTCACCTTAAATCTGACTCTGTCCTCCAGAAACACAATTCCATGTGTTGGCATCACATCTCCCTCTACTAGGCTGCCGTTGGCGCCAGTGATGGTGAACTGGACAGACACGGTGCCAAACGTGCCTAACTCAGGGTTTCGAACGACAAAGAGTCTGGCCACGCTGTCACTCAGCTGTGACGCAGAGGTTGGCTCTCTCAACAGGAAATGATCGCTGGAGTTAAAGGAAATCACACCATGTCCATCGTCACTGGCCAGGATCGTCACAGTGGCTAAAAAAAGAATCATAAATACATCCTATTAGTTTATGTGACATGCTAGATGTTTACGTGCATACGATGGTAATTTACATTCCCTATTTTATGCTCTGTAAAACTTTTGCAGGTGATAAAAAATCTACCAGTTGTAGGTTTTAAATCAATGTTTCAAACCTTTTTATCTAACATTATGATGTGTTGAACTTTTTACTGTCTCGACCACAAATTTAATGTTCTTTACTGCACATTGAGCGAAATTAAAAACATTTTGATCTTGCTTTGTCTAATTTTATTGATTCTTTCAATACATTCTAGTGTATTCTACTTTTCTACTCACCTGAGGTGTTGGTGCCCAGCTCCAGTCCAGGAGACGGCCTGGACAGGATAAGCTGGAATCTCTCAGCTCCTTCTGGAATGGGGTCATCAATTATCTGCACTTCCACAAACTTATATCTTTCACCATGAACAAAGTGAAGCACCTGGGTGGACAAAGGATTTATTATTGGAAAACTGCATGCTACTGTATGTTTCTGTGTAACAGCATTGATTAAATCCTGCATAAATCTTTAAGTTTCAGTCAATTGGAACTTGTGTAAACCCCAAAAGCTTTTCTCCACAACCATTAGGCCTTGATAGGACCTTGAATGTTTTGCATGTCTAACCGTTTCGTTGGTACTGTAGTCGAGTCCCTGCTGAGCTTCCAGATTCTGAGGGTAGAAGAGAAGAGACACATTTCCGTATGTCCCCTTGTTCCTGTAGGCCACGAGAGTCAGTGATCCTATCGTTTCATTCACTTCAAACCTGCAAACCAGATCCCATTCAGAATTCTGCTTTAACAACATAAGAAAACCATCATCTCAAAAATGAATTCATTGGTGATTTACTTACATGGTGTTTGTCCATTCAATGACCCCTCTGATCCCATCATTAGCAGCAATACTGACTTCAGCAACCAAACCCTGAGTGTCTGCAGAAAGAACCATGATCACCTTTAGGTTTAAGGCTGATCAAAGATGTAGTGTGTTCTAGTATCTTCTCAAGGTTCTAACTAGAGAAATGTTGTGAAAGAGGATCTAACTTCTGTCATTTGAGCAAAGGATTACAACTAGGAGATATCTACTGGCAGAGGCTTACGAAGGAGAGCAGCCAAGACTTTGGGCGGACTGATTTATGACCTTCTGAATGGTGTTCTCCCATTCACTCTGTGGCCGAGACGCTGGGAGGCCAGCTATGGGCTCTGTTTGGCTTTCTGTGTCCTCACCACACAGGGCTACTCACTGCCACCAAATCCTCAGGCTTCCTCAATCGTAGAAAACATCAATCTCACCGTCCAAGCCACATAATGACTGCTGTCAAAGAATGGCTGTGTGTGTGTGTGTCTCCAGGCAGTGGGATGATAGTTTTCTAGGAGCCTCTGCGTTCTGCTCTACTTTGTCAACTCATCACTTTCTACAGTTACTCATTCATAAACTGGACTGTGGTTTAGATTTTACACTAGAAGACGAAATGCAACAACAAGCGTGTTCATTTATAGAGCACTACTGTATCACAAAGGGAACATGCACAGCTTGTGCATGTATGAATGTGCTTTTTTTACCTGACAAAGTGCAATACACAACCTCTGCTTACCAAACAAAAGCAAATAGACAAAATAGAATATTACACAAAAGATTTAAAATATTTCAGAGGCATGTTTTCAACCGTCAGTGCTGGCCTGAAATGAAATGGTTGTAATTGTAGGATATTTATTTTATGTATTTATTAACTTATATTTCAGGAGGATATGCTTTGTAACGTTATCCATACCTAGTTGGGGAACAGTAGCAAGGGTTGTGATGAGTACTGCAGATGTGATGTTGACCAAGAAGAACTCCTGCAGCTCTGGGATTTCATCCTGATTTAAAAAGCAAAATAAAACATGCTTGATATAAACACTGCAGGTAAAATCAGCAAAAATATTGATACGTTTTTTAACGAAATCTTAGCCGCTTGTTCAAAATAGTCTAATTACATACAGATTTTCTCATAAGCAATCAGAAGACACCAGGAAAATAGATTTTTTTCAAACATCAGGGCATATTAATGCTTAAATATTGTTAGGTTTTGATTAACATGCCAACAGAAACATTAAAAACATTCAGCCTTTACCTCCAGAATGGTTACAGGGATGCCAACTGTGGTCTGTCCTTCTTGAAGAAGCACAAAACCAGTACCAGAGATGAAGTCTTGTCCTGGATCAGCAAGAGCACCCTCCACCTCAGACAGGCTTTGTAAAGAACCTCTTTTGACCTCATAGGTAATATTCACCACCCCTAAACACACAATGTTTTAGTCATTTACAAAGTATGGAATCATAAATTTGTTAGAACATTCATAAATGAAAGAATAACGGATTCATCTCTGCACAATATTTGGTTTTGCATCCCACAAACCTGAAGCACCAAACTCTCTGTTGACATAAATGTTTATGATTTGCTTGCGTTCCTCTGTGGTCACCCTAAGGGATGATGGGGCAATAGTCAGCAGCCCATAGGGCATGTCGCTGATGTCGACTGTAAGAACCGCCTCGATGCTTAGAACATCCAGGGCGGCACGGCCAGTCACTGCAACTCCTGAGAGGAAGTCAGACGGATGTTAATCAGATACTGTTAAAAGTGTTTGTTCCCCCCACATAAATTAGCAGTAAAAATTAAAAGATGTGCATAAGTTACCAAAGGTTTGTATGTTGGACAGTGAAACTGTGTATTTATCTTGGTTCTCTGGTGTGGCGTCATCCAGGAGTTGCAGGACTATAGTGTTATTTAGTTGTCTCTGTAAAAAACAGCAGAGGTTTTCATTTAGACTACAAAATATAAACACAATTGAATAAACACACAGTGAGAAAGGATTATTCTACATTAAAGCAATAAATATTGTATTATTCTTTACCTCTGAGAAGAAAAGTGTCCCTGAGATTTGAGAGAAGGTCTGCTGAACACGGGGTCCTTGTACAGCCCAGTTCACCGTGACATTACCCAGACCTGGAGCACTTCTCAGCACCAATAAAGACAGTTTTTCACCTAGAAAGTTTAAATGATACACATTCAATTTGAAGACACACAAAGGCAAAACAATCTGAAGGATTAATACAAAATTTTCAAAAAACCTGTGCAAATAAAAATTGTTAAAGTTTTCAAAGAACTGTATTTTTTAACTTCCTTTGTGAATAGTGTTTATTGTGCAGTCGATTCCACCAGAGGAAATTCCTGATCTCTGCTTTTAAGGAAACTTCAACACATGCATGTATAATTTTATGATAATGACAACAATAGGAACACTGCTATCAGCAGAAGTGCTCATTTTCACATTCAAACCTAATTAGAACCCATCTCCAGCGATAGGAGGGTTGTGTTACATAAAATCTTCTTTCTGAAGAACTACATAATTGATGTAATTAACCAAATCTCTACTTTATGCATCTCTTTTAGGATGCATCAATTAGAGATTCTCAAACTGGCACTGCGTGAAACATCCTCTCTTCGCTTTGCTCTTCCCATGTATCTCCACAGCTGAAGTAACGGACGCAGTTATAATACCAGACCAGATCTGTACCAGATCCACCACCTATTTTAAGTACAATGACCTGTTTTACCAGCAGAAACATAAATGTGCTATGGGTTCTTCAGCATCACTTATTGTTGCCATCTACTTAGAGATCCACAGACAGTTTCAGTCTATTTCACACATTCCTGCATCTGATCAAAACATCTTGCAAGTGGATCGAGCACCACGATAAAGTCTAACAACCTTAACAACTCCTCAGAGGGAAGAGACTAAAGTGATTAATATGTGATTTCAGCTTGTTATTCAACAATAGCTCACTGTAGTTATGAGCTTGAAACTCCACACAGTCCAGACAGAACTGAAAAAGCTCCTTGAATGAGAAGTGAAATGATGTTGATATTTCACATGCTAAACCCACCTTCCCTGACGCTGACAGACCGTGATGCTGAATGGAATCTCACTATCCCTGCCACATAGTCATTAGCCAGTATCACTATGGTTACTGTGTCCGAGCTGGGCAGAATTCGACTTCCTCCTGCTGTGTTTACCAGACCAATCATAAGGCTTTCGTTGTCCTCTGGTTCAGAATCATCTCTGATTGCTATTTGTATAGTCTTCTTAAGATCCCCTGTGGATGGAGATGAGAAAGGTACAAGCAATGGTGACGCCGTGCTATTTTCTCCAAGAACTTTAGGAGGTAGTGGGTCTTTACAGACTAGAACAATGCACATACCATCAAAGACCAAAGTTCCTCCAGTTCCATTGAAGTCTACACCTGGCATGGCTTTTCCTCCAACAAATTTCCACTCTACAGTGACTGTGCCCAAATTCCCTCCTCGTCTCTCTATGACCAGTGGCACCACAACGGGAGGCTCTTCTCGAACCTCCAGGTAGAGCCCGTTATTGGTGGCATTAGGGCTGAGACTGTAGATCAAAAATACACCAAATGCATCTCCATTTATTCCAATGGTGACCACAGCTTTGTTAGGCTGACCAATCGAGGGCAAGTTCTTCTGCGATGCAGTCAAATTTACCAGCTCGACCTACAAGCAACGCAGGACAAAAGGTATTAAAAGACATGTGAGTGAAAAGTCAAACTATAAATGAGGCAGGTCAAATAATTGGGTTTTACCTTTATGATCTGAATGGAGAAGCTCTCATCCATTTCCGGAAACGTATCAGTCAAAATGAAGACCGAGAGGTTTGCAACCCCAGATCCATCATCCATGTAGGCACTCTGAGCACTCATAGGGGTGTAATCACTCCCTGCTACGGCCTGTGAGCTAAACAAGACAGCAGCTGCTGTGGTATTTTTAACATAAGTGAACACCTGAGATAAAGAGTTCAGCTGGTCCCCCCCTGATGTCACCCATGTGCAGGACGGTGGGGTCACAGCTGAGGACAGAGAGAAGGCCTGGCAGGTTCGCTCTCTCAAACAAGCAGCAGCACACGCAGCCACTGGGTCTTTCTGACCAGTGATGTTAAATGTCTTAGAAGTGGTAGTGGTTGGAACACCAGGCTTTGGAGGGTTATAGTACATCAACAGGTTCTGGTTGTCAGTCTGAGCCAAGCCAACAACGTCGATCTCAGATGTGCTGTATGTGATCTCCAAGCGACCAAAGTTACCACCACTGGAATAATGGAGGGAAAACAGCAGTAAAAAGAGGGTTGAACATGTGCAGGTGTGCAAAGAATCACTAAAAATATAGTCAATAAAAAAAAAATACCTTCGGCGGATGGTAATATTAGCTCTGTAAACTCCCTCGAGGGGCTCCTGAACGCGATAAACAGGCTGTTCAAAGTAAACTGTCCCATATGGGTTGTCATTGGCAGGCACTATTATATTAACAGACGTATCAGCTCCCAGGTTTCCTCCATTACTGGCACCAGTTAGCTCCACTTTAATAATCTACAGAAGACAGAAAGAGTGTAACAAACACTGCAACACCAAAATTTGTTAGCATCTTTACCTTTCTCACCTCTGTGATTTCAGGAATATCATCAGCTAAAATCTCTAATTTGAGTGTCTTTCTGGTCTCTCCAGGAGCAAATGTAACCTCTCCTGATGTGGGTCTGATGTCCCCCTCTGCCAGTTTACCATTAACCGTAGCCCTCCACTGGACCGCCACTGTGCCAATAGTACCGGCATTACGCACAATGGGCAGAGTGACCTCAACAGAGTTGGATTCTGGTTCCTCTATTGTAACTGGAACAGCCTGGAAGACTGAACATTTATAAAACAAAGATAGGAGATCAATCAAAAGGCAAAAGTATAATGTGGTAAGTTTGAAGAAGATGTTGTATAAGTGCTCCTAACCGAAGGCACCAAAAGGATCATCAGAAGGCAGTATGGTGATGATGGCACGTGTGAGCTCTCCCAGGAGAGCTCCTCCGGTTGTTTGGTTGATCAGCTCGATGACAAAGGTCTCCTCCAACTCAGGCACAGCATCATTAATAACATAGATAGGAACAGATTTACTGGACTCGCCCTCTAACAGGACCACATCTGTTGAGGCCACGCTGTAGTCTTCACCTACAAGATTATGCACAAGCACATGGTCTTAAACAAGGCCTGCCAATCAAAAATACCCTTTTTAAAACCCACATCCTTATAACTTACCAACTGTGGCGGTTAAAGGCACTGCTCTGAACTTGACAGACACATCAGCAAAAATTCCTCCGACCCGTGTGACGTTTATAATGGGTCCGACATAATGCTCAGCCACGCTGACAGCAGACGCAGACAGCTGAAGGACTCCAAACGCATCGTCGCTGGCCTCCACTATCACCTGGGCTACAGTGTTTAAGCTGGAGCCCAGAGAGGGGGAATTTGAAACTAGAACAAACAGACAGAGGATATTTTATATTTTAGATGTGGTTAGATTTTAGTTTTTTTGTCTCAATTATGTGTCAGTAACATACTGAGTCTCTTCTGCTCTCCTTTGATGAGTTGAACACTGATCAATTTCACAAACACTGACTCGTCTCGTTCTGGATCGGAGTCATCTAGCACTCTGAGGGTGATATTTCTCTCAGTCTGATTGGCCAAGAACAAAACAGAATCAAAGAGGGAAACAAAATCCCTGCCCTCTGTGGCTCGGCCCACTCCGGGGGTCCTGTAAGGCTCTGGATCAGTCTCGTTTAGTGTCCCGTATATTACTCGCACCTATATCCAAAAGAAGATGGACAACATTATAGAATTATCTACCACATGTGAAAATCTGTTGTTCTTATTCAAAATAATCTGCACATGGACACACCTGACCCATGAGGCCTTTCTGACGCAGGATAGTGAGAGAGATGGTTACATCAGCTTCAGGAAGTCTAACAGATCTTGATGCATTGGCGAATACAAAAACACCATAAGGATCATCACTGGCGAGCACAGTCAGAGTGGCAGAAGTCCTGACACCTAGACGACCATGTGAAACGTTAACCAGAGACACGGTGTAACTCTTGTCCAACTCAGGGATCTCGTCCTGAGCCACGCTGATGACCACGTTCGTCGACTTCTGCCCGACACCAAAGGTGACATTTCCAAACCTGCTGATGAGCTCTCTATTAGAGCTGGGATCAGCTTCCCAGTACACAGTTACATTGGAAAGGTCACCAAAGGAGCGATCCACCTGAGAGAGAAAAAATAAGCCAAGGAAAGATTTTAAAAACAGTCACATTTCAGAATCCATAAGTTATGTTTTTCACTGACCTGCAGGACAATGGAGTCATGTCCATCCTCAGGTTCTGTCCCATTAACAGACAGAGATTGAGGGCTGAAGTTAAACACACCATGAGCGTCATCAGATGCAGCGATGGTGACCGTGATGCGAGATCCAGCTCCCAGACTGGCTGCACAGACGATAACAAATCTATGTTATCTTACTTTTACATTTTAGACTCTCAATTTGAAAAAAAGAGACAAATATTTATTGTTCACAAAAGACGACGATGAAAAGAGTAAATTTAGTGGTGCAACTTTAAAAGTGCAGGCTGAAACAGAATGTGGATATTATTTTGGCAATAAACTTTGAGCAGGACAGCAGATACTAGCCAGTGTGACTCTGTGAATGGTTATTTGCTTTTCCCATGCCAACCTCTCTGAATACTGGGAGTCACTGGGGAGACAGTATAATGTAAATAACACTCACACACACGCATAGGCAAACATGCACACACACACACTCACACATCTAAGGATGAATGCATGCAGTATGTAATAAAGACAAAGAATGGGAAAAAAGGAATGGAGAGAAGGAAGGGGAAGCTTACCACGGTGGTGATAGGACGGTGGGAGGAAGTTATAGTCGCCCTCTCCACTACCACTCTCTTCACCATGCAGAATACGATCCACTGATGGATCACACACGAGGATCACAGGAGTGTCACACCAGATTAGAATCACACCAGAAGAATAGAGGTTGGAGGGATAACAGGAAGGAGCATTGGTAGGTAGTCACACATGAAGATAAAGAGAAACAAACAGGGGCATCACACACAAAAACCCACACAAATCTGTGGAGCTGTGGTCATTTCAGCTCTAATTAATATAGAAATCTAATAAAAGGGTTTCATTTCTCACCTCCACCCTCAGCATTAAAGAGCTCCACTCTAAAAATCTTCTCCAGCTCAGGAACAGGGTTGTCTACGATGGTCACATTGATGAACTTTAACCTCTCCCCTGGAAGAAAGTCTAATATGCCCTCTGAGTCCTGGCAAAATTTACAAAAATCAGAAATGTTGACTTTTAAAAGCATATTCACTTATATAAGTTGAAGTAAAAATACTGGTGGAAAATAACCTTGTAGTCTTCTGGACTGGACGCTGTGAAGGGGGTCGTCCTGTATCCCACCATGATTCGTCCTAAAAGGCCTTGAGCTCTGGCCACTGGGAGACGGATCTGTCCATCCTCCTCGTTTACAGTGATGTGGACGGGTTCTGATACTGGAGGGATCAAACCTTCCTGTGGAAGACTGAGCTGAAACTGAAGAAGTCCTAAACAAAAAATTAGATGTGTTAAATGATGGAAAAAGGGAAAAAATGAAGAATAAAAGGAAGAGGCTAGACAAGAAGTAAGTAGCTGTTAACATATATGAAGAAAATAATCTGTAATTCATTGAATATACAGCATTTGTAAAGTTGAGTGAATACCATACGGATGGTCACTTGCTGTGACTGTGACTGTATTAACAGATTTATTGGGATCAATGCTTGCTCCGCTGGTGGGGGTGGAGCCTGGCTTCCCATCACCAGATTTTGCTGACACCAGGGTGACCTGAAAAGACTCTGCAAGCTCCGGGAGGTTATCATTGAACACCAACAGGTTCAGAGCCTGAGGGAAAGACCAGCAAATATTAGCTTTCTGCTCCTTTGATATTGATGGTCAGGCATTTATATGAGGCGATTAATTTAAAGTTGCTGATCAAAGACAAATAGTAGTGACTGCTTATGTTGAGTTTTGCAGACATATTTCCTCCCTGCACCTGTTAATCTTCAACCATTTCCTTAACAACCTCTAGGAGGGGCTGTTTTATCAAGAAACAATACAGCTCTAACACTGCTGATGACTTGATCACCAGGAATCTATCTAAAGTGAAAAGAATACTGTGTATATGTATTCTACACTATGTTGCCTTAAGACTGTTTTGTGCAGCCCTAAGTGCAGACTTTAACACCCAGGATGCAGTTCAATAAGAAGGGCTTTCACCATCTCATGTAAAACTTGTACTCACCTCAGTGCGCTGTCCAGGCATGAAAAGCACAGCTCCAGTTGCATTAACAAAATCTTGATAAGCTGGGCTGTCACTTTTCATGTTGCCCAGTTGGGTAACAGTGTAGTTTACATAAACGTGATCCAGAGTCCCCCCAGTGCGCTCAATCACACAGGAGATGGTGGAGCCTTCGTCAATGGTCTGTTGGGACACGCACATGAATAAAAACATCATTTTACTTTGGGAATCAGTGGAAATTTGTTATATGAATGTTGACTTATAGCCAAAACTAATAAAACAGTAAGAGTCAGATTTAGTAAAGGAACACTGGATAGCACACAAGACTAAATCCCCACATGGTTAAATAAAAAAGATGTTCAGTTCTGTTTCTGATGGAATGCCATCTCCAGGCCTGCCATCTGTTGTGTGAATGGAAACCAGGAATGAGATCTCCCGTTTCCAGTGAAGGAACTCCAGATCCACTTCCATAGGAATGCCCTGACTGAAAGACCTGTGCTGCCTGCACCAGCTGTCGCTCCACCTGAGATGGCCCAACATGAGCCCTCTCATCCAACATGATGGAAAAGGGACAGCATGCTTGCCCTGCAGTCAAGCATGCAGAACTATAAAATATGCAGCAGGACGGGGTTGATAAACCAATGGGTTTAAATTACATGTGTTTCTATCGATGCATATATTTACTGTACAGTTAGTGATGGCATGGCAACATGGATCTGTGCGCACTGACAGGATGATTAATTTACCTGAACTTTTTATGTTAAGTACTGAAACATACTGCATGGTGGCACAATTAATAGCACTGTTGCTTCACAGCAAGAAGGGTGCAGGATGAATTCCAAGCTGCATCCTTTATGTGTGGAGTTATGTTCTCACCATGCATGTGTGGATTTTCTCCGGGTACTGTGGCTTCCTCCCACAGACCAAAATCATGCATGTTAGGTTAATTGGTGTCTAAATTGTCCCTAGGAGTGAGTGGTTGTAAGTGTTGCTTGTTTATACATGTGGCCTGGTGATGGACTGGTGACCTGTCCCGGGTGTCACCCGTCTCTTGCCTCAAGACTACTGGAGATGGGCACCAGCTCCCTGAAACCCTTACTGGATGAAGCGGTTCAGAAGATGGATGGATGGATGGATGGATGGTACAGAAACATGATGATTAAGTGAAAGCCACTAACTGATTGCACCAACAGTTTTCAGATGTTCTCAGTTTGTCAAAATTCAACAAAATTAGACTCATCTTAACATTGTTTCAATGTTTTTCTCTTTAGTCTGAACACACGTTCCACAATGACAAAGAAAAAGGCCTTTATTTTTTGCTCATTTAATATCTGATAAGTGAAAATGATGCATTTCTGAATATGTTTCTGAATACATTTCCAAAAGTGTACTGTATGAATAAGTAATTGCATTGTCATTGTAGAACATTGTGTCCCAACTCATAAAACAATTGAACCCATTAGGGTGAATGTGAAACATAATAAAATGTACAGTGTTGACATGGATTGAAAATTGAACACCTGCGATAGAAAAACTCTTCACTTACATCCGGTATGCAGGGACCAGTGAATCCAAAAAGCCCGTTGGCATTGTCACTCTTCATGATTCGCAAAACAGCAGTGGGTCTGGGAAAGGGAAGGCGTGCTCCACCCTGCACGGCCACCAACTGCAGATAGAACACCTCCTCTCCCTCCACCGCTTTATCGTCCTGAACCTCCACCACAAACGACTTCTGCCTCTCGTCCTGCCAGTAGCGTAGGTAACCTGAGATGTTCCGCAGGTCTGTTTTAGGAGGCTGATTGTAGAGCTCGTTGATCTGACTGCTGTTAAGTTTGGAGTGGTACAGGCGGACGTCCTGGAGGAGGCCGGTGTAGCGCTGTTCACCTTTAACATCTGACCCTATGAACACTGAAGCAGGTCCTGGAATAAAAGAACACCAAAATATTGCACATTATTTAATATTAGGATAAATTATCAATTTTTGTATGGAATTCCAGGCATTTACAAAAATTTACAAAAAAATATTTATAAAATTGAGCTTCAAAGAACCTTAAAAACAAGACACTTAAACTGTCTTCTGAATGCTGTGTGTTTGCATGCTTTACTTTACATTTTGGCAATTTTATTTCAACACCAAACATATTTCTTGAATTTTTTAAATCATATTTAATATAATCAAACTGAAATATTTCAACGTTTCCATCTTTGCTTAAAACTAGAAACACATTTTAGTCTTAGATGTTTAACCTAGATTTAAAAAACATAAGTAAGCCAGTTATTATTAATGGTGGAACTAATATGGTTGCTTTTGTTTTAATGAACTGGAATCACTAAGAGAATCTTGATTAAAGCCACCAGATGCCCAGGTCCAGCTCTTTCTCATTACTTATTTACACACTTACACCTCTCATTCCAATTACTTCCTGTACTTGCACATAAAATCCAGCCAACCTGCAACAGTCAGCAAACCCACACAAAACAGTCCATCTGTGAGTCTGATTCTCCTTTTGCAAACAATAACACAACATGGCTGATTACTTTATCTAAGTCTTCTGTGACCGGAAGGTGCCAAAGAGGGTTTGGGGTATTTCCCCTCTGATCTTTTGAGCAAATACAGGCTATTGTCTGTGATCATTACAAAACTGAGTGATTCTCTTCAGCAGTAATAATGACCAACAATGCAGAGACTATGTAGCCACTCAAGCATTGCAAAGCCCCAGTGGTGCAAAACAATGAGGTAGCAGCTGAATTGTGCATGAGTGTGAGGGTTCACATACATTTACTGTAAATGTAGGAACAAAGACTCACACACGTGTGTCAAAAATGAAACACAGCTAAGAAACCACCTACCATGATAGTTTTTACCTTTGCAAGACATTTTAGTATAAATGGATTTTTTTAATAAACCCATCTATTAGAGCCATCTAAAAGAAACTGTTCCAGCAGTTGTAATTAAAAGTAAAAATAAAACCTTACTAAATGTTTAACTCAGCAGCTCACCATCATTAATGCCTTCTCCTTTGATGCTCTTCAGTCCCCCAGGTATGGAAGCCCCATCCAAGAGAAACTCAACAATCCCATCATCACACATTATGATGACATTCAGCCATGTGTTCTCTTTCACCAACTTCTCAGCAGAGGCCCTGGCCACTTGGGTGTTATTAGAACCAGTCACTGTGTAGTACAGCATCACCGTAACATGTGACTCATTGGCATGGACCTTCACTCCATAATACAAGCTCCCATTTTTGGTGCCTTTAGACATTATGAAGCCATCGGTGTTTGGTGTGGGCACAAGCCAAGCAGAGAAGGTAAAGTTGCCAATGACAGCAGGTGAATCCATTGAGGAGATAGTCCCATAAGCTCCCGGGAGTCCGGAGAAAAAACGTGCATCTGTGGCTGAGTGACGTCTCCTGTCATAAGGTCTGAGCTCTACTTTATCAGGAAAAGAACCAAGAAGCAGCAGGTCATCCATGAGAGGAAGACCCTGTGGGAAACGGTCAGACAAAATCTCCCAGGAAACTCGTACATCACCAAAAGTGCCCTGCTGTCGGAGGATGGTGTACGACGTGACATCGGTCATCTCATCTTGAGAGAGGACATCTTCAGCTACTTCTTGGTCCAAATTGATGGCAGCAATGGCAAAGACACCAAATGGGTCGTCATTAAAAGGGATAAGAACTGAGGTATTGAGGGAGGTGTTTGCCAGTTTTCCACCCTCCCCTGGGTATCCACCTTTAAAGAAGAAGAAGAAGAAGAAGAAGTTTTAAAGGGTATTTAATGCAGGTGGTAACATTTTTAAGATGACAACTGATAAAACTGAATAGATACAGTTTGGATGAACATTTTTGCCTTATTACTCTAATCTATAAAATCTGAAATGATCATGTACTCACCTGAAACATTTACCAGCCTGAGGACATAGGACTCAATAAACTCTGGAAGCTTATCAGAGATGGCCTCCAGGACAATGGGCTTGGTTTCTTCACCTGTAGTAAAGGTGATGGACCCTGATACGTTGGAAAACTCCTGGTTAATTTCCAGAGGAGTCACTGAGTCATTAGCAAACAGCCTCCAGAAGACTGTTACGTTACCAAAATGGCCCCTTGCTCGTAATACACTGGAACAGAAGAAGAAAACAATGAGATAAAAGTAACAACTCTAAGATCTAAACTTCAAATTTAAACAAGAATCTTACTAAAAACTATTAGTTCTGCCTTCTTCGACAGGTTTTTCTACAGCTTCCAAAGAGAAAATTCCATTGGCATCATCATTGGCTTCAATCACCACCGTAGCTGTGTGTGCTCCATAAACAACAGCATCACCTGTGTGCACGCAGAAATCATCAGGTTAGATTTAGACTTAAAACGATGCAGTATGAATCCCACAGACAGATAAAACCAACAAGGACTTTATGGACATTATTGCTGTCATTGTTGTGCTAAATTTCATGCATTGAGGGGGGTTGTCTAATTAACAGCATACCATCATCTGCATACCATAACTATGGCAACAAAGTCCAGGAGTCAAGGCTCAAAAAGCACTCTAGAAACAAAATAGTTCTTCAGTAGATGACATATAAAATGTTTTATAATAATTCAGATTCAGATTTGTTTATTTTGGTCATTTTTCAAGTAAAGGAGAACATTACAATAATACAATTTGCAAAAATTAACCAAAAAGGAGTAGGCTGAAGCCTGGCTTTTGTATGCCTACCCTTTTTACAAATACAATTTTCTACAATACTACTTTGTAAAAAGTAATTTTAAAAAAGCGGATAATGAAAGGCTAAATGATATATAGGAGCTGAATTTAGTTGAGACAGAACATTTTATAGTACTTCAAGTAGTAAAACTACAACTAGTCTTTTTGAGTGATATATAAACAGTCTTTATTTTCACAAAAAATGGCTGCTGTTGACTGTTATTTTGAGGCTTTTCATCTTCATGATTAATACAATACTTTTAAATTAAAATCCTGTTATGTTTATGAAATAAAATAAAAGACTTCTAGAGACTTTATCAAGTTGAATGCTTTTATAATCTCAAGGAAAATCCTTTATTGAGTCTGCTTTATGATTAACATCTTGTGTTTATGCATAATGTAATTATTGAAGACTCAGAGAACACCCCCTCCGCTTATTTAATTCAAAAGGAATCCTGAACTTACCTGTGGCATTATAGAGAACGATGTAAAAGGGTTCATCAGTCTCTGGTATGTCATCGTCTTTAATAGCCACAGAAATATTCTTCGTCCATTCACCCACATTGAACACCAACGTGTAATTAGTCAGAACAGTGAGGTCATCTGGTAGCGCGTCGCTGTATTCCACTCGATACGTTACCGAAGCCATAAAGTCAGCTCTGCCAGCCCTCAGGACAGTGAATTTGGCCACACCCCCTTCACGGACACGCACTGTGATGGGTTCTGAGGTGAGGGTGGGAGAGAGGGTTCGGACAGGTTGTAGCTGTGATATCAATATTTATTACACCTGTTCAGATGATCCATTATAGATTCATTACCAGAAAAGTAAATGGGGTCGTCATTCTTATTGATCCATAAACCGGCACTCAGAATGTTTCCCAGCCTCGCTCCATCTGTTGCGTTTGACAGGATGATGGTGAAATTCTCCATGTCTTCAGGGATCTTAAACCAATAAACAAAACATTTACTTCAAAAAGGCATAAGTCAAATAAATGAGTGCTTTGACAAGTTCAGTTAAACATTTTACCTCATCAGCTACAGAGAAGACTGTGAGGTTTTTCAGGTACTCTCCTTCCCTGAAGGTAATGTTTCCCTGGAGCGGGGTAACATCTCCAGTCAGGAGCGGCTCCACGAACCAAGAGACTGACACCTGTCCAAAGTGACCCCTGTTCCTCACTACAGGGTACACAGCTGCAGGAAAAGTAGAACCAACAGGGATTAATGAATGCTCCTCTTATAAACCAGTATTTATGGATTGCTCTTGTTAAGGATAACAAAATGTTTATATTTGTTGTATTAATTAATCATCTCACAGATGACCATAAAATGATAATATAGTTTCAATAACAGGTTAATTTCATCCATATGATCTCATTTACCCTGGTAGACTGCGTTCCCTTTGCTCTCGTTGATGGTCACTGACAGCTCTGTTTGGATGAACTCAATGACCCCAAACGGATCGTCATTTTTCCTCACGGTGATGTTAACCTCCCTGTGGTTTCCAAGGCGACTGGGTGGAGTACTATAGCTGCTGAGTACCACAGAGTAAGTCTCATCCAGCTGCATGGACCCCAAACACACACATGGACACACACACACACACACACACACACACACACACACACACATTTGTCATAAAAGTTAAGATCAAATAAAAACATGCTTTTAATAAAATCTTTTTATGACTTTATTTTGTATTTTATGTTGACAAATTGTTGAAAAAAAAAAGAATGCATAATAAATTATTTAGCCATGTTGTTACCTCTGGTATCCCATCAGGTATGGCGACCAGGGCCACCACTACATCTTTCTCTCCAGGTTTAAACTCCAGGATGCCCGTAGATCCGTAGAATTCAGCGCTGCCTGAAGGCATCACGGCATATCGAATCAGCTGCTTCAGAAGTTGTCCCTGAGTTCTGACCACGTGCAGCTCTACAGTCTCACCCTCCTAGGTTTAAAATGTGCAGAATTCAAAGGATCAGATTAAGATTTTACTAAATGTCTTTTAAATTCATATTTTAACCTTCAAAATATCACCAAAACAAGTACCAGAAAAAAAAATCCCTAAAACTCTAAGGCAGCATGAATACTTGGGAAATTTTACAAGCACAATAGATGTTTTTGTCCCAATGTAACTTTGATAAAACAACACATAAATGCTTAAAGATGTTTTAAAATAAGTAAAATAAGAAAATGCATCAGCTGCATGTATACTGACTATATTGAACTACTGGTAAATAACAGGCTTGTGTAAGTTGATGACATACTGAACATAACCTAAAGAATCAGGCATTTTGGAAAGGGATACAACTAAAAGATTGCAGGAAAGGGGCCCTCGAGGATCTGGATTGGACACCACCATTTTATGCAATGCACTGCAACCTTTTACAACACATAGTGGCCCTGGTGTGGGGACCTCCAGGGTGGAAAGGCTCAATGTTCAGGTATGTATTGCACCTTTTTCTTTTGGTATAGTGTTAAACTTCAGCTTACATTGATAAACCATGGACCTCTGGAGAACTGGGAGAACTCAAACACTCCTCCAGGGTCATCATTCTCCATGATGACAAGCTCTCTGCTGGTGAAGCCAGCCTTCAGGATCTGATTCTCAATGTTACTCCTGCAAAACAAAATCACAAGCACGCAGAAAAACAGAAGAATAAGCATTGCGTCTTATCAAATTTGACTTAAATATAGATAACTCTATCTTTTAAATATTTGTAACTCCAGTCTTGAGCTGCTTTTAGTGAAAACGTGATTATGAAACGCATCAGGTTGAATTTGCAACAGTTCCTTGGACTGAGTGTTGTCAAACACCACAACATTCAGCAGCAGTAGCAATGGTTAAACAGCTCAACTCTCAATGCATTCTTTGTATTATGTGATGCACATTCATTATTAACTCCATATGCTGAACTCCTGCTGTTTAAACTACTTTTAATAACAATGTCAATCAACTGTGTGTCTGCATCTGTATAACTCCACAGGGGTGTGTGTACGCTGAGAAAATTGGAGCCAAGCGAGCATAATATAATGGGTATTACAAAGAAATGGCATACAAAGGCAGACTCAAGCACTCCAAGCAAAGGGGCTGCATGCTTGAAAACACTGCCATCTTTAAAAGGCAACATAATCAAGGCTGGGTAAATTGGAGCAACAACACATTAAGACTCTATTTACTCCCCCCTCTGAAGGAAGAAAAAAAATAGTCTTTTTTCACACCACTGGAGAATCTTCCCACCCAATCCCTGTCTCCCTCATCCCTGTTCCTAAACCCAGAAGTGGCACTTCTCTGAAAAACAAAAACCTGATTCAAGCCACACAAAAGGCCCAGGTTCACTCCACTCTCCACTTACCCAAAGTACACTATAAAGTGTGCAGCCTCCACCCTGCAGGGGAGGAGTGGGATGGAGAGAAAACCACAGTTCTCATCAGAACCAGCAAACACATGTAACTCAAAATCCACAGACTCTATAACTTGATTCTCATTCACAATACAAATAGCTAAAAGTTACACATTCTGTATGTCCGAGGGGAGGACGAGTACCAAACATCCACCCACCTGTCTAAAGTGAGCAGTAAAGTCTCGTTGACTTCTGGGATATCGTCAGCCAAGATGGTGAGGTTGATGAAAGCATCGCTCTGTCTGGAGAGGAAGACAACGGAGCCATTAAATGGCTTCAGGTCGTTATCAGAAACATCCGCACGATTGGCTCCAGTTGGATGAAGACTCCAGAACACCACAGCCTGACCATCTGTTCCATCGCGCCGCAGAGGGAGGCTAACCTGCACCAAACAGCAGTCAAATCAGATCACCCATATAAATAATAGCCTGGACAAAACGTAAAAACATCCTAACGCAAACTAGAGCACCATTAGTCACATCTCACCATGGTGGCATTTCTGTCCTCTGGTTCAAAAAGCACCACTGTGGTGTTGTTTGTGAAGCCAATTTCCCCGTTAGCAATGTCAGGGGTGACAGTCAACGTCAGGTTTAGTGCTCCGCCAAATCTTGGACTGTTTGAAGGAATCGCGGGACTAATATCAACCAGATCCAGTGCGTTCAGCTAGAAACAGAGGAAACAGTTCATTTTACAGAAGACTCTTAACACGTCAAAGCACACAATAAGGGCATGATCATAAATAATTCATTAAGGATAGATATTTCAGTTTTGTCATGTTCAAGGAGTACCCTGGTCACCTTTTTTCTGTGTATAATTGTGTAATAAGAACTGAAACCCATGATCATGTGAGAGATTGTGTTTCTATAGACTGTTGAGAAGGCTTTTCTTGTACCTTTCGCTTGCTTTAAGAGCTAGCTGATGTTTGTTTGGACAGTTGGGCAAATCCCATAGAACCATGCCAGACCTGCGTGCCAATGTCAAACCATTCACACATGCAAATGAGGCACTTAGACTTTGGATGGCACTCATTTAGCCAACAGCGCAAACACAAACAAAAGAATGCATTTCTTTTAGACATAAGCCCCAAATTACAACTTTGTTTCCAGGTCTAATTACCTTTATTAAGAAATGAGCTCCATTCTGCAGGAAGGCATCGTTTCTGATGGGCAGTATGACGCTGACCGCACGCTCACGGGAAAACAGCACATTAACAGACCTGCTAACATTCAGAACTTGATCACGAGCCAGTTCTGGATCTATTGGACCTGCAGGAATATAGAGGGCAGTGAGGGCCATGGACACGTTGCCACGCAGACCGCCATCTCTCACAAAATGTAGAGACAGGAATCGGCCATCGGGTTCACTCTGGATCCTCTGCTCCTTGGCTGGGTTGAACAGAAAGAGCCCATAGACATCATCACTGTCCTGGATGTAGAAGACCATCTTGAAGAGCAATAGAAAAAATATTAAAGATTTAAAAGATTTAAATGAAGCAGCAGATTTATCATACTTAAGGGATTTGGGAGGAAGGTCTGTTTTTCTGAATTTTTGGTTGTTTTTTTCCACTAAAAGCAACAAAAATAAGAGGCAAGGAACTGAGGACAGAAAAAAGATGAGGCTAAAAGCAGTAAAAAACCAGAGCTGTGAGCTAACTTTAGAGAAGCATCCTCTTTAATTAACTCTCCTAAGACTGCTAAAGTAGTTTCCATAAGCGTTAAACTGTGGCACGTTCAGTTCTCTGGAACATACATGTGTCTGGTGTGTGTCACATTCATACCAGCTTGTTTTATATGCATGTTTATGGCTGATAATTCATCGTCAATTATCAGCTGTTAAATTATTCTTAGAAAAATATTTGCTAAAACGATTTGCTTTGCAGAGCTGGCAAATAAACTCTGCGTTCTTTCAATTTGAAGTGGGGTTTTGATGTGTGATATCTTGTGCCTTGAAAACAAACAAGACTTAGATTAGCCCACGCTTTCACACATGACCAAGAGGCTTGGTTCAAAGATGGAAGTCATAAAAGCCTGTCACCACTTCAACCCTGCCTAAAAAAGAAAACACAGAGTCCCCACGTAGTGAGTGCGCCTGCTGTTTCCTCTTTGTTTTGATTCAGCCACATTAAGAGAACACCCACAGAGTTAAGTTACGCGCCATGGGGTCGACTTCTGCAGACGCTGCCAAGTTTGCAAATGTAGCTTACAGTAGGTCAAACACACACATGTGAAACACATGCAGCAACAGCTACAGGGTGCATTCCCCAACAAGTTCAGTCTGTTTTTAATTTTATTATTCTCTCTCATAAGATCTCCTCTATACTGACCTGCATAGGTTCACCGAGCTCCGCGTTTCCAGTCGTGGTGTTGGTCAGCAGTTTAAAGACAAAAGCCTCTGCTTCTTCAGGCTGATTATCAGCCACAATCTTTAATGAAATCGCTGCAGTCACCTGACCATCAGCAAATCTCACTGTCCCAACCTCAGGAGTTAAGTCATCTGACACAGGTGAGCGATCGCTGGAGTTTCTGCTGATGGACCAGTTGGCAGACACAGCGCCGTAGCTCCCTCCGTTCCTTACAATGATGATACCATCAAACCTGGAGGAGTGATAATCAGAGATGTATTCACTGTAAAATTAGCGTATCTTTGTTTCTGTAACAGTCTGTAGAATGCTTTTAAGACATCTACCTCTCAGCCGTGTCTTCGTTGATGCTGATTGGCTGAATTAGAACACTGCTACTGATTGATAGGACCCCATAAGGCTTATCATTGGGCTCGATGGTCACCGTCACAGCGTTGGGTGATACCAGCACAGCATCTCCTTTGATGGTCTCCTCCAGCAGAACCAAATGGAAGGATTCTGCAATTTCTGGCACATTGTCATCAGTGATGTTGAACAGAAGGCTGGTGTTGTAGACAAATGGGAGGAATGTAATGGTTCTGACAGGCTGCAGGTCAAAGAAATCTACTGCTGGAGTTGCACTGCCCAGTCCTTGACCACTCACCACCATGTAGTCTACAGAAACCTAAGGAGAGCGAAATTTATTCTTATGATTGTGCAAATACAGCTATAAAAGTAATCATACCCTGACTTTTACAATCAAGTTATATATTGTATATAAATATGCTGAGAAACAGCAAACCTGGGTGTCAGTGGAGCCAATGAGAGGCCCATCTTCAGTCAACTGGCCGCGGGTCACAGTGAGGCCAATGACACCAACAGACTCTGACACGGCCATGATGGCGAGGGAGAAGCGCAGAGGGCTGTCATTTCTCCGGATTCTCAGCTGGACACTGCTGGCGTTGGGGCTGAGAAGGGCTCCACCTGCCACACCTGTTAGTTTCACCAAAAACACCTCATCGTTCTCTGGGATCTGGTCCACAGGGGAAAAAGGCAAACAAAACCAGCTTTAGCTTTATAAAACTAATAAACAATCTCCAGGATTCTCCAGAAAGTAAGACTGATGGATACATATGGCATTACATATTCAGTTTATTACCAGGTCATCTTTAATGAGGATACTGAAGTTCACTGCAGCTTGCCCTACAGGGATAGAGATGTTCCCTCTATCAGGACTGAGATCCTCTATAGCAGGATTTGGCCCATCAGAAATCTAAAACCAAGGGTCATAGTAAAAATTCAAGTGTACAAAGCAGGCAGGTGACTTTATAAAAGCATTTTGAACACAAATGAAGCTTAAATGTTGGATACTTGTGTATTTTGGCGAATAATGCAAATACAGTGTTATGATTAGGGTGAATTAACGCTCTGCATCATCTTCTCACCTCGAAGTTCACAGTCACGGTTCCATAGGTTCCCTTTTCTCTAATTAGGACTAAAGGCACATAGAGGTTCCTTCCTCTGGGTTCATCAACAACAATCTGCTCAGTCTGATGAGACAACAGAAACATGATCAGTTCAGTTCAAACTGTTCTAACACATTAGACTATTTCTGATTTGAAATTAGGCAAATTTTGCAAGATTGCAGCAAATAAGACAATAAATACAGTAAACAAAGAAAACATAGTTTGTAAATGGGTTTCTTACTGAGTTGAAGGCAATTATACCAAAGGCGTTGTCATTGGACAGGATGGTGATTCTTGCTTTGTTTGGTGTTCCCAGCGTCACACCGTTAGAGGAACTCTGAAGAGTTTAAATAAGTTAAAGAAAAAAGAACCTGGTTAAATATACAGTTTTAACTTTAACCTGTTTCCTTAGGGGTTAATGCAGAAGTCCTGCTCATGTGAAAAGCCAGTGCCTCTGTCTTATCTGCTGTCTTCACTTCATTCCAGTGAACCCACTGAGTCGCTCTGGTGAGAAGGTACAAAGACAGGAAGTGCTGGTTTCTGGCCAGCTGCCCCATCGGGTTATCTCTCTGCAGGACTCCTCTTCAGGATTTGTGTTTGCTCTTTCATTCGGCACTAAAACCTGACAAACTTTGACTTTAGAATGTTTTTAAGATCACACAGTGATTTCATGAGGCTTAATCAGCGATTTTCAAGAATGACCTAATCTAATGTTTATGTAATAAATAGAGAAATGATGAGACTTTGGTGGAACTTGTCCATGTTTCTATTAGTGAGCTTAAAAATGCATACTCAAGCATTTACTGAAGCGAATGTGCTGACATCTACCACAGATGAGCTCAGGCTTGCATATGTTCCCACAAAACCTTCCTGATTTCTCTTGAAACGTGCAACCATCTATGGATAATAGTAAATATTCATCATTTTAATGCATCTTATTCATCATTTTACTCACATTAGATATTTTCATGCTGTGCCAAAGCTTTTCTTATGATGTAGCAGATCAACTAAGATGTAGAATCCATACTTACTAACAAAATCAAGCCATCAAACACTAAACAACCAATACTTTACATGGAAATAGACGTAATTAAAAAAAAACTGGATCAAGCATTCTCACTTGTGCTTGATCCGTCTCTTGTAGCTCACATTCCTCTTTCATCCATCCCTTCATTAGGCTGATAGGTTTGCGTTTGGCTAAAGTTTAGTCTCTGCTGACAACAGAGTGGGCCTTGTTTTTGAGGCAGGCCACAAACTGGCTTTTGCGCCTGGATTTTAATATTACTGCATCTTAAAAAAATAAAAGACAAAAGCAAAATGTGCATGCTGTTCTGCTGCCTGCTGTTGAGAGCTGTGGTGGTAAATACACATGGCTGACAATGAGTGATTTATAATGACCTTTATCTTAGGTCTTCCACTGAGGGGGTGTAAACAAGACAACCCCCCTCCTTCATCTCATCAATCAAACCTGACAGCTAAAGGCTGCATGAAACCATGGAGATTGTCTCTGTGAGGCATCCATTTGATAAGAGTTTACAGCGTAAACAAACTGAAAATCTTTTAAAAACTTGAAATTGCCTTCATATGTCCTATACAGCAGTGTTCAAGAGCAATAACTCAATAAATGCTTTAAAACAACGCTTTAAATGTATCTGTTTAACTTATTTTTCAAGAATTTTAGTTGTATTTGGAAAAGGTGGTGGAAGATTTTAAATTACTTAGATAACAGACAAAGCGTTCATCTGCAATATTAGGAAAAAAGATGAGTCGGACTTTAAAATAAACGGTCTGTATTTATAGAGCACTTTCTAGAGAGTTCTGCACTCTCCAAAGCGCTGTACAACACAAACTGTCATTCACACACACATTCACACACTGGTGGTGATAAACTACTTTTTTGTAGTCTCAGCTGCCCTGGGGCACACTGACAGATGCCATGCACCGACGCCCATCAAGTCTCTCCGACCACCACCAGTAGGCAAGGTGGGTGAAGTGTCTTGCCCAAGGACAAAACGACAATCTAACCCAGCCAGAGCTGGGATCGAACCTGCGACCCTCCAGCTGCCGTTGGACTTTTTTGAACTAGCTGACCTTGTATTAGGCTTTTTTTTGCCCATAACTGAAAGCCAATGACGTGACAATGAAATAATCTCTTTATTCTAATGCTTGGTGAGGCCCTACCTGTAGGTTAGTTTATTGTCATGCAGTGTTTTTGATGAGGAACGTCAAACACACATCCAAACAATAATCTGGCCCCACCCAGAGAAGTCGTGCGAGCGTCCTCCAGAGCTCACACATCAAAGGCGCTGCAGCTCGCAGCCACCCAGGTTTTACAGCATGAAGCCTTCTGCCCACATTGTTTAGTAGCTGGAGTTACACTTTAACAGTCAGGAGCAGAATTTTAAAAAACAACAAAGAAACAAGACGCCACTCCAGAGAAAGTAAAGAGGAAGAAGTGATCGCACACACCGACTTGCAGGGAACTACGTCTACCTGTAGTTTAAGGTTGAAGGTAAACGTCTCGTCTTCTTCTGGGATGTCATCGTCTCTCACAGCAATGAAAATGGTTTTACTGGACTCAGTGGACAGCAGAAAGGCTGCAGCATTAACAGCTTCAAAGTCCCCTGTGTCGACTCCCTCTAGCTGAGCAAAACAAGTTAATGTCAGTATAAATGTTCACTCTCACAGCTGGTTAGAAAAATGTGACTTTTTTTTAGAAACAGGGCAGACATAGGAGAGATTCTTGTACATCCTAAACAGGAAACATTATGTTCTATTAGCGTAACTAGCTTCGTGTCTACCAGTGTGTTTCAGAATTTCTCTGTGTCATCTAGTTTAATTATTTGGGAACATTTTATTAACTTGAACAGCAGCCCAGACATGAAATAAAGGTACCATCTGCAAAAAATGAGGCAAAGATTTCAGGAATCTTCTCAGTCGATCTGCATTCATCATGATGTTGAGTTTTATGTTGTGTTTTTTTTTTTAATCACAGCTATGTTTTTCTTTGTTTCAGTCTCTGCCCGTCACACCTACATTTCATCCTGCTCATCAACCCAGCTGCTCCTCATTCAGTGACCACCCATCCCTGTTTGAATTCCCCTTAGTTTCTTCACTCAGCATCAGACCATATGTCTTCTGGGTAAATAAAGTTTAAATATAGACAAACGACCTACCAGAACCAAAGCTGTCACATTGACTGGATCTCCCACTCTCTCTACAACCAGTCGGACCACAGCTGTACTGGTCTCATTCACAACAAAGTCAGTTTGACCCAGGAAACGCAGTGTGGCCGACTCAGACGTGGTGCCAGGGATGGACAGAGCCAGAATCAACCCTGCTAGCAGGAGGACAGGGAGCATTCCTGCAAATAAAACGGGGGAAACAAGGAGAAAATACTTAAATGCTTGGAGTAGTACACATAAGGAGAGAAAATATAGAAAATTACAATAGGAAGTTACTTTATGCATAGTGTGGTTTTCACCTTTAATTTCATGCAATATGTATTACATATTACCCCGTATGACCTGCCACAGAACAAATTCACCAGAACCTATTTTTACATGTTTACATGCTCAGGTGCCATTTTTTGGAAATGTTTATGTAATTCATCTACTGTAAGCAAATAATTTGCTAATAAGTGCAATAGACCACAAAAAAAAAGAAATTCATTCTTGTTTTTACACACTTTCCCAGCTGTATCCTGTCAAAAAAGTTGCACAATTTTTTTCAAACCACAGCTAATAAGTGTTAAATGTGTTCATACACTTTTCAACATTATGTTTCTCATTGTTTTCTGCTTTAACAAAACAAAAATAAAATCATGTTTTGCATAACTTGCAAAAATACAGCATGTACATGTATATAAACTATTAATATTAGTGCAACCTAAGTGGCTTAAATGAAGATTTTTAAAGCTCCTACATGTGAATTAAAATGTCTTTGTTATGTGTGCATTTTATTTGTTTTTTGCAAAACCACTGGTAGAAGGAAACAGCATTCTGGGACATGTTCAATGACAATGTGTGTAACACATCCTCTTTATTGCTCTGTCTCATTTGGCTGCAATTCTACAAGCATTTGAAAAGAAATGTAGAAATGTTAGTGTGGGTGCTCCCAAAGATCGTAAAGGGTTAAATTGGGATCTGAAAACACAAATTAAAAGGTTAAAACTAACATGTTCTATGCAGAAGCAGGTGGTGAGATGTTCAGAAGGTCTGCTGGTTTTTTATAACGAACAACCAAGCTGGCCATGATGGTCAGTGTGGTTTGAATGATTCATATCTATAAATCTAAATTAGCCTCAAGCTTTTAAGTCTGTTCAAGCAGTTGTTGAGTCTTCCTCTGGACATACATCTCATGCTATATCTCCTCTACGCCTCTTTCTCTTTAACATCTCTTCTCTCCCATCATGTTTCCTCATCACTCTGCTGCTTTTCCTCTCCTCTTTCCGCTGTCATCCCCTGCTTAGCTCTCTCATTCAGAATAATCCCAAAGCCCGGCGTCGGAGCCACTAAGACAGTTGTCATGGTTAACACAACAAAACAACACAGCATGACGAGTGAGGTGGAGCTCGTCTGTCCTGCCTTTCCCCGTCCACGCTGCGTTTTACCCGTCCCATTCATAATCTACACCACACGGCTTCACCAGCAGCAGAAACACTGAAGATCTTTCAAGGAGTATTTGTTCTTAATTACAAGGTTGAAAGTCAACATCAGCAGCTATGGTAGATGAAGTCATGCTGTTTGGGTTTTCGTTTTTTCTTTTAAAGAAATGCTTTTAGGAAAGTTGGACATCAGACTTTTCAAATCTTCCATTACCGTCGTATCAGTTCTGAGCTTTTCTCACTTTCTGGCTGCTATTTTAAGAGTAGTCATCCATTAATAATAATAAAAAAAAAGATTCTCAGCTTGAACAATCAGAAGCTGTTGGTTGACAAATACTGTCAGAGTCAGTAGATAGAAATGTTACAGATGTGACAAGATGTGTGTTTGTGATGTGGACCTGAAGTCACAGACGTGTGTGTGTGTGTGCACACGTGTTACACACATGCTAGGCAGCAACAGCAGTGGAGAGAGCGCTGGAAAACCCATCAAAAGAGGATTTAGAGCTGGTGGGTAGCAGTGATGGGCAGCGGGGAAGGGGGAGGAGGGGTGAAGGGTGGGAGAGGTGAGTGTGTTGCTGGACAAAGAGAGGCTGGGGTTGAATAAATCCACTTATTTACCCAGCGCTCCCCTGAGGTTGGGAGCTTTCTTAATTACATGCCGAAAGCTTGACTGAAAAAAAAAAAAAAAACACAAAAAGGATGTACCATTTTTAAGCATGTTGAAACGTCTAGTATTCAACAATTGTGTTTGTTTTTGTCATGTCCGGACCCAACTGGTTACAAGTTATAAATGTAACATTTCAGCACAATTTAGTCCTATAAAATTTTGCAAAATGCATTTAATAATATGCCTTCATCTTTCAAAGGAATGGTCTGATTTCATATTTCCTCAAAAACTCAATCTAATCCTCCAAAGAAACCCTACTTTTTATCATTCAGAGCATCTTTTTGATGGATGCTAGTGAACATCCAGCTCTCTACAAAACACCCACACATGAAAGGATCCCTCTTTGCATCCTGTGACTGAGATGCTCAAAGGACTCAATACAAAGCAGATGCCATGCAGATGGCACAGGTCTGTTTCATAAACGGTGGGATGGTTTTCGTCTTCCCATCATGCATTTTGCCAGCCCTTACCCCAGGGATCACAGGGGTCCCAAAAACCTGTCAGTCACAGCTAAAGGCGGCGTGGAGCGCCTGGCGCGGACCTCTGACACTGATAAAACTGGACGTCAGGGTTCATGTAGAGATGTGCATACACACACACTATCATACTGGGATACATGGATGGGTTTGAGAGCTGCCAAAGTTAAACCAGACAGAAGGATGACAGCTTAGATCAGTGGAGAAAAACCACTGATGAATCCAATCAGACACACTCCAATACACACATTCACACAGAAACGCTCTCAGAAATCTACCTGATAATGTCCAGGAAAGCTATCAAGTTATTACTGTCATTTGGTCCTTTGTGCCTAATGCATTTTTAAAATTACTATCTAAAAAAAACTATGATTTATTGTGTTTTTATAAATTTCACTAATAAGTTACATAAAATAGAAAAAGCAATGTGCTCATTCACTCACTGAGGAAAATTCCCCAACGGGGACATTAAACACCTATTTTAATGTGTAAAAATTTAAATTTTTAGATAAAAAAAACTGCAAACACCTGTCATTAGTAAATTTCCTAAATGCCTCAAAATGTTTGCAAAGGTTGTGTTTCCTCTGGTGAGTTGCAGGGCTTTTCCGTCATGAACATGTTAAAAAAAAAATCTGCAAGACAAACATCACGTGTCAGGAACCTATCTTGACCTCTTCCCTCTGGGAGGGGGTGGAGACATGTAGCATGACAGGAAGTGACTTATTTAATTCTCTTATCACTTCATATTAGTAGAAAACAAACTTCTTCCTCCTGTACCTTTATGTTATATCACCAATGAGGTCAAACATGAAAATCACCATGAGACTTCTGAAGCACTTTGACCCCTTCACCTGTCAGCCCTCCTTAAAGCAGCACGCTGGTGTTAGGATCCTGGTTCACAAAAACCTTTTACACCAGATCCCTTGCAGACACACCACACACACAGAAGTGCTGATCTACTGGATATCTCTATCAGAGGTGCTGAGGAGGTGTCTGGTTGCGGACCTGCTCCTGGGGTCAGGGCTTGCCTCTGATACCTCTAGGGTTTCTCCTGACGATGGTCTGTGTGTCGTAATCTTTTGCATCAATTATTCATCGTAGTGCCGGGACTTCACAGTCAGAGAGTGGTTGTAAGTGTGGAGGATTCACGCTGTAGGACGAGCCATGTGTCGACTCCAGTTTGGGTGTTTGACAACGTGATTAGACATCTTACAACTGTGCTTTCACAGTGAGTCAAACTGCTTATAGCTGCAGGTCTAACTAAATACAGCCAGCCACCCCTCTTTGCAGCTTCTTTAAGTAGCCACTCTTAACCATGTTCCAGGATTTTTCTTTTCCTTGTTATTTTACTGAAAATAGGCAACACTGCCGCCTTTAAAAGTGAAAAGCAATACTCTTACTTCCTTTTTGGTCGAGGGTGTGTGGGGTAACATTCTGCAGGGTTTTAATCAAGGGCTTTCCCATGTGGCATCCCGGCTCTGAGGCTTCCCTGGGTCTGAGACGCCCATGGTGAGAAGCATGTGGTTATATATCTGGCAATTACCAAAATGCACACACGTTTGCACAAACATGCACACACACAGTGATCTCCTAGTTGTCTTAACACTGGGAGGCTTGCCGTGGGATCTCATTCATCAATCTTACAGCTCAAACTCAGAGATGTGGAGACAGTCTGGCCGCAAAACGAAAGAGCTCTGTTATTAAAATCAAGTAGTGTAACAGCACTGATTCACACTGAAGCTGAATGTGGAAAAAAAAAGATGGGACAACGGATCCTGACAGAGATGAAACTGACAAACAAACAACAACACAAACTCGGAAAAAAATAGTGTGGTAAGCAGAAAGCCGCTCGGAAAGATTTAATGCAGAATTTACATATGATGTAAATGGTTACGGCAAGTCTAGTGTTCAGAGTCATAAACGCTGGAAAATGGTTGTGGTTGAATGGCTAATTTCTTATTGGGAGGTCACGCTAAATTAAAAAACTGTCCAATTTGAGCTTTAAGACATGGAGTTCAGACAAAATGTGTTCCAGAAAAGAAAAGTCACAGTAAAAATGTAACAAACTAAAGACAGATGCAGAATAAAATGTATGATTAACTCCCATTGTATTGATTAATGTGCATCTCCAAATAAACAAAGACTGCTGCAGTAGATCCTCTGTTCTGTTTACTGGGACCAGTTTCTGTTTTAGCTGTTTTGATGCCACTGACCCAGCATGTCTGTGTGTGTGTGTGTGTGTGTGTGTGTGTGTGTGTGTGTGTGTGTGTGTGTGTGTGTGTGTGTGTGTGTGTGTGTGTGTGTGTGTGTGTGTGAGTGTGTGTGTGTCGGGCTCTACTTCAGAAACCACCCACCGTCCCTTCTCAGCCCAGCACGGCCACAGCTGCCATTCCTGGTCAACTCGGAGCCCGTAATTGTACTTCCCTTCTAGGATTTTTGCACTTTTTTGTGCTTCATGTATTTTTAGCTCATTGAATGTTCTCGCCATAGAAAAAAAAAAGTTTAGAAAGTAAAATTAAGAAACCTAATAAGCGAGCGGAGTTAAAACATACATCATTAAAGCCGAAAAAGCCTCATTAGTCATTGGGCTTATTTTGGAGAGCTCTAGAAATGTGTTTATTTTTAGTGGAGAAAAGCTCAAAACTCAGCAAAACTAGAAAAAGGAGAAAGATTTTCTTTCTTGTTGAATAAAGATGGCCGTGTCAAGATTTGCAGCTAAATTCTGCAGCTGAACATAAGAGGACCCAGCAAACACAGTTGAATGAATACCTCTCTAAAGAAGAGAAATGCATGAGGTCAGCCCTCCAGCTATTGTCAGATGATACCTTTCAAACCAGGCATTTCTCCTTCAGGGGGAAAGAGACTGCCAATCAAGTGTGCATTTTACTGTGAAAAGAGAAACAGAAAGAGAGAGAGGCTTCCTGACATATTGTCCACTCAGACGTGGTCGGCTGCTCTTAAGTTCAGCCAATGGCATCTCGCATCTCGGACTGAAAACACGTTTTCTTTTTTCCTTATTCTGGGTATAAAATAGTGGGAAGGAAGGGATGAAGAAAAGAAAAGGGGGTTCCATTTGAACAGTGCAGTTTTGAGTGTTTTCCAGTTCGAGCCGACTGATTGGCCCGTATCTCACAGAGTGATGGAAGCAGGCAGAAAAAAAAAAAAAAAACACTCCCAGGGGATTAAACAAGGTCCACAGTCCCACAGACCAAAGGGACAAATTGGAAACTTCATTGCATGCAACTGCTTGGGTCTGGATGAAATGCTAATCGTGTTTTAAAGGAGTTCACAAAAACAGAGCGGCAACACAAAGCATGGGTGTATTTTCTCTAGAGAAGAAGCAATTTACGATTCCCCGACAAGGATTCTTTTGTTCGTTTGGGCTCCTTTTTCTGTTGCATGCACATTTCTAGCATTGCTACACTTTCTATTGTGTCAGTTTTTTTCTTAATGCTAGCCTTCTCTCAACTAGAGTCCAAAGCAGTCATTCAGATGTTTTATTTTCATTGTCAAACATTCTAATTCATTTCTAACCAAGGACATGCACAGAAAACACAGATTGGTACAGGTGTGTGATTTTTAGAGTTAGAAGTACTGAGATAGAAAAAAGCCCAACTATAATCAACAGGTCTAAAAAAAACAGCACATAAATATTCTGATTACATTGCAAAAATTATCTTTCTGGTTTTCAGGGTCTTAATAAAAGTAAAAAAGTGAGCAATAATACTTCTACATATCAGCCGCTGCCTGGTGGCCCAATGTCTGTAATGTTTAAAAATGTTCAACAAATGTATTTGACAACATTAAGGATGTGATTCCTGCAGAAACAGGAAAGTTTTTTTTCTACAAAAATGAATTGATGACACTTTTGAGCAGAAACAGTAGAGCTTAATGTTGTTTAAATGTTTATTTAGGTCTGAGATGATGAACAGTTACAAAATAGAAACTTTTTGGTGCACACGTTACAAATAAGGTCTGCATCATATTAGGAAAGCATGCAGCCTTGAGATGACTCACATACTCTGTCATCTTAATGCTATAAAGACTCTTCAAGTGCTTGCTGTGGGCATTCAGGGGAGTGGGGGTCCATCTAATAAACAGATACATGTTTTTGCATTCAGTTTAATTTATTAAAAGTCTTTACATTATTGATATTGATCACTTTAGTTTTGATATATAAATATATGTGATATTCGGTGCAGCCCTATATTTAAAATAATGAATTATCTTTATGTGTAGGCATGCTCTAACCCTCTGGGTTATTAGATAAATGATCTATCTTATTTGTTTTTTGTTTTTATTATTTGTTGTTTTATGATTTTATTTGTTCTTATATGTATATATGTGTATTTCTTACTGGGGCTTCTTGACCAGGTCATGTTTGTAAATGACAACTGGTTCTGTAATATTTTACCTTGTTAAAAAAAAGGTTGAAAAAATATTTACAAGTATAAATATGCACCACACTTACCAAGTATTTTAAAAACTAAGATTTAGCGGTCGAGACACTGAATTTGTGTCTTTTATAACAATGTAAAGCACCAAGCAGAAACTCATATTATCAGAGTTCATTTTCATTCAGTTTCCACTGGAATGAGAAAGAAAACAATAAATGCATCTCCTGCAGACAGAGAGCTCATTTTATTACAGTTAGCTACTTAGTTTCTCATAGTCACTACTTTCCACTGCAGCTGTTTTATTGGGTGTCAGTTACTTCCCAGTACAAGACCAGGCCTCTCCATTGATCATGTGGATTCTGAAACAAATCAATGCCACATTTTAAAAGAACAACGTTTATTCAGAATCATTTTTCTCTTTAGCAGAAGTTCAAAGTGAAAACAAAGTTTTATTACAAAGTTGCACCACTCGTTTGATATCTGTTTTATTTTCTTCACACTGTATAAAACAACCAGGTATTTACACTAAATGGATTATAATGTTTAGGTAACAATACACTCTCACACACACCACTAACTCTCAGCCATGCTCCAATCAACCAACCAAAACTACACAATGAACTCCTCCTTCAAACCAACAACAGGGTGAAGGGAGAATAAAAAGAAGGGCTAATGTCAAGATCAGTGTGTGTGTGTGTGTGTGTGTGTGTGTGTGTGTGTGCACGGGCGTGTGTGTGTGTGTGTGTGTGTGTATGAAGGAGGTATGGGAAGAATAAATAAGACAGGAGTATTACACTCACACAAATGGAGGTTTTTCTATTTAAAGGGTGATGAAGAGGAATAGCAGAGATGAATCAATAGGTTTATACAGACAAAAAACTTTCTCTGACTTTTGAATTTTAGTTTTGTCACTTTTCTTTAACATTTAAATAAATAAAAGCACACAATCAGTTTAAATTCCTTGTATTATAGCATGAAATAGAAACAATATAAAGACAAAATCTTATTGAATCATCCTTTTCAACATAAAGTTTTCTGTTTCCTGCACTGATTGTTAAAAAATGTCTTGGTTTAACTGTATTGAAAGAGTATAATGCCCATAAAACATCAAAATCATGTTTATTTCTCTAATGGACGGCAGATTTTTGAGCATGGTGTCTCTATAAAGAACAATCAGTGTGTGTATATTTGAACGCCAACATCTCAATTTCCAGCATGTACATACAGTATACTGTGTGATCATGAGAACTGACAGCCAGGTCATGACCTGGTGCTGTCTGCAGCAGCTGCACACCAGGAACAATATCTGGTTGGTCAGACCCACTAAGGAGGCCTCAGGATTGTTGGCCACAGCAGACTGTATCCTGTCTGTCTGCTCCAACAGTAACAACCACTAAAACACGATACTGTCTGCTGTGCATAAGCATGAAACTTCTAATGATTGTTGAAAACAAACTATTAAAACCAAAACAATATTTTTAGAACACTAAGTAATGATTCTAATCTCTCCATTTTTCCAACTGAAACGAAATTTTGCAGAACAACCTAATAATGGATTCAGTGTACTCTGAGAAGCAAGGCTAATACAAGCCAACGACAATGTGTTTCTATTCATTAGAACACTGTATAAACATGTTCACTAGTACTAGTTGAACAGTACTATGTGAGTGACTGAGATGCTCTAATGTAATCCACACAAAAATGGAAATAATAAACAGTTTATTATTGACGTTACCACAACTTATCATGTGTGAGGCGTTGGTGAGGCGGCCATATTGGACACTGAGGTTCTGATTTTTGAGTCAGTATTGTGACTTTAGGCTGTGCACCAGTTGATTTTTCAGAGCTGGAACTCAGAAATTCCAACTTCCATGTAAAAGTCAAAGTTCAGTTCAGTTCAAGTTTATTTGCAAAGGGACAGTGCATATTAATGAACATTTGTATGTAAATATGCAAGATTATAGCCAGGGCTAATTTCCATCCTTTGTCCCTCTGCAGGTTAATGCCTGCCATACATAAATAAATACAATAGAAAACAAAAACAATGTATGGAGTTCTAAAAATTGCAGCATAACGTAAAAAAGCAGCAAGTTGGAAAATTACATTCTACATGATAGTTTTTATGATAGCAGCTTACTAGAATATTACACATTCCCCTACAGTAATGAAAATGACGGCTCAAAGTACGATTATACATTGCACAAAGAATATACACTTGAAAAATAAAAGTTTGAATAACAGTACATCAGCTAGCAGCAAGAGAGTTCTTTGTCCCTCTATACATGTCTAATATCTGGCTCCTACATTCAGTCTCATCATAAGAACCTCTCTTCAGTAATAACACACACATACTATTTACACTATTTACACTCGTACCCTTGATGTTATGTAAGGTAGAACTCTTTCAGTTTATGACTAATTGTGGTGACAGATTTGAGCATCTAGTAGCCATGACTTTAGATTTTTGCTGAATGAATTCAGGGTGCTGGCTACACGGATTTCTGTTGGGATTGTGTTCCATGTTGTCGAGGCGCGATATGAGAACACCGTCTGCCCAAAGGTGCTCCTTCTAAGAGGGACCAGGCAGTCTCCCCTAGAGCTCGCCCTGGTTGATCTGTTATGATTTTCTTTTTGTTTGATAAACTCTTGTAATGCAGTCGGAGCCAGTCCATGTAATATTTTGAACACAAGAATAGAATCTGTATATCTGATTATGTTTTCCCAGTTTAGTAGTTTATGTTTTTTGAGAATACTGCAATGATGATGTGTTTTTGGTTTTCTGTCTAGGACCTTTAGGGCTTGTTTGTATGTTGTATTTATCAGTTTTAAAGTTGTTTTGCATGTCGTTGTCCATCTACTTACACAGTAAGTCATGTCAAAGCCCTCATTAGATTAGTGCAGGTGACTTTAATTTTGTTGCTTAACATTTTTCCGCTTGTTGTTTTTACTGTCCCTCCTTCAATGCTACAGTAGTGCTCTTTCCTTAGATATTCCCCACATTGATCAAATATTACATAATAATAAAGAAAACACTATCAAATACTTAATAAGACAGTTACAAAATATTTTTTTCTAGAATGATTGTCAAGTCTCTGTAAATGAAAGATTTAACCTGTTTTAGCAAACCAATATACAGTATTTTATCTAAACTGTTCATCTGTTATAATTTAATTAGGTGTTTTTGATTTTGCTCAAATACAACTAATCATTCAAAGCCCATAGCACATAGTAGTAAGTTTATGATCAAAGTTAAATCCATTTCATGATGTATGAAGACTTCATGTGAAGAAAACTGAAAGAATAAATGAGAATCAGACCAGAGCTAAAGTCAGCTAAATGCTTTGGGTGTTTTTTATTTTGGTCCCATGTCATGTACGGCTTTGAGTCACATTGTTGAATCTAGTCAAGAAAAATCCTAATTTGATTTGTGTTTTCTGCATTCAACAGATTTCTGTTTGGTCCACAGATCCATCAAGGCAGCCTGTTGCAGACCTTCATCCACTGTTCCCCCTCTATCACACACTGAGAACCCAAGCCCTCTCATCCCCACTGAGCATCAATCTCCTCCTGTCTGCAGTGTGTGCAACACTTCAGCACCTTTCATAATGAACAGGCTCCGTTTATGGCTCAGTCTCCCCCTTTTGTACTGTGCAGCCATAAGGAGGGGGTGAGACAGAAGGGGAGAGAGGCAGGCAGTAAAACAGTTTCCGCCCAGTGAATCACATTCAGGCCCTCACAGGCAAATGGGGGGTGACCCCTGCCAGGCAATGACATAAACACTGACAAAACAAAGGGACCCGAACTCGGAGTGAGTCAAAATCTCAGGATTCAGAAACACTGACATGAGAGGTTTGGTTGGATTATGCAAAATCATGAATTTTATAGTTAGTTTTTCTTTGTCAAAAAAAGGAACAAACTGGATTGCCCCTCATTTCTGCAGGGATACATTTGAGAAACAATTAAGCCTGAGGAAGGAGCAGGTGTAACTACAGAGAAAGCAGCTGTCACACACTCACACACACACACAGAGACACACACACTCCCCAGTGGAAGAAAAGGATTTAACTCTGCTGAAGCGCCACTGAGAAGGCAACAAAAGAGATTTGGAAGGGACGCACCAGGATGACATCATGTCAGATCAATTAGAGATAAGGGGGGACTATTTAATTATTCAGAGTCTGAAAACACATCACATCAGCTGGTGTAATTTGTTCAGCCTGAACAGAAGCGCAAAAGACTCAAGGAAGCGGCATAATGAGGCTATATGGGCGCCGCTCGTTTATTTAACAGTAGCAGCACATGTGCGCAACACCAAGTGTGCCAAGATTACTTATGGCCCGGGTAAAAACCTATAGATCAGCGGGGAGGGGAGGGGGTTTCGGAGCGGGTCCCCAGCTCTCCGTGTGTGCCAGTTGTTTTATTTCAGTGGGAGAGAGAAAACCCCAGCAGCACAAAGCGCCGTGATCACACTGGAGATCCTGGATGTAACCATGGAAGCGTTTGTCTCCGTCCTCAATGGGCTGCCTCGCCTTTCAACTAACTGATTGCGCTGAATCAATATTTAGGCTTTTCAATTTTATTAGCTGCTCCGAGGGGTATTTCTGGCATGGAGCAAAAAGAAATTAGCGGTGTCCGCGCACTTTTAATCGTTTTCTTATACTCTTACACAATGAGTCCGCTTGAGCTGTCTGGCATAATTGATGAAGAGTGTTGCCTTTATTCTCCGTAGTATTAGTGGTTATTTCTCACACTGATCTTCTTGGATATATTTTCAAATCTCCAACTTGCATCTTCAAAGTCCTTCAGTAGATTCAGTTGCACAAAGTTTAGCTTTTCGCTTCATTTTTTTTCCCTCTAACACACTATAAAAGGGCCAATATTTTAAGAACAACTTACCTGACACTTTGCCTGTCCCCTGTCAGTCCGAGATAATTTACTAGATCTTTATTGCCGTGGATAACATCGGTAAACGTCCCCGAAGTGATCAGCTCCGCCTCTCCTCAAACAACAGCTGATTTAAACGGCATCATTTTGTCTGGGAAGCCGCTTTTTTAAATAGTTTTCTGAGAACAACGTGAGCAGGAGCGCGTCTGTCATGTAACAGTGGAACCGGAGCGGGTCCCTTTCCCCCTGGTCGGTCTCAGACCTTACTCTCCCGCAGCCATGTGGGATCCTCCTGCTACTGTATCAGCACGGCTCAGCGCTCCAGCACAAAGATTAGTCCGCTGCTCCTCACAGACTCAAGCTCGTCTAGCGGTCGCAGCCTAATCAGACGAGATGTTTTAATCCCATTTGTCTCATGAGGGTGAACCGCTGTGGTGCGCCGTGTGCGCGCTGACAGCGCCACCGTGTGAGCCCCACGGGCACAACACCCGGTGTTGTGCTGTCAAGAGCATACCTCCCGAGGGTTTTAGTGAAAAAATGTGGAAGTGTGAATTTTTTTAATCTAAAATAATTTCACACAAGTTTAACATTAATTGTTTAACGTTTATAATTCAATAAAAACAAACTCAAACTCGTCTAATACTTGTCTAATCTGGGTGGCTGGTGAATTCGTGTACAGTAAATAAATCTTTACCGCCATCTCGTGGTGAAAAAGCCACATTGAGCTCTTGACAACGTCATCACGTAGGTATTATGTTGACGTGGCTTGGGCAGTGGAAACAGTGGTTAGCAGATAGATAACAAACCAACGACAAGGTGAGACCAAACATAAACCGGTGGAATGATGGAAATAGTCGAGGACAAGTAACCGGAAACACGTTTTTTTCAATCAGGTAAAAACATTTTTAACAGTTCTTTAAGGATATTGGAGTGACTATTGTCTAGTGGAGTTCTACAAAGCCTACTAACGTCGGTTAAATATTATGCTAGTTAGCACTAGCCGAGCCTGTAAAAAGGTTCTCATGTTGCCAAAATGAACCTTACCTACCTGATAGTTAATTCAGATTAGTGTTTTGATGGTGTGGGTTGCGTTTTTGCTTTAAGATTGATATATTATTCAACTACTCAGGTATGTAATGGGAAAACAACGAGACTTGTTTTTCTGTAAATGTTTACTACTGTCATAACTTCATTCATCTGCATTCGTCATATGTCCCTAATGACTGCTATGCCACAGATTATGATCTCTGGTGGATTTAGTTCATTCATTGTGTTTATTTCAGCATTTTATTGTAACTCACGCATCTTTAGTTGGCCAGTACTTGAAGGGTGACTTTGTCTTTGCTTTGCTCATATCAGTTTACAGCACTGCTGTAACAATAGAAAAGGACAAATATTGCTATAGGAAAAGTTAACACAGAGACAATATTAATTGTACTGGGATTCTAATTGTTTAATCTCAAAGACATCTACTTCAATGATTGCCACACGTTTTAGACCAGTGATGTAAAATTCACCAGCAAAATATTGATAACATATCTTTGGATGTGCAAGTTTGCATGTACACGTACTTTAAAGATAGTTTTATATCATGTCATTCTCTTCTATGTTGTGATAAATTAACATCAGCAAACAATCTGTTAAGTCTTTAGTTTTGTAGAGAATATTCATAAGTTCAGTGTTTGAAACACAAGCTTATTTTGCCTTTATTTTCCACAAACAGTGAACAAAGATGTCCAGTAGAAGTCAGCACTATGGGTTCCAGTCAGCCACCATGGTGCAGCCTGCTTATGGCGGTCATAACTACCTGTTTGGTAACAACGGCTCAGAGAATGACCTGTCAGAGGAGGATGGAGAAAGCTTTGAGCTACGGTCACGTGGAAGAGAGAGGCTAAGAAGAAGTACCTCCAAAGAGAAACTGGATGATATCATCTACCTTACCAGAGATATCCAGGAGGGAGATACCCTGAACAGCATTGCCCTGCAGTACCATTGTTCGGTATGTCTTTGCTTTTATCAAGTAGCACTTATTATGAAAATAAACACCTTTTTTGAGCTGTTAAATTATCATTTTAAATGGTTCAAACTACATGCCAATAAGGTAATAATAATGAGAATTGGATTAGATTTATATAGCACTTTTCAAGGCACCCAAAGCACTTCACAGAGGATCTATTATTCAAGCACACACACACACACACACACTCAGGTGGTGGCAAGCTACATTTGTAGCCACAGCTGCCCTGGGGCAGTCTGACAAAGGCGATGCTGCCATTTTACAATATCGGCATCTCTGATCACCAGTAACATTCACAAACAGGCAAGATGGGTGAATTGTTTTTCCCAGGGACACAACAATTTGACTAGGATGGAGCTGGGACTGAACCCCTGACGCTCTGATTGCCGGAGTACCTGCTCTGCGACCTAATCCACTATCGCTCAGGTTTTGCCATCTAAATATAGGTATAACAATGTAATTAAATCAAAAGTTATAAAAAGATCAGTATACCTTTTTTATATTATGACTAAACAACAAAAGCATATGAGTAAAATGGAAGATGGTTTCCTTATACTTTACTCTGTGTTAAAGAGATTTCCATAAGTCTGTACGGCCAGCTTCACATCAGCAGCTTGGCATATGTGTTGCATATGTGGTGGCTGCAAGCCTGCATTTACACTGATCTATCTGCTGCTGGTACTGCCAGCACAGTCTTACAAAATGTCTGTTAATGATCACAAGTACACAATGTTTTGTCATCTATTGTTAATTTGGAGTTAAAGATTAGGATTTTACAACTGATTAATCAAGTGAGTGCATTGTTGATTGTTAGCTTACACCTTGAAACTATGATATAAATTAAGTTGTAGTCTTTCTAACCCAAACAAGTGGTTTATCTATCTTTTTTAAGGAAGTGTTTCCATGACTCATTTATAAAAAAATTATCATCACACCAAAACTTAAAGCAGCACTCTGGAGGATTTCATCAAGAGAGCAGTTTTTGAATCTAGCGTCCAAAGGCTCCTCCTCAAAACATCTCGACACGCGCGTCCGGTCGCGTGTGCGCGTGTTCACACGGCGCATATACGTTGCGGGCATGAACTGTACAGCTCAGTGTGTAGGGTTTAATCACTCACAGTTCACAATCTTATTCCAACAATACTACGAGGGTCTGATGAGCCCTCTCTGTCCCTGCTGCTTCTGATATTAGCTCTGTTAGCAGAGAGCTGCTGCTGGACTCTGAAGCTGAACTTGACTCGGCCCTGGATGAACTTTCTGACCAAAATAAATGCGTAACCCTGTCAAGCCTGGCCATTCTGTGAGGTGAAAGGTTTAAAAATAAAAATAAATCCATCTTTAGCTGAGAAATGGGTAGGTTTTTAGTAGAAATGAGCCGTGAGGCTGAGACGCAAACAGAGAAACACACGGAGCGTCTTCTACTGGTACAGGTTTGGTCGATGCGCGTGCATGTTGAGAGAATGCAGACATTTGAATTTCATTGGCTAAAAAATGTCGGCGGCAAGAAATAATGGAAAGGGGGCTCTAGGAGGAAGGAGGGTCTTCATCAGAATGACAGATGTTGTGGAACTCAACCCATAGATCATAGTTTAGACCTGAAATATCATTTAAAACATTTAGAAAACTTTGATAAAGAGAAAAATGCTCCAGAGAGCCGCTTTAATCTAACTTTGACACAGACATGAACTGTGGCTGAAACATGAGTGACACGTAGCTGGTGTGGACACACAGTAATTGAAGGAGTCAAAATAGAAATCATGAGGTTTTGCTTATACACACACACACACACACTACACTGCTGGTGTGGAACAAGCCTGAAAAGTTGCAATCATACCCTGGAAGCTCATATTTGTGAATGGTGAAGTGTTAAACAATTTGTAGACAACACTACCTTGGGTGTGTGGAGGGAAATAAAAATCGAATTAAAAATTTTGATCTTGGATTTAAATTAATTCATAGTCTGTGTCCACAGAGTAGACATAGTCTGTGTCTGTCTCTTCCAGCTTCTGTTGAGAGCGGTCGCACTGTTCCTTCTCTCCCTTGTGTGTTCCTCCTGCAGCTGTTTTTGTCTTCTGAGCATTTTCCTCATTCCTTCTGGTTAAATATTTTTATTTTTCTTGATATGGCTTTGGTTTGCTGGCTTCCCAACAAAATGGATAAAATTTTTTACACTCTCAAAACGGAGGAGGGGACTCCGCGGCTGACTGAGACAAGAGCTGTGGGGTTCGTAATGGATCAGATTGCGGGTCCTGCAAGTCTGTCTCTGGAGGTCTACAACTTTGGATTAATGATGATCGGGTGCACGCTCATTGGAATCTGCATGGACCTGATTTATCGGAAAACAACGGAGCTAACAGGTGCGATTGACAGGATTCCTGTGCTTCAAAGGGGGCTGATGCGTGCTTTGAACACTGAAACACTCGCGAGGACTGAGTTGTCTCGTAGGACTGACTGCGAACGAACTCTGGCGCGGAGTGAATTACGATCGATGTGTCGAACTACACGGATCAGATGGGACTGGCCAGGTTTTCAAATTTGGACGGGATGAAGCCAGTGAGACAGACATTTAAGGCGGCTGTAACAAACAGGACTGCCTGCTCCAAACACATTCTGTTATCTATCTGGTGACCCTGAAAACATTCTCCTACTCAACAGAGTGAATGAAGCGACTGCTCAGCCCCCCCTTCTCTACGCTCTCTCACCCTAACTCGCCTCCCCCCCCCTCTACTGGGAGTGAAGGTCGGTCAGCTGTGCCGTGTCCTTGCTGCTGGTGGAGATCCTTACCCCCCCCACCCTCCTTGATGTGTTTTTCGGTTGTTGTGACTGTGTGTAAAATGCTACTCCCTCCCTCCATTTTGTTTACATTTTCTTCTGCTCCCATCTTTATTTTTTTGCCCAAATATTGTATTGAAGTTGTCCCAATATTTCTGCCCAAGACTTTAGTTCCTTACACAAGCCAATGTCCCACTTTATCTCATAATTTACAATGCAGGTCCCCTGATGGTACCCCAAATCTTGAAGTTTGGCCCAATATTTCTCTTTGCCCAAGCCCAAGTAAATGTCCCACTTTATCTCATAATTTACAATGTAGGTCCCCTGATGGTACCCCAAATCTTGCCCAAATATTGTTGTTGTTTCTGGTACCCCCAAATCTCTGTTTTGTTTTTATTTTCAATGTATCTCATCACTTACAATGTATGTAGCTCCCCTGATGGTACCCCAAATCTTGCCCAAATATTGTATCTGGCTCCCATCTTTATTTTTTGCCCAAATATTGTATTGAAGTTGCCCCAATATTTCTGCCTAAGACTTTAGTTCCTTACACAAGTCAATGTCCCACTATATCTCATAATTTACAATGTAGATCCCCTGAAGGTACCCCAAATCTTGCCCAAATATTGTTGTTGTTTCTGGTACCCCCAAATCTCTGTTTTGTTTTTATTTTCAATGTATCTCATCACTTACAATGTATGTAGCTCCCCTGATGGTACCCCAAATCTTGCCCAAATTTTGTATCTGGTACCCCCAAATCTCTGTTTTGGTTTGTTTTTTATTTTCAATGTATCTCATCATTTACAATGTACGTAGATCCCCTGAAGGTACCCCAAATCTTGCCCAAATTTTGTATCTGGTACCCCCAAATCTCTGTTTTGTTTTTTATTTTCAATGTTTTATCTGTTTTGTTTTTTTGTTTTTATTGTCAAGCGCTTTGTGATGTATATCTGTGAAAGGCGCTATATAAATAAACTTTACTTACTTACTTACTTACTCCACAGAAAAATGTACGTATAGGCAGTTAAGTACCACTGATCTCTTTTGCACACAATTTCATCTGACCAAAGGAAAATGCTGGTAAATTCTAACTGCTTTGGAATTAATACCCATTAATAGTATTTTATCACATGCATGCTGTAATTTGTCTCAAATAAGGTACTGTTCTGGTAATTGAGGTGCTTTCTAATACAGGTAGTAAACCGCTTTTAAATGTTCCTTTTCTCCCCTGTGTTTTTTAGGTGGCTGACATTAAGCGTACCAACAACCTCTTGACAGAACAGGATTTCTTTGCTCTGCGTTCAGTTAAGATTCCCGTGAGGCGCTTCAGTGTCTTAACTGAGACTCATAACAATGGCCCTGTCACACCTGCCTCCCCCACAGGTGCTAGACGTGTCCCTCAGATCTCCGCCGTTACGTCTCTCCCTTCTGAGTCTTCCACAGACTCATGTTCTTCCGCTGACAGTGTGGAAGGATTTCTCCTGGAGAAGGATAAGGACATTGAGCGGTTGGTGAAATCCACAGGGCCGTCTCGTAGTAGCCTCAGTGAGGTTGTGTCCTCTCTAACTCTACAGCAGCAGCAGCCACTGCTTGAAGAAGTAGAGTACAAACCAGTGCAGAGAAAGGACCCTTATTATGGAGCAGACTGGGGCATGAGATGGTGGACTGCAGTGGCAATCATGCTGGTTGTTGGCATAATCACACCTGTGTTCTACCTGCTGTACTATGAGGTTCTTGTGAAGTCTGATGTCAGCCATCACAGTGTTCCTACAACTGCATCTAATGACATGCATCAAGAACTGCTCAATGGTAAATATGTGGACCGTTCTGTAGAACACAATGGGGCTGGTCTTCAACAGGAGGTCAAAGATCATGATAAACCTGGAGTGGACAATGCTGCAGCTGATAAAAATGCAGAGTTTAGGGAAACATAACAGGGCATTTGTATTTTTCATATTTGCTACTAACAGTGACCGAATAAAATGGATGTTCCTATTTTCAAGTTGTCTTAAAATGATGTAATCTGTTTGTATAATGGGACCATTAATTTTAAAAACTGGCAGAACAGTAACAAAGCCACAATTATTCTTAGACTTTTTCAATTTACATGCATTTTAACAAGAAGCATTGAAGGGCTGCAAGAAACGGTTGGACCCATTGTTTTGATTTCAAAGCAGTTTCTTGTAGTTATTTTTGGTCTGTCCAACATAATTGGGGTGGTGTGGTTTTTTTTGTTGTTTTTTTTTTTTACAGTTATCCATATTTCTGCACTGTTAAGTTATAAATAATATTTTCCCAGGAATTGGTCAAAACACCTGATAGTTCATGTCTGTGGCCTAAGAAAATTAACTTAATGGATTTGTCTAAAACCTGTTTATTTTGGTCCAAATGTTTGTCACACTAGAATTAGAAATGGACCACTGCTATTTGTAAAGAAATTATTGCAACTACTGTGTTTGATTAGAATTAATTTATTGCCAGTCTGAGAGCTAGTTGTTCCTTACATTATCAGTATTGAGTTGTCGGTTAAATTGTTTCTAAATTCCTATTAAATTATCTTGAAATCTGTGTTTTCTTTAGCTTGCGTTTGAGAAAGCCTTTTTTGCCCTTTTCAAAACCGCATGTTAGAAATGTGGGAAATGCACATTATTCCCATACTGACTCATCACTGTAATAATGTGAACTATTAGATTTTGCTTTATAGCCCTTTTATTTGATCACAGTGTTTCACTTGATATTTTATCACAAAGCATCTTGGAGATATTGACAGTATGTGCCTTTCACCCTGTGGAAATGTGCTGCAGGCTGAAAAATAAATATATTTTCAATACATTTTCTTCACTCTGCAAATATTTGACTATTTACAATACATTTAACAAAATCTTTTCAAGTCTGCAGAAAATAAAGCAAACAAAGCACCACTCTGCTAAATTAAAAAAAACTTCTGAGATGAGCTCTCACGTCATGATTTCTTTAAACACTGCTAAAGCTTGTTTTAGTGTGACTAATATGTCGCTTCACCGTCCATATTTTCATCGCTGTCTGCAGCAAAATCTTCTCCATTGTCAAAGTAGTTTTCAATGTAGTCGTTTTCCTAAAAGAGATGAAAGCCAAATATTAAATCTAATTCAAACAATGGTACCATCGGAATTTTTGCAGGTAATCACTCAGGTTACAGTAAATTTTACCTCTTCAAGTTCTTCTTCGTACTCTTCCTCTTCAATCTCTTCATCATCCTCATTTCCAGTTTTTTTCTCAGCCTCATCGTCTGATTTTTCAGGGTTGCCCTCATCCTTCTTGGCCAGTTCCTGACAGATTAACATTAAATGATTAAGACATTCCCTGGAGTGTGGGCTACTTTTTATCATCAAATATAGACCCATCCACATAAAATCCTTCCATATCAGTAAAAGATTAAGGTTTTTGTTCAAAATGTGAACCCATCAGACCTGAAACAATGTGTGAATCTTTTAGACTTGTTTGAGATGTTTAATGCTTTGACCTTTGCAATATGATGCATAGGTATCTATAGCAGTGTGGGAAGGTGCCAAGGAGAAAAAGACCTGAAATGTTGTTCAGTGGTCCAAAGTTCTTGTTTACAGATTTAAAAAAATGTTCATGTAATTTGGAAATCAAGGTCCCAGAGTCTGGAGAAAGAGTGGAGAGAGACAGAATTCACATTGCTTCAAGTCCAGCGTGATGTTTCCACAGTTGGTGATGATTTGGGGCCATGTCATCTGCTGGTGTTGGTCCACTGTTTTTTGAAGTCCAGTCAATGCAGCCTCTACCAGGAAATGTTAGAGCTCCTTCTGCAGGCAGGGTTTATGGAGAAATCTGGTTCAAAGACCATGGTGTTACTGAGCTTGATTGGCCAGAAAACTGTCCTGACCTGACCCCCGTAGAGAATCTATGGGTTATTGTCAGGAGGAAGATAAGAGACATCAGACCCAACAATGCAGATGACCTGAAGGTAGCTATCAAAGCAACCTGGACTTCCATTACACCTCAGCAGTGCCACAGGCACCAGCCCGTGTTGATCTAGTAATTCATGCAAAGGGATGCCCAACAAAGTTTTGAGTACCGGTACATAGAAATTAACTGACTTTTCAGATACCTGACATTTCTGTTCAAAATATCCCAAAACTTGAAGCCTCCAAAATAATCTTTAAATGACCCGTCGGATCCAGAAAAGTTACCAAGAAATCTAACACTACGTTCACACTGCAGGTCTTCGTGCTCACATATTTTTGCATTGTTGTTCACATATTATTAAATCACACATTAAATGCAACCACCATCAGAGCGAACAGTCTACAGCCCTTAAAATATCTGAATGGGCAGAAGATGTCATGTCACACACAGCAGTGTTTACAGAGCTAAATATGGATGTTATGTCATGTTATGTTATGACTCTCCAGGGAGTCCCTAATTTTTTCTAACAAAGGGTAAAAATTAAGGGAGTTCATCGTCTTTATGTCCGGACTTATTTTAATTCCCAAGTATGTAAAATCTTCATAAGTACATGTAAACTGTGTTTGAATAGGAGGGTTACTCTTGTTCAATAATAACAAAGAGCTTTTCTTTTGGTTAACTTTGTACCCTGAGAACTCCCCAAATAACTTCAGAATTTGACTAGCTGTTTGGACAGACTTCTCTAAATCAGTCAAAAACAAAACTACATCATCTGCAAACAGCGAGAAACAGTGTCCCGTCCCTCCAATGGAAATGCTGGTAATTTGGGGGGATTTACGAATTGCCATAGCTAATGGCTCGATAGCAAATAAGAAAAGAATAGGGGACAACGGATATCCTTGTCGAGTTGATCTTTGGAGGATAAAGGGTTTCGACACCTGGCTGTTTGTGGCCACTTCAGCCATAGGCTCTGTATATAGTAATCTGATCCACTTCAAATATTTGTCTCCCAAGCCAAATCCCTTTAGGGTCCCAAAAAGATAATTCCATTCTATCCTGTCAAACGCCTTTTCTGCATCTAATGACAGAAGAGCATTATCCAAAGCAGATTGTCTCGTCTCGTCTTCTTCCGCTTATCCGGGTCGCGGGGGCAGCATCCCAATTAGGGAGTTCCAGACGGTCCTCTCCCAGCCACTTCTACCAGCTCCTCCGGCAGGATCCCAAGGCGCTCCAGGGCCAAACCAGAGATATATTTTCTCCAGCGTGTCCTGGGTCGACCCGGGGGCCTCCTGCCGGCAGGACATGCCTGAAACACCTTCCTGGGGAGGCGTCCAGGGGGCATCCTAACAAGATGCCCGAACCACCTCAGCTGGCTCCTTTCGACATGGAGGAGCAGCGGTTCTACTCCGAGTCTCTCCCGAATGTCCGAGCTCCTCACCCTATCTCTAAGGCTGAGCCCAGCCACCCTGCGGAGAAAACTCATTTCGGCCGCTTGTATCCGCGATCTCGTTCTTTCGGTCATTACCCAGAGCTCATGACCATAGGTGAGGATTGGGAGGTAGATCGATCGGTAAATCGAGAGCCTTGCTTTCCGGCTCAGCTCCTTCTTCACCACAACAGACCGGTTCAGCGTCCGCATCACTGCAGACGCTGCCCCAATCCGCCTGTCGATCTCCCGCTCCCTCCTTCCCTCACTCGTGAACAAGACCCCGAGATACTTGAACTCCTCCACTTGAGGCAGGACCTCTTTCCCGACCTGGAGTTGGCAAGCCACCCTTTTCCGACCGAGAACCATGGCCTCGGACTTGGAGGTGCTGATCCTCATCCCAGCCGCTTCACACTCTGAGTGTGAAGCGGAGTGTGAAAGCAGATTGTTTTTCATATAATATATTCAGTAATCGGCGAGTATTATGAAAGGCTTGACGACCAGGAATAAATCCATTTTGGTCATTTAAGATTAATTTAGGGACATGTGCTTCAATCCTCCGAGCCAGAGCTTTACATAATATTTTACCGTCACATTACATCAGCGATATAGGTCGGTATGAGCCCATTTCTGTTTGGGGTTTTCCCTGTTTTAGAAGAAGAGAGATAGCCGCTAATCTTAAAGATGGGGGTAGGATGCCCTTTCCATAAGACTCATTATACATTTCAAGAAGATGGGGTAGTAATTTATCTGAAAATCTCTTGTAAATTTCAATTGGTAGACCGTCTGGGCCAGGGGCTGTACCAGAATTATATGAGTGAGAGCCTCTTTAAGTTCCTGAACACTTAGCTCTTTATCCAAGTCTTTTCTGATCTCCTCTGACAGAATCGGGAATTGGAGTTGGTCCAGGAATGTTTATCTGTGTTAACTGGGTATTGGGATTTATATAAACTCTCAAAGTATTCTGCAAACGCCTTATTTATACCTTTTGGATCCACCAGATGCTCTCCACTGTCGAGTACTATCGAGTTAATAGCCCTATTGGTCTGTATTTTTTTAAGTCTCCAAGCTAGGAGCTTCCCTGCTTTCTCACCTTGATCGTAGTAGGACTGTTTCAGCCACATTAAGCTGGTAGCAACTTTATTCGTAGTGAGTTCATTATATTCAGATTTCAACAGAAGAAGGTTTTTGTATTTCTCATTATCTTCGTCCTTATATAACTGATTTTGTAGTTCTTTAATTTGCTTTTCCATTTCTTTCAATTTGTTCACATATATTTTGGATTTATGTTTAATATAAGTCATTATTTCCCCCCTTATATACGCCTTAAATGCTTCCCATTTTATTGACGCACTTGTTTGGTCTGGATTAAAATAAAAATAATCTGTAATTTTATCCTCAAGAAATTTCTCAAATTCTTCAGATTTCATCCAGTTTGCGTTGAATCGAAATGGAGTTTTGGATGAATAATAGTTAGGAAATTTGATAGCCAATACAATTGGGGCGTGATCAGAGAGTAGTATAGCTTCATACCAACATTTGTGAACCATTGAAACCAAGCTAGAGGAAATCAGAAAAAAATCTATTCGTGAGAAAGTTTTATAAGTGCTAGAAAAACATGAAAACTCATGAAGGAGTCATGAGCTGACTCAGCAGTCCTAATAAAGATTGTAGAAAATAACTTACGTCTAGTTTATTTAAAACGTCCGCTGCATCTTTGCTTGACATCTTCACAGATTTCTTCTTAGTGCCTTTTGGAATAAAGCTCTTTGAATTAAACCTTATAGTAACACATTAAAAACCTCATTACATACAAAAGGTTTTAACGTACCCAATTTAGTCCGAGGCTTTTTAGTTCGGGGCATCAGTTCTTTTGGAAATAAGTTCCAGTCTAAAATGCAAAGAATAACATTTGCAATAATCTCCTTTAAAGAAGAAATGGTGTGATTCTCTGATAGTGTGTTTGCGTGAGCACCTGGAGTCCACCCATCATCCTCTATTTGGCTTAGCTTGAGGTACCGTTCTGTGTATTTCTCCACTTCTGTTTCATACAAACAAAAAACAGACTTGGTAAATGATTAATCATACTCAGATTTGTATCAGGATCCAAAATGTTTTAGCACAATCAGCACAATATATTAGCTTAGACACAATAAAATCAGTAATTGAAGGAATGGCTGGAGTTATTATGTAGTTTTGTGAGTTCAAGACATCTGAAAAGATTCAAAAGAAAATACATGTCTTCCTCAACACTTGTAATGCCTAACCCAAAATAATCTGATTAATACTGCAAGACGAGAAAGCAGCTATAAAACTCAGCTCTGCCAGGATTCTGCTCTTTTCCTTTTCCAAGATATGTCTAATTAAATGTTTCAGTTCCTAAAAGCTGCATTATCTTCACTCACAGCGATTCTCTCAGACGTCAGGTTTCTAATGCAGCACTCTCCTCCTCACCTGCTTTGTTGGTCTGAGATTTAATGTTGTGTGGCAGCCGTTGCATTGCTCCTCGCATTTCCTGTTTCAGGGCCAGCATGTAGTCTTCATCTTCACCGGCTTTTAGCGGAACAGGTTTAAAGTCTGTACTCTAGAGTCAGACAGATAATGTGATGAAGACAAAACAACAAGGGTTCTGTTTGATGGGAGCAATTGTTTGACTTTGTTCAACTCTCTGAAGCAGATATGTACAAAAGAATACATTTTAACCATTTAAATGGCAATTTGTTTACCTAATGTCACAGTTATTTATTAAAAACAACAAAAAATGTGTTATTTTCCATAAAATTTATTTGTGGTAGCTGGATTGTTTTGGTTTTTTTCTCTAAATCAAACGAGGATATGTCAAGAAAATGCAAAAGATTTTGAGGCAATAACATGTACTACTCTCTTGAGTCATAAGAGGACAAAAATGTTCACTTAAAAACTTTTTTTTTTCATAAAATGGACAGATGGCGAGGGTAAATTGACAGAAATTGACTAAAATGTCCATCATGATGCATGAGAAATAATATATATAAGCTACTTTGCTAGTTGCTTTTCAAGATCTATGCAACTTTTCTTGCCTCTGTGGTTGTAACTATACACTTAATAGTAGGTTTCAATATCATCCTTTAGAAATTGTTTGCACATTACTGGTGTTTAACAGTGAAATTAAATGAGAGGCTATCCTGGACTGTTGCATCATTCTTGTGTGTGTTTGGTACTTACTGGAAACAGTGGACTGGGCCCCACCCTGGTTTCTGGCATGCTGCCCCTGCCGATGCCCAGGACTTCAATGTTAAAGGTGAAGGCACCCACTCCACGACCCTTTCCAGCCATGACGGTGGCTGCAGGTCTGTCCTCCTGAGGCTGCAACACATGTCAACTTCACAGTCAAACACGTGTTTACACCAAGCAGCTTTTGTCGCCTTAATAAACAATAGAGTCTGACTAACAAAGACTAAGTGTAAATACTCACTATGTGACAGTTAGCGAACTGCTACTTGTGTTTGTTTCAGAGGTACACAGCACCAGATCCTACTGAGGCTCCATGTTTTCGAGTTTACTTGTAATTAACAATCAGCTGAGCAGTTTTATCTATAATTTACTCCTGAATGAACCAACATCTGTCAAACTTAACCTACACGTGTTTTAATGGCTTTGTTTTACTCGTACCGGTTAGGAGCATGTGTACACACCGTTCAAAGAGCCAGAATGTGGAAATGTGGCTTCAACTGGCTCCACCCATGTGTCACGTTGTAGGAGGCGTGGCTTATTTATATCCAATAGTAAGCCACTTTTAGAGTTTCGTCATTTATTTGCGTATCCACTGAGCACTCTCGTATTCGACAAGGGTGTGTGCGACGGATATCGTCACTTTAGCCTCAATGAAAACACATTACCTCTTAGCTACGAGGCTAGTAACACCTTAAATCACCTGACAGCACAACACCAGCTAACCTGGGATGTCTGCAACCGACTGGTACGCTCACAAGTCGCTCGGGGACGGACTCTTCTGGATCCAGGAGCGATTCTACCAGTCAGAGAACCGGGCTAACATCTGGCTGCTGCGCGGCACCCACCAGGACGTGGTGATAGACACGGGTCTGGGCTTGAGGAGCTTACCTGACTACATCGACGCCAAGGGGCTGCTCGGAAAAGACCCGCAGAGGAAGAATCCGCTGCTGGCGATCGCCACCCACGCCCACTTCGACCACTCGGGAGGGCTGCATCAGTTCCAACAGGTGGGCGTCCACAGCGCGGAGGTTGATGCCCTGGCCAACGGGGACAACTTCGAGACGGTCACCTGGCTCAGCGACAGGGATATAGCCGAGGCTCCCAGTCCGGGATGGAGGGCCAGGCACTACAAAGTGAAGGCTGTGCAGCCCACACACATACTGCAGGAGGGTAGGTAGGAGACACAGCCACTGACAAGGATGTATGAGAATGTAGATCTGAGAATGAAAACCTGGCAAAAAACATCATACTCTATAATGTAAGGGCTTTTGATGGAAGCAGCAGATGGGTAGCTGAAGACTGCAAATATTCCCAGGACTGAATCATTTTCTTGGACTGTAAATTTGGACAAATCAGTGTAAATGCACATTCATAACCATTACCTACATAAAGACATATTACCTGTGCAAATGCATCAACAAAAACACACAAAATGTATTCAAAACAGCATTTTTCAATCAGATTTACTTGCTGCATGTTAGGTAATAGTTCTCAGACGTTGTAAACACCTTATTACTCATTACACAGAGGGTATAAACAGGTCATTTATCAGGGGGAAGGTCTGCTCTGGGGGGAGCCCATGCTTTCTGTTTAGATTTTTAGATCTAGTTTAGTTTTTATATGCAGCTACTCTTTCTTCATCTATACAGCTGTTCTATTTTAAGCCAAGATGCTGATGACTTTGATGGTTTCCATTACATCCAAGAAAAGGAGAGGAGATTACAGGAGACTGGGCCACACACTTCCTGAAAGCATCTCACAAAGCAACTGTGCTATTTTAGTCACCAGAGGAGATAAATTCACCTTTTCGAGCAGTATCCTAATGTTTTCATACAGTCGCAGTGATAGTATATCCAAGATCAGCTGGTAAAAAATCGATGTGCATTATAAATGTGAAAATTATATCACAGATTGCATTTGAGATGAGCAGCTTTGGCTGTTAGTCGCCACAAAGTTTCATCTCCGGCACACTTCCAGTCATTTCTGTGTCGGCCGTCAATATTCTGATGACTTGTTTCTGCTGTGTCAGAGCTACTGCTGCAGTGCAGTTGGAATATCTCGTTGCTCTGTGTGTCAGCTTCACCCACTTTGTCACAATGTGCAACTCATACCTGCTTTGGTTCCAATCAGCGTTATGCTGAATGCTTCAGACTCAGCACAACATAGTGATGCAAGGAAACAATGTGAGACTCTATAACATAATATGTGGGAATTTGTTGCAGACTTCTCTATGATTACAGTTCTCTTGTTCTCTTTTTCTCCTGTCCAGGTGATGTCATTAACCTTGGCGACCGACAGCTGACGGTGCTTCACATGCCGGGTCACTCTCGGGGAAGCATTTGCCTCCACGACCGCGACAATAAGTTGCTGTTCAGTGGAGATGTGGTGTATGATGGCGCCATGATCGACTGGCTGCCCTATAGCCGGGTCAGTGACTACGTCAGCAGCTGTGAGCGTCTGGTGGGGCTGGTGGACAGTGAGCAGGTAACACAAAAACACCCTGGAGGGCAATTCTTTCATCTCACTTTCCTTTTTTCCCCCACAGTTGATCCTTGAAAACTCACCACACTACTTAGAATAATTTGACACATTTCTGATAATATCTTGCTCTTGTATTAGACAATGCATGTTGCTGATTTATAGTTAATATAAATGACAGAAACTGAATTGTGAAATCCAACAGGTTGACCAAGTTTTGCCCGGCCACTACAACGCCTTTGGTGCAAAACGCCTCCATCGGCTCGCCTCTACGTACGTCAGCAGAGCTGGAACGTGCTCTGCAAAGTTCTCCACACTTGCCTGGAGAACTCTGGCAGGGTTGGCGCTGCGGGCCTCCAACCCACGCTGTGCCTGCTAATGAGAGCGGATCACGGAGCTGAGGGAAGCACAAGGATGACATTTTATTATTATGGACCCAAAATAATAAGAGATGGGGAAACACAAACCTACTTCTTATCTAATCTAATGTAACTCTGGTCATTCACTTATGTAATCCAACAGAAGTCATATAATTGCCAAACTTAAGTCAACCCCCCCACTGGGTTACATAAGTCAATAAGCAGTTTCATATGAAGCATATAAAGTATTTAAATGTTATTCTACTATTTATTGATGATTATGTGTATGTTATCGTATGATTAGATGTTTTTTATATTTTAAGCAGATGTAAAGTAACTAATAGCACAACGTAATGGTACAAATGTGCACTACAAACACAGAACAGGGAGCTTTGGGTTCTCCTCTGTGGCATTTCACTCAATATGGCCATAGCTGTCCTCTATGCATATTCCAATGCTCAGTGAAGACCCAGTCTCGACTACCTCCTATGTTTGTTATAGTGCTTTGTACTGTTGACTAATCTACAGCTTTGCTATCGAATCTCTGACAATAAAAGTCTCTGCTCTGCCCACCTTTCTCCCTTCTTCCGCTGCAGCTTTTACATGAATTGCTCCTTAGGTTGTTTACATTAGTGAACAGATCTGCTGAGACTGAGAGACAACAGAGAAATGAAAGCATTCAAGTACTAAAAGCACTGCTCTGACATAATGGAAAGCTCTCACGCTGTTGGTGATGTACTTCCTGTGAGTTTCATTAAAATCAATCCACTGGTTCATGACTCCCAGCAGTTAATAGCAAGAGTTTGACGCAAAGATCTCATGCAATGTATAGCTCTGAGTATGATATATGGATGACTCTTCACTAACATATTACCCAGTTTTAGCCCAATATTAGTAAAAGTGACTAAATTTGAGCCATTTTTGTGTTTTATGAGTTGATTAGCTGTGGTGGCTAACCTGAATTTGGTTTAATAGTACTTTCTGAAAGTTTCATTAAATTCATCCAGTCATTCATATTTTCCCCACATACATAAACATCACCCACTGCCCAAAATGATTTCCATTGTATTAATGCCTCAATATATTAATGATTTATTAAAGCTTAATTCCTTTCTAAACTAAATTTTGATCATTTACAGCAGGTTAGTATTTTATTTTGGCACAAAAATCAGACAGCTGTAAATTGATAAACCATTTATTATAATGTTATATTAATTAAACATGAAATCTCATTTTCAGTTCAGTCTTTAGGATGGTGTACATGCGCAACACAGTGCCTGCTAAGAAAAGAGACTTATTACAGTGTTATTTATTCCTAACAGCAAATGATCTGTTAACAATATAATAATCACACATCTATACACCTGCATTTATAAAATCAATTTGTAACAAAAGACAACGAGGTTTATCTGTTAACTTAGAAAAATTAATTTACAGTAACAAATGCTGTTTTTCAAGCATTTGACAAATCTTGGTAAATGACGTCCTTCGTTCCAGGATGGCAACCACTTCCAACGTCCAGGAAGAGGAACAGGAGCAGGGAGGGGTAGCTTCAATACTGGTCACTAACTCTAACTCTAGTTTAGATTTAATGCATTTCTTGTACTCTGTCATAAAAAGACTTACAAATGAAAACTACAGTAAAATACATTTGGATTTTTTTATTATGTAGCTTTTTTTGTTGCATTTTTTAAACATTGCTGAGTGGCATAATTTTAAGTATGGCTTTGATTTGAATGGAAACATGAGCTCTGGCTGACAACAGTTTATTGGGATGTATTACTGGTCTCTGACGGCAGCCTGTCAGTGATGTGTGGATGCATCTCTAGAGTCCAGAGCAGAGATCTGTACCCTGAAGTTATCCCTGTCAGAACCTGGCACTTGCATTCGGCTAAGCTTTCACCTGACTTGCTGATAAAATGATTTCATTTCTCAGCCAAATTCATGCATACAAACAAAACTGTGCATAGTTGTTTTAGGAGATCATCTGGTGTGTAAATTAATAGGTCAGTACACTAAAGCAGGTATCACAGTACAGGCAACAAACAACCTCTCCTTCACACTTGATTGAAACCTTTTTAACACATCTGGTCAAAAACAGCTGGTACACTGAGATTAACTGTTTGAGTAAGGCTTAATTAGAAGGAACTTATTTCCTGTTTTAAATGTACATAACAAAGTTAAAGAGTAGTGTCAGTTCTTTTGTATGTTCTCCCAAAAAGCTCGACCATCACTAATGAAAGCAAGCATTTTGAAATCTGTGGAAGCCCAGCACCTCCTGCAGTGATTGTCGCCATCTTCTAGGGAAAAGGTTTTCCAGTTGGATGCCTGAGGGTCTTCCATGATCCATCCTGTGTGACAGGGCATGCTAGAGGCATCCTCCTCAGGGACAGGTGAATGATGAGATCACGTTAAACCACTGCTTAACAAATACCTTTAAGCTAACATACAGTAAAACGTGTGTCAGGAGACCAGTTCACACCTGACTTTGGAGCCAGTTGCGAGGATCAAGTCTGGCTCTGAGGTTCCTTAGGCTGCGTCGAGCCGGGGAGGGCCTTGAGAAAAGAACTCCCTCCGATGACTCTGGGCTGTGGCTGCCCTCACTGTTACTGGAGCTGTTGCTGGAGGTGGAGCTGGAGCAGGAGAGCGTGGTCTGTGTGCTGCGCTGCGACCGAGGTGAGCAGGAGGAGATGGGGAGGGGAGTGAGCAGCGAGGAGGAAGGAGGTTGGCAGGGGCACTGGAAAGTTCCTCCTCCTCCGTACCCCCTTCCTCGAAGGGTGCTGAGCTTTGCGTCCAATGAAAGAGTGCGTGGCCTCAGGCCGTAGGGGGAAGATGACAGAAGAGATAAGTTGGAGGAAGGCTCGGGCCAGCCATGGTGGTGACAGCAGGGGCTTGTGCTGCAGTGACTGTCACTGTCGGAAGTCAGACTTGCATCTGAGGACAGCAATCCAAGCCGTGGGCAGCGATGGGGGCTCACGGGGCTCCGAGGAAGGCGATGAGGTGAGGAGGGGCTGTGGCCGGATAGGCGAGAGGTACAATGACGTGGGAAACCGACAGGTTTTGTATTGTTCTCCTCAAACATAGACATCCAGGTGGGAGATGTACCCAACTGGCTGCGGAGCTCCAGCTCCTGCATCCTCCGAGCCAAGATGTCTGACACTGTGCTGCTCAGGTCATCAGACGACTCAATAACTGCAAGAGACAAAAGAAGCATCATCATACCTCTGTAGAGGAGGACTGGGATATTGAGATCCTATGATGATGTAGAGATAGTTTTGCAAACTTCAGGCTGAAATTACATTATTCCATAAAACTGAAACAGATCCCTGTTGGTTTAACTTATTTTAGCCTGCTGGGTCTGAAAAATAATTCATGCAAAACCCTACACCTGCTACTTCACCTGTCGTTGTAATAGGATGAGAGCAGAGCACGAATCTCAGCAGACACAGCATTATCCTGCAGCAGGAGACCCTCACAGGAGGGCGTAGAAAGAGAAGCTGCCAGGGAAGGTTAGGAAAACCAAGGGTGGTGAGACAAAAAGGGTGGAGAGGAGATGCGCCACAGGTTTTTTATGCGTATTAAAAAGTCAATAAGGGGTTGGTGGATGTTTAAATGAGAGATGAGAGAAGAAAATCAAAGATCAAATCAAGGATTAATAATGAAAGTTATTAGAAAATGTGCAGAACAAAACAAAAATGAAGAGGTGGTGGGTTTAGAAGACACAAAGAGAAAACAACAAAGAGGAAAAGAGAAACCGTAAGAAATAAGAATCCTTCTACCTACAGTACAAAGAAGTAAAGCAGAGTGTAAGTTAGAGATACGGCCGAAAAAAGCTAATAGTGACAGAATATCCATGCACATACACACAGTCACGTGCAATGCACAGTATGGTGCAATTTTTCGCCATTTAGTTTGCCTGCTACAGTTGAAATTAATCTGAGGCACAAACGTACCCATTTCATGGTAAAGAGACCCTTGTTTTGGTGTGACGGGAGCTGGTTTCCTTGGTGACGGGAGTTCGATTTTCATCAAGTCATCACAGCACTGCTTCCACTGACCTGTTGAGCAAATTGTTTACCTTTAACCAACCAATCATTTCAAACACAAACATAAAAGACAAACACACGTGCTTTTCTTCATCAAATTTCAGGAAACTTCGTTAATCAGATGCTTACTCATATCATAGAAATGCTGCCAAAAGGCCTCCATCCAGCGGTGCGTGTCCTCCCGGCTCTCCGTGGTCAGAGTGTGTGTGACCTCCTCCCCTCCGTACTGGTTACTGATGCTGATATTCTGCACTTTGCTGAGAGGGTCTTTCTCTGACGCCCGTATTCTGGTCTCCTGAAACAAAAGGATCAACAAAGAAAACATGTAACCATCTGCTTCCAAATGCTCACAGCTGGGTCTGAAACACCAGCACTCCTGAATGAATGAAATTATGCGCTGCAACAACTGTTCATTACACCAATTGTAATAGAAAGTCCCAACTGAAAATAGGCCCTTGATAATAAAGCTAGCAATTAGTCCTCTTCCAAACCATTTCCCTTCTGCAATTATCTCACACAAAAAAAGAGAAAACTCCTCAATTCCCACCTCCTCACTCTGATCCAAATAGGTGTGTCTGACCACTAGATGGCAGTGGTGTCCCATTTATCCACTAGATTCTGACTTTACACATCCTAATAAATGACTACATGGAGTCTGATTAGTTCAGCCTTTGGTTAGCAGTGCACTGAGGGTCAGAGGTCACTAATGATAGAGTGAATTACATTAGAAAGAATGAAATAAATAACCAAAACATAATGTTTTGGATTCAAATCAAGAAAGAACCAAACTGCTTGACTGATGATAAAAATATAACTCCACATCTGATTAAGCTGAAAACTGTGAACATTGAAAATAGATCAATTTTTAGGTACTTTGTGCCATTTTAAATGGAAAAACATTAGATTAATTTTTGTTTTGCATGCTAGGAATCGGGAAAATGTTTTCTTATGCTACAGTCTTTGAAGCTTGACTGCTCAAAGAAAGAAGCTTGTTTATTATTTTAGAATCAGACTCTCCCAGTTGTCTTGAGATTTAAACTGGCAGCAATCCACAAACCTTGACATTTATTCTGTTATTGCCTAAGGTGTTGCGAAAAATACAGTTATGAGGTCAGTAAGGTTACAGCAATATCCAAGAGTTGTTGTTTTTTATTTAAAAAATCTCCCAAACTTACTTTGTTAATACCAATAGTAAAAGCTGGCTCTACATTTGCCTCCACATCCTCTTGCCGTAGGTAGCAGAAAAGGCTTGTTCCTTTAAGAACGGCATACACCTTTGTCCAGCTCTGTGGGTCACCTCCACACTGCTGCAAGGCAAACAAAAGAGGTGAATAAAAGAAAGAAACACAAAGAGAACTGGCAACAAGAGAAGGAGTGGAGGAGGGAAAGCCAGGAGCAAGTGAAAACCTCCGAGGTATACCTCCTCACACACCTGCCAGCTTACCTTAACTTTCAAACATCCACTCATCATCTGTTGGGTCATGCAGTGCGGCTGAGCTACGAGGCGGCAGCACATGCTGCCGTAGAGCGGCAGCCAGTAGGAGCACTCTTCTACAGGAGGAGAACGGCATGGATGGAGAAGATAAACAACATGAATAATTGAAAATATTCCAATGTGGCATTGAAAATTCACGCACAGAAACACGTGCGGTCATATGCATGCACGCAAACAGGCGCGCTCCCCATCCCCACCTTCCATTAGCACACAAAACAAGGCACTAGGGTGTAAAAGACTGGCAGCTGCGCAGAGTCATGAAACACAGCTATGAAACTTTACAGCACACTGAGGGGCCAATGAATAAAATACAAGAGGCACGTCTGTCTGTGAGTCTGTGCGCTTGTTAGCCCACATCATTACAGCTTTACACAGCAGTCACACACAATTTATTACTGTGACCTTGACAACTGTTAGGGAACAAGGGAGAGCAGAGAGAGGAAGAGGAGATGCACCTTGATCTTGGGAGATGGAGGGAAACGGAAGAGAGCGATGAGTGAGAGAAAGACACACACACACACACACACAGATGGCTGATCTGGCTCAGGAAGCAGAACGCTGGTGAGGGCACAGACTGATGGAGGCTGCCACTCACCGTTGCCTGAAATAGTGAGGTCATGCGTGCGAAAGTTGTCCTGGACGTGTGACAGTGACAGGGTGGTATGAGCTAAGAGGTGGTACTTGGGACCCCTGTGAACACACAACAGAAACAGGAGGATTATTTATAGCATGCTTTGTGGAAAGCAGATGAACATATAAACTCTTTAAGCCGAACTTACGGTACAGATGGAACTGGTAGCAGCAGAGGGGCCGCCCCTCCGTTGCTAACAGGACTACACTGGCCAGGATCCATGGCTGCTCTGAGCTTCTTCCCAGCAGATCGCCCCAGCGAGGAGCTCAGCTTGCTGGCTAGTTTCCTCGGTGTGCTTCCTGCTGAGTAGTCATCCTCTGAGCAGCAGCTATACAGATCGACACGGAGCTCAAAACCCGGACTGGCTTCGTTACTGCAGAAAGACACTCATGAGGTCAGTATTTATCTGCATAAAACAGCAAAGCAGATAGAAAGTAAAGGATGTGACTCATGTTGACATGGTATTTAATACTTATCAAACAACTTTGCATTATTATCCATGAAAGACTTACACCAACTTTGGAACAAGTTGCCTTCCATTACTGGACATGTTCTTAAAAACCATAACGTTACCATAACGAGTACTTTAACTTTTGACTACAGTCTATATTTTTGTTTCTGTTGCAGTACATGTGGAGTATGTGACATTTCCTTTATACAGGGTCTAAATGTTCAGTTCTTCCCAGACTACTTACAATACGATGGTGTTGTCAAAGCAAATATCAGTCAGCGTTCGGTCCACTATCACCATGTCCGTGTCAAAGATCTCTCCCCCAAGCTGCAGCAGGCAGAACACGGCACAGCGATGAAGCTCTGCATAAGAGGCAAACAACAAAATATTTCATATAAAAATTTGGATTTATTTGACAAGCTGAAGGCTTTAACTCTGCTTAATTACTCCCAAAGTTCCTAAATTAACACCACTTGCAGTCTGGAGGATGTAAATTATAGGAAAGTGTTGAAGCCAGAGGCTGCTGCAGACAAAACATTTAACCTGAGCAGGTGAAGCGTGAAAGAAAAAGCAACGATTGCTCCTGTCAAACAAACAAACTCCTCTCTGTCATCGTTAGTCTCACTTCAGTGATTGGCTGTGCAAGAAAGGACTGCTAACAGGTATAAACTAAACAATCAACAACTCTTACACTGAATGTATTTTGCAAATACAGTCAAATAAAGAATATAGACCTATTTAAAAGAAATGGTTAAACAAATTTAAGGTTTTACAGCCAATGAACTAATAAAGAAAACCCATCATATCCATCAAATACCAAGATCAGCAGAATCATTAAGCTTTTTCTTCATGTTTCTTTGGTTCATTTGTATGCATGGGTCATACAGATTAATCTCATTCAGGCTGCCAGAGGAAGGACTGAGCACCGAGACCATTTGAACGACTGAACAGAAGTGGACTTTATCAACTTAGATTAAGGGGAATTTTTAAATTAGTCCTTTTAATGACTGCACCACTGAATTCTAAGTGAAAACAAAATAGATTTGAACAAGACCTGATCGACAGTAACATTCCACAATACAAAGGTCAGGGAGAGTACTTTAAACACACAATAGATTTCATTTCCCTTCTGTTACAGGACTCTAATAATTCAGCGGGTGCATGCTGGAGCCTGGAGGAAAAGCCAGAGATTGAACCGTTAGGTCGGGTTGTGCTCCCAGGAGTTTCACGTGTCTACAAGATGTAAAATACAGAGATCTCTGCTAAAGCTGCAGCAGATTGTAGGGATCAGCTCCAGGAACTGATACAAGACAAAAAAAAATCTATATGAGCTGCACATGTTCGCAGGAGTCTCTCAGGTTAACATGATTTAAAGTAACACTCCAGAGAGAGTGGAAAAAAGTAAAAGACAACTATTATCCATCAATAATAAACTGTTCATGAGCCATCGAGGAATTCCTTCACACTCCTACAGAAGGTGGCCTCCTCACCTCCTTTGTTCTTGAAGTACTCGGTGTCTTTCCACATGAGAGGGATCCGAAGATCTGGAATGACAACAGACAGAGGATTAGGCTGCAAAAATGTTAATCGCCTCCACTATTCAACTGTGTGTGTGTGTGTGTGCGTGTTTCCTCACAGCTTTCAGTCACTGGCAGCAGTATCTACAGCTAATTACCAGCAGAGTGTGTGTTCTCCAGCTGGGTAGCAGACATACAGCAGCGCACCCCCATAAACCGCAACTCACACAGACAGCTCTAACGTTTCATTAATGTTCCTTTTTTCAGCATTTACCTGAGATAGCCACCTTTCCTTTGCATGGCATCCTTTCCTCCATCGGCCCTGCGTCCGACGATCTGCGCGGGATGTTCTGCATGACCTGAGCTTCCTTCATCCTCTGCAGCTCCGACATGTAGGCCATGATGCGAGTGCTGCACGTCTGCAGGCTCTTCGCTGCCTCCAGAGCCTGGTCTCTTTGCGAGCAGGCAGCCAGCAGTTTGCAGGCTCCGTCGCGCATCCGGATCTCATGGTCGATCTTTTTCTGAATGTCGCTGTCCTGCAGGGACAGGAGAAAACAGAATTATGTTAAGACACATTCTGACGATTTAAAAAGTCAGGAATAATGTCATACGGGCACACAGAGTATTTGCATTCACCAGAAGGGCAAGAAAAAGTCAAGAGGAATCAAATAAAGACCAATGACATGAAGTGTTAATGCTAATCCACGTTTTCAGACTGAAAACCATTCATTTTCATCACTACTGATCAGTAAAGTGTTCTCAGACTGATGGAGTGTGTGTGTCCTCTCCAGTGACACATTAACAAACACACACTCTCACCACAAATCATCTTCTGTTGTCCTTTTTCTTCTTATCTGGGCGCAAATGTTTACAAGTTTCTTTTCCTCCTCGACTCCAGCACTTCTCATTTAACCTCCCCCTCCCTTTTTGGCTAATCAATTTTTTTTCTTTCTTTTCACTCAGACTTTAAACCTTCACTTCTCATTTCCTCCTGCCTTCACTCACATCCGTTCCACTTCACTGTTCTCGGACGGCTTTTCTTTCTTCACCTCCACACCTTTTTTTTCTTCATTTGAACTCGTCGCTCCGAGCGAGGACCCAGCAACAAATGCAGAACAGTTTTTTGGAAGCATTTCAATTTCAAATAAGGTTTTATGTAATTGTTGAGAATGAAAAAATGTTTCTTTTTGCAATATAACAGATTTATTTCTGCACAGCAGTGAAAGCTGATCTATAAAGCCCACATGGATTTATTATAATGTCTTAAATTCTAACAAGCAAAACATTAAACACAGCAAGAATTTGCCTTCTTATAGAGAATTGCTTTCAAAAATAGCACAAGATGACTTTAAACAAATGCACACACAGCCAGTCATTAGATTATTTTGTGTATAATAAAAGGTAATGGCTAAAATGGTCATTTACTGAACACAAAGTGTTTTTGTTTAACACAGAAAAGCTAAGCTATCAAATAATCTCTTTTCCCAACTAAAAGAACAGTAACAGCATGCTCGACTGTGAAAGGAACAAAACTAAATTGCAGCAACAGTATGTGGCAGTTAATTACCAGAAAGCTTCATTTGAACGTGACTCTCTGAGAGCTGATGAGATTCATTATAAATGTTAAAAGCAAAAAGGAAAAAGCAGTTAGAGCAAATCTGATGGAAAACCTCAAACAAATGAAGTAAAAACAAATTAGAATCTGATTAAAAATGCAATAGAAAAGGTGTCTGAATGTTTTTACTGGTGGTGGCACCTCCAGGCATCACTGCACCAAATGAAACACACATGCACTCACACACGTCCCGTTCTGCAGAGTGGGTCTTAGAGTGACCTGCTGGGAGGATGTTCTGTATTTATAGCAGCAAAATTACCAGGCTTCTCCTTCTGGGCATCTCAGAATAGAGATCAAGCAGCCTAAATCTGACTATAATCCACGTGTCTGACTGTTTGTGAGGCTGAGACAGTAAAGCAAACTGATGTTTTCCCATCAGCTGCATGGTGAACTAACCAAACAGTGAGTCGATGAAGAATTATCTTTGTCTGACCTTTCACAAATCCTCACAGACACACAGCAACACAAACACACCAGCAGTGTGTGCTGAGAGTGGCAGGTGTTGGACCAGTGGGCATTGACGGACGCCTGCAATGTTAACAGTGAGGGAAAAGAGAGAGGAGAGGGAGGAGGCATGTTGGGCATCAAACAGAGACACAGAGGGGACGTGATGCTGTCAGCGAAAACAAGAGGGGGGACGTGAAGAGGGGATTACAGGAGGAGGTGTGGACAGGCTGACAGAGTGAAAAGGTCAGGGCTGAGGAAGAGGAAGAAGGGCAGAAAGGAGAGGTGAGTGTAAAGAAAAAGTCAAAATAAGGTGGAAGATGAGCAAAAGTGAGGAAGAATACAACTAAAGTGAAAAAACTGATTTTTTGGGGTCTGCTCTGAACGCTCCATTGACAAGCACCAATAAAAAACATCCAACATTATTCCTGGTCCATGAACTCACCACTGCCCTCACTAGTGGCCCTCAAAAACCAGAATAGATTAAACTATTAGCTATCTGTTAGCTGAATCTACTAGATGACAGAGTTTTGTATATAATATATTCATACGGTCTTCATGCACAAAAGATCATATCAAATAAAACATTTAAAATAATCTATTTGCACAAATAAAATGCTGCTAACTGCAATTAGCAGCCAGATAAATGTTTTCCTTTTCTATTTTTGCCACATCATCATAAAAATCATTTTTGCAAGTTTCCTTAAAATATCATAATATTATTGTGAGGCGATATTTTAATATCTGCTTTAAACTGCTCATGTAAATAACTTATGTAACCTTTTAGCAGGTGATTTAATGCTTCAGTAGGTAACAGATGGTCACTTCTCTGTCACCTCTCGCCTCCAGTTTGGCTGTATGTTGATTCTTGTGTGTGTGTGTGTGTGTGTGTGTGTGTGTGTGTGTGTGTGTGTGTGTGTGTGTGTGTGTGTGTGTGTGGTGGAATAACAGAGCTACACAAACATTCCCACAAACACTCATGAGCATTTGAGACAGCTGCAGATGGTGTTTAATGGTTTGTTTACAATGTGTTGTTCTGCATGAGTTGGCTTTCCTGTTTAGATCACTGACCCATAACCTTTGACCCCAAGCAGACCTGCAGTTACAGCATAAAGTTAGCCCTCAGGGTGAGGTTTAACACAGATGATCAGTAAAAACATGTTAACACAAAGCACCAGGGAGACAACTACGTTTTTGCATAATTTCTGAACAACTTCCTTAATATCTAAGATGCATTTTATTTATTTAAAATGTTTTATGTCATTCTTAAACAACAAAATGACCAAACAAATACAACTTACAAATACTTAAATGAAAAGGAGCAGATAGAAGAAAATCTTATAATCTGCCCCAATCCCACTAGTGATTAAATTAATAAAATAAGTTCACTTAACAATATTTAACTGAAAGACAGCTGCCTACTAACATGCCACTGATTTACAACAACCTGTACTTCATTTATTATTGACGTAACCTCATCTACAATTCTTTGCAGAGAAAAGCAGGAAATCAAGATTTTTTTTCTTACATTTTCTTATCATATTGTCTCGTCTCGTCTTCTTCCGCTTATAAGGGTCCGGGTCGCGGGGGCAGCATCCCAATTAGGGAGTTCCAGACAGTCTTCTCCCCAGCCACTTCTACCAGCTCCTCCGGCAGGATCCCAAGGCGCTCCAGGGCCAAACCAGAGATATATTTTCTCCAGCGTGTCCTGGGTCGACCCGGGGGCCTCCTGCCGGCAGGACATGCCTGAAACACCTCCCTGGGGAGGCGTCCAGGGGGCATCCTAACAAGATGCCCGAACCACCTCAGCTGGCTCCTTTCGACATGGAGGAGCAGCGGTTCTACTCCGAGTCTCTCCCGAATGTCCGAGCTCCTCACCCTATCCCTAAGGCTGAGCCCGGCCACCCTGCGGAGAAAACTCATTTCGGCCGCTTGTATCCGCGATCTCGTTCTTTCGGTCATTACCCAGAGCTCATGACCCTAGGTGAGGATTGGAAGGTAGATCGACCGGTAAATCGAAAGCCTTGCTTTCCGGCTCAGCTCCTTCTTCACCACAACAGACCGGTTCAGCGTCCGCATCACTGCAGACGCTGCCCCAATCCGCCTGTCGATCTCCCGCTCCCTCCTTCCCTCACTCGTGAACAAGACCCCGAGATACTTGAACTCCTCCACTTGAGGCAGGACCTCTCTCCCGACCTGGAGTTGGCAAGCCACCCTTTTCTGACCAAGATCCATGACCTCAGACTTGGAGGTGCTGATCCTCATCCCAGCCGCTTCACACTCGGCTGCGAACCTCCCCAGCAAGAGCTGTAGGTCAGAGCCTGATGAAGCTAGGAGGACCACATCATCTGCAAAAAGCAGAGACGAGATTCTCCTGTCACCAAACTCGACACCCTCCACACCACGGCTGCGTCTAGAAATCCTGTCCATAAAGGTTATGAACAGGACCGGTGACAAAGGGCAGCCCTGGCGGAGTCCAACCCTCACTGGGAACAGGTCCGACTTACTGCCGGCTATGCGGACCAGACTCACACTCCTCTGGTACAGGGACTGAATGGACTTTAACAAAAGACCATCCACCCCGTACTCCTGGAGCGCCCCCCACAGGGTGTCCCTGGGGACACGGTCATAAGCCTTCTCCAAATCCACAAAACACATGTGGATTGGTTGGGCAAACTCCCATGACCCCTCCATCACCCTAGCGAGGGTAAAGAGCTGGTCCACAGTTCCACGACCAGGACGAAAACCACATTGCTCCTCTTCTATCTGAGGTTCAACTATCGACCGGACCCTCCTCTCCAGTACCCTGGAGTAGACCTTCCCAGGGAGGCTGAGGAGTGTGATCCCCCTATAGTTGGAACACACCCTCTGGTCCCCTTTCTTAAAAATGGGAACCACCACCCCGGTTTGCCACTCAGCAGGAACTGCCCCCGATGACCACGCAATGTTGCAGAGACGTGTCAACCACGACAGTCCTACAACATCCATAGCTTTCAGATACCTAGGTCGGATCTCATCCACCCCCGGGGCTCCGCCACTGCGTAGTTTTTTGACTACCTCAGCGACTTCTGCCCCAGAGATAGGACAGTCCATCCCCAGTTCTCCCAGCTCTGGTTCCTCATAGGAATGCGTGTCGGTGGGATTGAGGAGCTCCTCAAAGTATTCCTTCCACCGCCCGACTATAGCCCCAGTTGATGTCAGCAGCTCCCCGTCCCCACTGTAAACAGTGTGAGCGAGTTGCCGCCTTCCTCCCCTGAGGCGTCGGATGGTTTGCCAGAACGTCTTTGGAGCCGACCGATAGTCTTTCTCCATGGTCTCGCCGAACTCCTCCCACGTTCGAGATTTTGCCTCGGAAACTGCCACTGCTGCACCCAGCTTGGCCCTCCGATACCCATCAGCTGCCTCTGGAGACCCACAGACTAGCCACGCCTTGTAGGCCTCCTTCTTCAGCCTGACGGCTCCCCTAACCTCTGGTGTCCACCAGCAGGTACGGGGGTTACCGCCACGATTGGCACCGGCTACCTTGCGACCACAGCTAGCAACAGCCGCCTCAACAATCGCAGAGCGGAACAAGGCCCATTCGGACTCAATGTCCCCTACTGCTCTCGGGACGTGGTCGAAGCTCTGCCGGAGGTGGGAGTTGAAGACCATCTTGACAGGCTCTTCTGCCAGGCGTTCCCAGCAGACCCTCACTATACGTTTGGGTCTACCAGGTCTGCGCGGCATCTTCCCCTGCCATCTGATCCAACTCACCACCAGGTGGTGATCAGTTGACAGCTCCGCTCCTCTCTTCACTCGAGTGTCCAAAACATATGGTCTCAGGTCAGATGATACAACTATAAAGTCAATCATCGACCTGTAACCTAGGCTGCCCTGGTACCAGGTGTACCGGTGTGCATCCTTATGTTCGAACATGGTGTTCGTTATGGCCAAACTGCGACTTGCACAGAAGTCCAAAAACAGAACACCACTCGAGTTCAGATTGGGCGGGCCGTTCCTCCCAATCACGCCCCTCCAGGTCACGCTGTCATTGCCCACGTGAGCGTTGAAGTCTCCCAGCAGGACTATGGAGTCCCCAGTAGGAGCGCTATCCAGCACTCGTCCCAGGGACTCCATAAAGGGTGGGTACTCTGAGCTGCTATTTGGAGCATAAGCACAAACAACAGTCAGGACCCGTTTCCCAACCCGAAGGCGTAGGGAAGCTGCCCTTTCGTCCCCCGGAGAAAACCCCAACATACAGGCAGAGAGTCTTGGGGCTAACAGAAAGCCCACCCCAGCCCTCCGCCTCTCACCCAGAGCAACTCCAGCATAGAAGAGAGTCCAACCCCTCTCCAGGACTCGGGTTCCAGAGCCAACGCTATGTGTCAAGGTGAGCCCGACTATATCTAGCCGGTATCGCTCAGCCTCTTCCACAAGCTCCAGCTCCTTCCCCGCCAGAGAGGTGACGTTCCATGTCCCAATAGCCAGTTTTTGTGTCCGGGGATCGGACCGCCAAAGCTCCCGCCTTGGTCTGCCATCCGATCCACAATGCACCAGACCCTTCATGTTCCTCCTGCAGGTGGTGGGCCCACAGGTGGATGAGCCCATGTATCCAGTTCGGGCTGGGCCCGGCCGGGCCCCATGGGCGAAAGCCCGGCCACCAGGCGCTCGCTCACGGGCCCCAACCCCAGGCCTGGCTCCAGGGTGGGACCCCGGTAACCCTCCGGGCCGGGTACACTGGCTCGATGATTGTATTTCCATAAAGAGTCTTTTGAACCGCACTTTGTCTCACCCCTCACCTAGAACCAATTTGCCATGGGTGACCCTACCAGGGGCACAAGTGCCCCAGACAACATAGCTCCTAGGATCATTAGGGCACTCAAACTCCTCCACCACGATAAGGTGACTGTTCACGGAGGAGACGGTTCACGGAGGAGAATATCATATTGTTTTTATTTTAAATTTTAAAATTGAATTTGCTTCTTTCTTTTCTGATTCCAGTTTGTTCCATAAACCGACTCCATCCACAGAAACACATCTCTCCAACACTTTGGTTCTAAAGCTTGGTTTTTATAAAAATCTCACACCCTTTTAAGTTATAACAACTTAATTTTCACAACTGTCATTTTTCAAATTTCATTTGAATGTTTCATGGTAAAGATTTCCTATGATCTTTATATATCAATTTAAAAACACTATAATCAACTAGATCACCAAACTTTAACACTTTTAACTCAGAAAATAGTTGACTGGTGGGAGCTCTATGAGTACTTTGACTAATGATTTTATGGCTCTTTTTTGTCAAATCAAAACTGGATTTATATAGTGCCCCAGATTTCAATATGCCATATAAGGAACAATCAGAGAATTATATAATAAACATAATGCTTTATTGTTCAAAGACTCTTTAACTTTATGAAATATAGCAATTGCTGTTGCTATTTTTGTTTTATACTATTAATATGCGGGCTCCAGGAAATATCTTCATCAATAATTACCCCCAAATTTTGAGTTCCCTCACTCTTTCAATAGTAATGTCTTTAATAGGTAATGAAATATCCCCATTTGCTCCTTTGACTATACCATAAAATTAGTTTTCTCAAAATTTAGTGTTAATTTATTTACAATGAACCATCTGTTTTTTCCAGTTCTGTTTGAATCACTTCTCTCATACATCCCATATTGTCACCTGCATGCAAAAATGTAGTGTCATCTGCAAATAAGATACACTTTAACAATTTAGATACATTTGTAATATCATTAATATACAGAATGAACAGCTTAGGACCTAGTATAGACCCCTGAGGTACCCCACAAGTAATTACATGTGTCTGATTTCATATGATTTATCTGGGCATATACTGTTGTCTATTCTTCAAATAGCTTGTAATCCAATGAAGTGCTACCCCTCTGATATACTTATCGAGTTTTTTAGGAAAGATGTTATAATCTATGGTATCAAAAGCTTTCTTGAGGTCAATAAAAATACTAACTGCATAGTTTATCTTAGCTACTTCAATGAAAATAAATTCCATTAATGCCACTGATGTTGAATGATTTGCCCTAAAACCTACTGACTACTACTCAAAATATTCTGTCTGTCGAGAAATGTGTCCAGCCTGGCAACAAATAATTTTTCTAATATTTCTGAGAATTGTGACAGCAAGGAGACGGTCTACAATTCAAAAAAATATGTTTGCTTCCATTTTTATAAAGTGGGATTACGTTGGATGTTTTCATCTTTTCAGAAAATATTCCTGTTGAAAAGGATAAATTACATATGTAAATAAAAGTATCATGTGAAAAACACTAGCTTGCTAAAATGCTAAAGTAGCCTGTGTGATCATGTCGACGTTATGTTAGAAACTAGTTCAGGACACCAGAGGCCCATAATGAGGTCTCACAGAGCTGCCAACATGAGAGCATATTTTTAATCTTGCTGGACATTAGCGACATGCACAATAATGTCCTGTTCTTCTGCACAATCTGAGAGGGAAAAGAGAAAAAGTTTCTCTGGTTTCTGCAGCCACTATGTCACTCTTTCTTTGATGAGTCAGTGGACTGACAAGACTCAACAGCTGTTGGGTCAAATAGCCAAAAAAAAAAAAAAAAAAACAAACTAAACACAGACTGACTGCAGGCTGGAACATGAGAGGTCAAAATAACAAAAACATCAGAGAAAAAAGCTTTTCTGCACACAGAAATTAGCTAGTAGAATCTGCTAATTGTGAAAAGAGGCATGAATCTGATCTGCCTCAATTACATATAAACAAACAAAAAAATAAAAGCCTTGAAAATTCCTGACCACTCCCATAGGCTGGGACTTTACTGACCAAAGTGCTGGCTTTCAATTAGCTGGCCACAACTATGAGCCTCGCCTCCCTCCACCCTCTTCCGTTACGTTCCCGCTTGCTAACGCTTTTCCTCTGCTGCACCCACCGCTGCACTCAGTAATGAAGAAAGCAGCTAAAGTCCAACAGAGAATACATCATTTATAAAAGATAGAAAAATCAATAGCAAATGAGCTCAGAGGGATATAGGATAAAAGGAAAAATGAGAATGTATATGCAACAAGGGGATAGGAAGGAATAGAGACATTAGTAGTCATGAATAAATGCATGGTGCAATACATGTCTCTTCTGCACAGACAAACACCAACGCACACACACACACACACACACACACACACACACACACACACACACACGAAACAAGACACATGTTCAATAATTCACACAAAACAAAGTCTGGACTCAGATTTCACAACAAACCCAATCCAAACCCAAACCACTTACAAACAATGATCCCTTTCACCGCACAATGTCCCCACAGTGTTTCAGACTCCAGCTGCTGCTGGGAAGTCAGGCCACAACAACTGTGAAGGGAACTGGTTCGATACTGGTCATGGAAGACTGGGAGGAGGAGGAGTAACAGAAACCAATAGAGTGTTAGAAATCAGCTTTTATGAAGGCAGAGCTGGCTGCAAAGTAGTCCAGGCCTGATTTGTGCCAAGATGCACTGAAACACACACACACACACACACACACACACACACACACTGGGCCCTCTAAGGTAAAATGCCCCAGTGTACAACGGCTGTAGGTGCCAGCATGCTGATGTCATCTTTGAGGTGATTTGTTACAGTGAACCTGCTTGCTCTTCTTGCCTGAACACAGTGAACTCTCCCTCCTGCTGGCAGCTTATGCATTCAATTATACACTGACAACACACACTGCGTGGGCTCCGCTTGCACGTAAAAACTACTGTAGGTCTGTGCGAGCCTCGGTCCACATGTGCTTGCTGCTGAGTGCGTAGAAGAGACTGCAGCCAGCTGTTCTCACACACAAAGGCAGTGTGTTCCACTGCAGCTGCAGCACTCTGGGTGGAATCAGTGCACAAAGTGTTAAAGAGAGAATAATCTGCACGTCTCCGGGAGAGAATACGCAATAAAGTGCACACAAGTCAATTAGTGCATATTTTGCTCCGTGTGTGCACTTTGCAGATACAAGTGTATTTGTTTAAATGAAAGCTGGCCCTGAGGTATATAAGCCTATAAAACAAATTTGCTTAGAGCGAGGATGGAGCGCACAGAGTGCCAAGTAGTGATCACTTTAGCAATTTATAGACAACAGTAAAGCTTGATTGCTCTAGCATGCTGTGCAACCCAGGTTTGTGCGTAGCTCACTGGGAGCAGGATGATCAGGCAGAGAGACGAGAATCATTTAAATGGAACGTAAAGATGATGTTAACAGTAAATCTGAGTGCATCTGTCAGCATAACTGCTGAATAAATGTGTGTGGCCTCTTAATACAACCCAGCATCTATAAAACACAGAGCCTGGATATTAAATAAACATTAAAAAAAACAAAAAAACAAGCAGAACCCTGGTCTTTGAGGGGAATCAGTCTGAGAATGGAGGGTACTGTTTAAAGTATAACAAACTCTTTGATCAAGCAACTGGATTATAAAACTATTTGATTTATAAAACCAAATGTCGACAAGAAGTACAACAAAACAACTTCAAACTCAAACCAAATCATAAAAAGCTGCAGAGAAAACAACAGCATCCCCAAATCACTGCTAAAATAACTTATTTGAAAAATTATGACGGCATTAATTATGTTTTTGGGCCCAAAGTTGTGAGTGTTTCACAGCTGTTAAATGAAGGAAACTGAACCATACCCTGGGATAAAAACAGAAACATAGCAAAGACAAGAGCGGCTTAATTCTGGAATCAAACAATAAACGAAACTCTAATGTGAGTGAATTGGCAGAACAGATTGTCTAAAGGCTGCCAGAAGCAGTTAATGAATTAGAAAATGCTCTAACACACACTAACACTGCAACCTTATCGGCGTGCTTTACTGACACAGCAAGTGTTGTGCACCAGCTATTGGAACACAGCCACTGTCTATTACACAAGTTGAAACCATTTTATTAACTGATTAGCTCACCCTCAGAGCCAGAAACTGATGCAGAGACGTGTAAGAAGGTTTGAAGCAGATCTTCTATAAGCCCCAGTTCAAAGACCACTGTGATCGCTCACAACAAGAGCAAATGAGAGCATGATGTAAGTGTATGTAGATAGGAGATAAATTAAAAGGCATTTAATCACATTAGATGAAGAAAAAAATGCATTGATGTGACATTATAATCTGCACTGAGCAGGATGCTGGTTCTTTCTGTAAAGAAACACTTGAAGTTGCTGTTTGGAAGGTGTTGGTGTGTGGACGGAAGTTGACTGCGTCACGTTCTGCCTCCACTGATATTGCCATGAGGGGCTGGGTGGAGTGTGTGTAACAACACCTCTTCATTAGAACCTCAGTGTGTGTTCAAATGTGCACTCACTCTCTGAGTATGACATTCCCTCAACCCTCAGGTAAACGCAGAACACTGGCTAGCATGAGTTTTGTCATTAAATACATACATTTTATCAGGCTGTTATTTTTAAAACTCATCGGTAATGAATTTAAAGACCTGCAGAGGCAGAAGAGTGAGTTTTGTCGACACTGACATTACACGTCCTGCAGTACCTTTCCTGAACAGCAGGCATCCCTAAGAGAAAATAACACAGCTATAAGAACAGCAGCAGAAGAAGAGTTTTAAGGAAGTTCACGCCGCATAAACAAAATGTAACTAAATGCATCAATTTTCCCCACACACGATGGGAATGAATGTTTTAATTATGCTATTTAAATGTGTTTTCACACTGCAAAAACACTGCAGGTGCACAAACAGTGCAGGTGTGAAAATGCACCAAGTAATACTGTTCCTACTTTTGAATACCTCATTATACTTTTAAATATAATACCTCCTAACGCTACTACAATACATAAACCAGCACATAAAGTCCATTCTGGCTGCCCATTTCAATGCCAAAACCAGTAAATGTTCTCACCTCCTTTAAATGCTTCATCAGTATTAATAGATGTTCAGAAGTCACTGGTGTATAGATACATAATGTTGGTGTTAACAGTGATGCCCTGGAGTTTTCTTTGTCTTGGTCTTTGCATTGTTGGAGTATATTTCAGTTATGTTCAAATGAAATCTGAGAGATTTTTTTTTATAAATACCATAAAAACCAGACTGCCATGTGCAATACGATCAAAGAAACAACCAGGAGCGCTTTAACAGTAGCTGTTTTTAGCATAAAAATGGCTGGTCAAGCATGGCTTCAGGCTCCAATTCAGGGAGCAAGGTCCTGGTTTGTGTATTTTGTATGTTCTGGTCATAAAACACATGACCCAACAGAATGGAATGCTGGTTTGCTTGGAGGATTGGGACAAATGGCCAAAGAGAAACAACCAAAACACAAAGGAAGCGTACAAAGGGCAGGAGGTTAAAGTGCCACAGCTTCCTGAAAGAAAAGGGGAACCCCTGCTGGGTTCTGTACCCTTAACCTCCTTTTCATCCTCAGAGGGTGATCAGTTATCTCCCTACAATAAGCCACTCTGAACACTTTACATGTAACACACAATGCAACAGTTTTGTTAAGCTCTCATTAGCTGACTTTAGTAAATCACCTCCCTCACTCTCCCCCTGAAGAGACAGACTGCTCGTCTCTGTAATCCACGGCTTTCCCTCTAGAATCAGGATGAGGAAATCTGGGCTAATTAGCTCAGACCTCTTAACTAGCATTTAAGCTTCAGAACTCTCCTTGCTTGTTGTCTGTTACCTCTACTCCCTTAATACAGTAGAAACATGTTATCAACAACAAATAGATCCATGCTTTGGTCTTTAATTTGTATTAGAAAGGGATCTAGCAAGCGGATTTTAAACCGTACACCTCCTTAGCAAGCCATATGGTTTTTCTGTGTTGTCTCAATTAATAGGGATAAACTAGACTTTGCAATCCACACAGATTGGATATAAATGTTTTCCTTTCTTATACATGTGAGAGTGCTCCCTCCAAACCTCATGCTCCACAGGTTCTGCTTTTATTGCTCTCTATTATTTATCACTGTTGCTTTATTTAAACTTTAAAGCTGTGTGTGTGTGTGTGTGTGTGTGTGTGTGTGTGTGTGTGTGTGTGTGTGTGTGTGTGTGTGTGTGTGTGCGTGTCCTTCAGCTGCTATCGACCAGTGAGAGCTCTGAAGTGAATGCAGTTCATTACAATATTCATGAAGCTGAGCAGCGTTAAACCAAAAGCCGATATCATTAAACTGACCTCTAATCCGCAGCCCGGTATCATAAGAAGCCATGTGAATACCAAGTCCAGTTTTTTTACAGCTTTATCACTATGCAGTTTCTGCTCTCACTCAGCGTTTTATTTCAGGCCATGTTGTCTCTGCTGAATGGGAATGAACGACACCTTCTGTTGTCCGTGCATCCGTCCAATAACCATGGCAATATAAGCAACATTTCCACATTCTCAGCTTGCTTTACTACCATCATAATCGGACGGACATTTGACTTCACCGTTTCCCAGGGTCATTTTATTGTTGTTAAATGACGTGAAAACCTTGAAAAGTGTAGAAACGACATGGGTAATGTGCTTCAAGTGTCTCACATGCAACCCCAGTATATCACAGAGTTCCAGGTTTTTGCCCTTGGGGTGAAATCTCCAAGAAAAGGACAGATGAGACAAAACTGGAGGCTTTGTAGAAACAGTGATTTGTTTAAAGTGATCCAAGCTTTGATTCAGAAGACAAAACACCTGCAGACAGGTAATAAAGGAAACACCTGGACTCTTTTCTGCCACTGTCATGATGTCTGAGGCCATTCTGCTCCCATGGATTTGGTGCCTTTCATCAGATTCATGCTAAAATTGGTTAAAACCCAATTTCACACTGCAGAAAAACGTGATTAACAAATGGCTCAAAATGAGACCAATCAGCATCTGATCTGTGATCAGCAGTTACACTTACAAAATGTGTCTGAGAGGCTCTTCACAGGGAAGAGTCCAAAAATATCCTGAGAAGTCAGTGTACTGGGAACTACAGTATTTTTAAAATCATATTTAAACCACAATATTGACAGAAAGAGACATTTATCTAGGTAACATTTAATTGACTGTTACTGCTTGACAAAAAACAATCAGGCAAATCAGCTGTTAAAGGCTGCCTTAAACATACACATGTATTCAGTCTACTGTTAACTTTTTGAATATTTTGCACACATTTGTGTATTTGCACATATTTTCTTGTAAGTGTTGTGTGCACCATTTTTGTTTGTCAATTATAAAATGAGAACTCTTCTGCAGCAAATCATCAAAAGACAAATACCTCATTTGTATAAATTTGGAATAAATTTGATTCTTGAATATCAGATCAGCTGACTGTCAATCATACAGAATCCTGGCCAGTTTCACGATGTTCTGGTGCACCTCTATCTCAGAAAAAAAGGCTAGTGGGTCATTTAAAGTGCAGAGTACAATGACTGAATAGAAAATGAAATGGCCTTAGAGGAGGCCATTTAACCTGTGAGGAAAAGCAGCTAGTTGGGAGTGGTCTCAGTCAGTTTACCCTTTGACTGGTGATGTCACACTTGGTAGAGCCTATTTTAGTTATTTAATCTCATTGAAGTATGCACTGAACTTGAACTAAAAAGAAGTTGCTAGTAATTTGAATTTTTTTTAAAGTAAATGAATAAAAAGTTCACCTGCATTAAAATGCATTTATTCTAATGTTTATAGTATCTTATATTTGATCATAGCCCTCATTACTACATAAGGGTCATGATACTTCAAAAATGTTAAACACATAAAAACAAACACTTCCATCAATCTACCACTACTTCATCCTAACACCAAATGCGGGACTTCCATCCCTCCAACAAACCAGTCAAATTCCAACCCTGCTGAAGTTCCCCTCAAGCCACATCTTAGATCTGTGTTTTAACCTTTATTTAACTAATTAAAAGCCACAATAAAATTAAAATCTCTCTTTCAATAGAGATCTGGATATTTATAAGAGCATGAACTTCATTTGTTGCAGGGCACCAACCATCACTGGATAGTAAAAGTAGTATAGGTATTGTGTAAGTTTCACTGAATAGATACGACAGCTATATCAATGTCACGGTAAACATATGTAAGGTGAGATATCCCCTCATTCCTTCACTCGGCCTCCACCCTCCGGCCACTTTACAGCTCTTACAGTCAGCTCGGGTTACTAATGGTCTCCTTTAACCCTTTAAGCATGCAGTGAGTCAGTTTAGTGATGGAAAGTGAGAAAATGAGTGAGGAAGGCAGATAAGAGCAACTGAAATTGAAAAGAAAAATAGACAGAATCTAACTAACCACAGCAGAATCCATCTCTGTGTTCCTGCTTATCTCTGCCTTCCAGCAAATATTCAACAGACTGGTGGAGCGAGGCTGTTTACATTTACATACAAATACTTCTACACAGTCATATACTGGAATATTTGTCTACAACAGGATACTTCTCCAGCAATCTGCACAGGAGGAGGACACCGAACGAACATGAAGGATGATGCAGAAAAATAGTTGTATCTGGATTAGTCATTAATATTTGCATGGACTTATTTAATGCAGAAGCAGCCATGATGCTCAGCAGAGTGCGAACCATGTTTTTATGCATGCATATGAGATGGGACGGTTCTGTCCTGAATACTAATGTTTGGTGTTTGAAACTTTAATATGAATCATCCACAAATTGGTTTAAGAGGGGATTGAGAAAAGGATGGAACAGACGCTGTGAGAATAACAAGACAACTTGTGGTACTTGAAGTTTTTGGGTTATTCCAGCCCACAACTGTATCATGAAGTTGATTTCCCCCCCCCCCCCCCCCCCCCCCACTCGAGATTAAAAACATTTAGAATGTTAGTTTGAATAATAATTCTCATGCTAGCAACTGGGTCAGACCTAGATACAGTCTTATCAAGGGTTAGGTTTTAAACCCATAAAAGCACTAAGTGGGTCATTAAAGGGAATATATTATTGTCATTATGAAAAATTCACATTTTAAGAGTTTTTATTTGCCTGGCTCTTGGCCTGGTCTGTCTAAAAATATCAAAACCAACATTTTACTGGCCAGATTTTCCACTGTGGTGCAAATGCAGAGCGGAGGTCCAAAAGTCACAAACTGCTCAGAGAGGTATTCATAGCCACTCTCAGTCTGCAGAAATGCATGCATACAGTGAGAAACGAATGGAAGTTAATACTCTGCTGTTAACAAACGATAAGGCTGCCAGATTTATATTTGCTATCTAAACAGGATGCAACAGAGTCCATGTTAAAAATGTATTATTTAGTTAATTTAGAGAAAATCAAGAGACAGAGTTGTCAATATTATTATTTTGACAATAATAAAGATGTATTGATCACCAGGTAACACACTGACAGTCTTCATCCAACACTGCAGCTCAATGTTAATGTTCAGTGTTAATGACATTTGGCTGAAGGAGTAAATAATTCCCTATATGGTGGCCAATGGACATTCAAATGCATGTTTTTCAAGCAAATAATATGAAAACTTTGAAATACATTATTATAATTTGAAATTAGAGATGCACAAAAATCATCTGCTGGTGTTTGGAATCAATCAATCAGCATGATGATCTTTTTTTTTTTTAGCAAAGGGCCCCAGACCATTTAGAATACACATATGTGCATTAGGTCTGTCCTGCACCTTATTGTTATTATATGAGCCGCACTGGGTAGAGTGACTGCTGCTGAAAGTGTGAGTGTGTGTGTGTGTGTGAGGGTGCTTGAGAGAGCAATAAACTGTATTATTAATATTGATTCTATATGTTAGCATTTCATCAGAGTGCCGTGGGAGCAGAATGAAGGCTTCCGTCTCCTCAGATTTAATATGTGCACACCTTGTTTTTGTTTTGTTCTGCTCATGTCTCCGACACAAGACCAATTTCGTTGATCAAACAAAACCCAGTCATGGATTTGCAGCATGGAGAAACAAAACACACACACACACAACATCGAGCAGATATTGGACAGGGTGTCAGGAGTTCATATGGCAATAAGCTCAGCATATGCCTCCGCAGAGAGGCGTGACACATGGACATGAATCAGGTCCAAGTGTGATCCAGCAGCTCTGCGTTAGCTGAGGAGCTGTTTGTGAGACGGAGCTCATTTCCTCATCAATCACTCCACAGGCTCCCGCTGCATCGGCAGGTCATCACCTCTTTCTAATTGTCTGTTTTTCTGTTTATCTTCAGTTTGTCAATCACTCTTGACCTTAGAATCCAGACCATCTTTCTGCATCAGCAAAAAGAGGTCAATGTTATTTTAAAGCTCTTTAGCTGGGGCAAAGCTGCATGTGATACATCTGGATTCTAAAATATGATGGACAATGATTGAAAAAGCAACACCACGTCATATCAGGGCAGTTTGAAGATGGAACATGAAAGCAGATGAAGATTAAGAATGTATAAAGCTCCAGAGGAAAGACAAAGAGTGTGTGAAGAAGTTAAAAGATCTATAATTGGGTGGGCGGTAAGGCAATACTAAGGCAGAGAAGAGGAGTAAGTGGCTAATTTTTCATACTACTCCTCAGACAGCTGGCTCAAGGAGAAAGCCACACACACACACACACACACACACACACACACTCAAAATTCCTCCCCTCCAGCTGCTTTCGTGCCGATCAGCACTGAGAGTAATGGGGTGCAGGTCCCCCTGTGATTCTCAGGTGGAGGAAGTTGGACCAATCTCAGCCTCGGCTGCAGACTCCTGGGAAAATGCAGTCAACAATATTAGAAAAGAAAACAAAACGACCTCCACTGCAGGAACGCAGCAGCAGAAAGAAGGCCCAGAGGAGAAACCATGAGAAAAAAACATTACTGCAGAGGTGAGTAAAAAGCTGGAGATGGAAAAAACAAGACAGATCCAAACAGAAGACACACTGGAGATCTCCATCTTGACAGGAGGGAGACAGAAAGCTGGATGGACAGAGAGTTGACTGCAGTGAGCTCCTCTGCAGTAAGTGGTTATTGATTGCATGACGAGCGCCCAAGAATTCCACCGCTAGTAGAACCAGTGAAGGATGCTGCTGACTTTTGTTCCTGGGTCGTATAAATGCAAACACAACAAAAACACAGAGGGAGGAGGAACGCACTGGACAGCAAAGATGATCTGCTTAAACGTGGCTGATTAAACTAAAACATCAACATTTAGTTACACTAATGAGAAGCTCTGGCATATCAGTGACCTTTTCAGCACTAATGATCAGGGATGGCTGCTGAAACAATGGTAGGGGACAGAATCAACACACACACACACACACACACACACACAAACTGCTTTGAGTTACTGCACATGAACAAATGAAGACACAGAGGAGCTCTGCTATTTCGATATCTGACTGATGCAAGTGACCTTTGAAATCAATAGGAGACTAAAATCTGAACCCTGTCCCTCTCTCTCTCTCACACACACACACACACACACACACACACACACCTGGTTTTTCTTTAGCAGTTTGGTTTACCGGTGAATGAGCTAAAAGCTGATGAGAAAATTTACTCACAACAGAACTGGATTATTGTCCAAAATTAAGAGAACATATAGTGACATAAAATATGCATTCATGTAAAAGCATTTTTAAAATCAAATAGAAGTGTGGCTATAGTTCAGAGCTGCCAGCTCAGGAAGATTAGTGAAGATTTCCCTTCACACCAATGGAAAAGGTTGATAAGGACAAGTCAGAAGTGCAAAAATATCCCACAATTGTCACGTGTTCTTCCTACTTAAGGGTCTGGCTGGTGTGTTGAAATCAAACTGGATGCATTTATTGCTCAAGTTCACAATTATCAGTATAGTTATTATCACTTAAAGGTGTTTTGCTGTGCACTAATAAAAGTATCTCGACTGATTCAGAGCATAACCTGATAAACACACCGGTTTCATCAGATGTTTAAAATTGACTGAAATCTTTATACATTCAGTTTTGTCATTATGAGCAAAGTTATATAAAAAATGGATGCATTCTGAAAACTCTATTATCATGTTTGCACATTAAGCATGCACTTGGAAAACTCTCCTTAAAACTAATATGATAAAGTTTTAGTGTTTAAATCCTGACCTGCATGCCTCAAAAAAAGTTGCAAATGAAACCAGAGGCTCATTGATTCCTGATAAATCCCATTTGGGATTCCAGATTAAGAGCAGGAGGACTAGTGAAGAGTGTCAGCTGTCTCTGGTGGCTCTGCGTCTCTCCAGCAGCACAAATGATTCAATCAACTGAAACCAATGTAACTTCTCCAAACCTGCCGCGGATCTTCGTCCGTTTAACGTACAGACTGTGTTTTACTAATTAGATGTGTTTCACCCTAAAACGCGAAGCCCAAGCAGCCAGTCTTACCCTCAGATTCCTGGAGTTGTTCATCCTTCACCTCCTCGCTTCCAAACTCTCAAAAAAAAAAAAAAAAAAAACCACTCGCAAGAGCGTTACGCAATCGCCCTGTCCGCTCACAGTCCCGGACACGTCTCAACTCAGCTTCTCCCTTCGAGGATCCTTCATTTATTTATTTACAGAAAAAAGGAAAAGAAGAAAATCCGAAAGCAGCAGCCGCTTGGTGACCTCAAAGGAAAGAGAGAGAAAAAAGATCAGAAAACAAGAGATTCACGCTCTTGTTTGGAAACGTTCAGGTACTCGGACCCCTCCGCGGACGCAGAGGCGTCATCCCGGTTTGTTTCGGTCCAGACTGAACCTACACGCCGCCACCTCCACCACCGGGAAGGATAAAGACTGACCGACTGAAGGACCAACCGGGAGCCGTTTCTGAGGAGGCGGGTGTGTGTGTGTGTGTGTGCGCGCGCGTCCCTAATCCATGTGTGCGCGCAGACACAGCAGAGCGAAATGTCACTGAAAGTGTCCAGAAGGGATCTCCACGGGTACTTAAGGAGCATGATCCCAGTTTTAGGCTCAATCAGCTCCGAGATAATGAAAATCTGTCACTAAAACACACTTCAGTGAAGGATCTGGAAGAGTTTCTACTAACAACACCCACAGCGGAAAAGATTTCCCCTTTTTAATGTATGATGCAACGATTTCCACAAGGTCATATGCTGTTTATACCTCTACTTACAGCAGAACCTTGCATTTTCTAGTGTAACCTTGTTTCATTGATTCAAAAATACATGTGAACACATCATCTCTGCAGAAAAGATGAATTTAAGCAATAAAACTGACAAGAACCCATCAATTGTTAATTATTTTGTGAAATTATGCACTATAGTGAAAAACCTATTATGGACAGAGTATTATGGATGCATACTTCACATTTTTAAAACAAAATCTATAGTATTACAATTAGTGTATAGCCTATTTCCAATCTGAAGACATCAGAGCGAGTGCAAATACCGTAAATGACAAAACTAAACATTTTTAACAGAGCCTTTTTGTTTAAGCATGCCTCTTTCTGGGGTTTTTTGCATGACCCATTTGGGTGTAGAGGGAAGCTGATGTGCAGCTGAGCGCATCGCCTTGTCAGCTGGTGATATATGAGAGTGATTTGTGGGCAGACAGAAGAGAAAACACTGAGCAGTCCTTCTAGAATTAGATGCGGGGAATAAAAACAAGGGTCAGCTGAGACTTGGCTCCAGGAAGTGCTCTCTGGAAAATTCATAATAGTGTGTCCTGGACTTGTTGCAAACACAAGGAGAAGAATTACCCTTCCAGGAAGCATAAACCGCTGTTCCTGTTCCTAAAATGATTTGTTTAAATGTAAACGATGCAAACTGAATACAGCATAAGAAAAAAAAAGTGGCGTTTGTTTTGTTGTGTTGCTTGTGGATGAGTTGGAGAGTGGAAAGCAGCCCAGAGACGCAGCAGATGACGTGTGGGAGGATCAGGATGATGACTGTGGGAAGACTTGGCTATTAGCAGCAGAGGTGTAAAGTCCATCTCGTTGGAGCGATGATAAATTTATGCATCTGGTAGGATGAATGCAGCTTTTTACCACCAACTAAAGACTTTATTAATTATTGAGCAAAAATCAGTCAATTATTACTGATGCACTGATTCTGACTGAGGGATGATGCTGATTTCTGATTCTTGTAGAGCTGCTGATTCTGATTGGAAATTATGGAAAAACAAAACTTCCACATGGAAGATCCGTTGTTGCCATTTGATGAGTTCACACACTGGAAAAATGTTGAATGGTTTTATTGCTGCTTGTTGGACCAAAGAAAACTCAGATTTTCACATTTCAGATTGGTTGATCACCAATTGGGCTGATCATGACAAATATTGGTCGATTGCATCTGTCAAATAACAAGTATGACAACAACTTGGCCTTTAACCCCCTTGAAACGTACATCTCTTTTCTCATTTCACTTTGAAGGCAACAACAGAGATGCGTCTAGATAACTTTGGACTTAGAGCCATAAATACCCCTCAGTTAATCAGATTAGGGTTTCACAGGCAGCAGGAGAAGAAGTGCTGTCTGCTGCATGTTTAGTCACACAGGTGAGTAACACCGCTAAAAACATGCACTAATTCCATAAACCGAACACTTCTGAGATTTAAAACTCTCTATACTCTGAGTCTGTGGGGGAATGTCCATTAACTCTGGCCCCATCACTGTGGCATCAGCTGAATGAATGACGGCATCATTTCAAGTACCATTACATTGGACTTAACAGGATAAGACATTCCTTCAGCCTGGCTAACCTACTTAGCCCTTCCTGTCTGAGCTTCAAGCACTTCCTATTGACTCACCAGCAGCAGCTTGTTTCCTTTACGCTCTCTTGATTCCTTCGCTCCCAACTTAGATGCAGGAAACCCTAATTATAACTAAACCATTTTTGCACTCAAATTTACTGCAATAATTTTCCCTCACTCATGTTCAAGGTGTTTAAGTCAGCCCTCTGTTGGTCATGTGAGGTCATGGCAGTCTGTCACTCGCCTTCATTCTCTCAGCTGAACTCTCTATATTATGTGTCTGTTGTCGTTTTGTTTTAAGCTCAGAGTGATCCGTTTTCCTCCCGACGTCAGACAGCATGAAATTCTTCACAGCTGTTCATGGACGCAACTGTTGCCTGACCTCAAATGTGCTGGGAGTGGACCGGAGCCAGACCAAAAATAGATATCAAGTTTTAAGGAAATGATATTTGTGGACTTATTGCCGCAGCGTGTTTTAAGCAGCTCATCTTTATTATAAAAAGGTCCAAAACACTGATATTTATCACCAGTTTAAACAGTAAAAAAGTCTCCAACAGGAGAAATCTAACAAACACCATGAGGCACAGTTCTAAGAAGACTAGAACACCAGCAGGGATCACATCCAGAGAGTTATAGATAAACGCTGACAGTGTTTACAGATCACACAGTGACAGCTGTGCTCTCAAACTGTGAGGACATGAGCTAAATGTGTAGGCTCAAAACAGTCTAAATAAACCTGCTGGTGTCATAACAGAGCAGTTTGTGTCCACTGACATACTGACCAATGACACAGGAGGAGCTGGGTGTGTGTGTGTGTGTGTGTGTTCAATCAGGTTGGCTTTGTGTCTCAGCCAATCGTATCTATTTGTGTTTCTTTACAGAGCCAATAGGAATCCCCAACCAGTTTCCTGGTGAGACCTGGTGGAGGTAAAACCTTTTCATCTCAGGAGAAAGAGGAGATTAAATTACGTGACCTGAGATGGACACCGTCTTTAGATTTAAAACCCAGAGGAAGGGTGCTTTAATGAATTACTTTCAATAATGTAATGTAACGCCGCCAAATGCGTTACTACCTCTGAACTTTGACCTCTAGATCATCACAAATAATAACCATCTTTTTCCCAATAACTTGGAAAAAAATGACTCTGTTATTATGTAACCTGAATCAACATTCTTCCAGGACCCGGTCGTGTCGGAAGACTCAGAAGACTTTCTTTAGTTAATAATTAAACTTAAAGACTCTTTGATGTCTCATTCTAACGGACACTACCTTTAATCCACTGTCTTAAAATGTCTTAATGTGATTAATGCATTTTCTTCCAGTATTAATGAATGTTGATCCATACATCAGTATTATTTCACATACATACTGATAAAGGTTATGACAACCACGTCACTCATTACTTCAACCAATAAGAGTTAGCGGTCTGAGTCACGTGACATTAATAACTCCTCATTGGCCCACGTCCCTTAAGACTCCTTTAACTTCCGACCACGGAAGCTAGAGCTAGAACAAGCTAAGAAAGAAACGAGAGCGGTTCTGGTCCCGACACTGACCAGACCTCACGTCTCAGCCGTCAACCGCTACACAGCTGACGCTAGTTGCCGGCTCATCCGAAGACGGTCCATCAGCCCGTCTGAGCCGATGAAACCAGCTTCCCTCTGAGGTCAGACACCTTCAGTCTGACGCTCCGTTATGGGAATGCCAGGCCTCGACGCTCCCTGCCAGAGATGGGTTATCTAAGCTCGTATCTAAGGACGACACCGTCGCATCCGGCGGCCTAAGGCATCGCAGCCGTCTGATCCCGACCGAGGGGGAAAACACCACCTCCGCGTTCTCATCCGACTCCAGCAGTGTTGATCCATCGAACGCAGTTAAGTGCCACAACTCTGGTAAAGCTTAAAGGCCTCTTGATAAAAGCTAACAACTTTAGCTCACTCAAACTAGTTACTGATCCATCCGTAACTAGTACCCCTCCATCCGAATCCTTAATCTAAATTAAGTAAAATCCCTAGTCCTAAACCATCATGAGGACTCAGATTGCTAAAACTTATTTAAGATTCATGATGTCAGATGTCAGATGCTGACAGCAGATGTCAGATGCTGACTACCTGCTAACTACCTCTTTCTTATCTGTGATATCTGTCATATGTTTTTCTTAATAAAATTATGAACTCTAGTTCCATGACTCAGATTTCTATTGTCAATATTAAATGCATAATCTACTCACTGTGACATCAGAATCGAACCTAGATATCCCTGTAAGCACTAAAAGGTGATAGTATCAGAGATTTTTCTCCGTGTAAAACTTACAAAACCTAGTAGTGAAACTACAGAAGTATGTGCCAATTATAAACCATATAAATAGAGTTTATAACGCTACAGTAAGGAGAATAGAACACACACACAAAGCAATAAAAATATTTTGGCTGTAACACAACAGCCTTCAGAGGGATCTACCCCTCCTACAAACAACACAAGCATTTAACCCCAATGTGACATCATCTAGCTGGAGACTGAGCTCATTATGACGAGACGGGAGTATTTTGTTTTTAATCAAAACTTTTTACCACAACAAGCACCCTATTCCAGCTGCTTTAACCCTCAGATCTGCCTCAGACCTAAAGGAATAGTAGATGTGTTGGAGTACTTATAAGTATTCAGTGTTTTACCTGCAGTAGACCGTGATCGAAGGAAGCTCATGTTAGAGAACCAGTGGGAAATTATTATGCAGGAGTGAAACAGTTACTCAAAAAGCAAGCACAAGAACAAACCTGCCCCTTCTAAAAAAATTTAAAATGTAATTTAAATTTTTAGTAGTGGCTTTTAGTGATTTCATGCACTTTGAAGTGTGTTTTTGTATAAAATGTATACATTTTACCATCTTAGCTTCCTGCACAAACTCCATTATGTCCTTCAGAACTTCAGAGCTCTAATTTCAAAGCTTTAGAGTTATTATGCCATGTTGTCTTACAAACTATTATACTCCCATCAATTTTCCATAACTTGGAATTCTATACTTAGAAGTAAGGCTGGTAAATACACAAAAAATGCCAAACTGTAAGGCAATGGAAAGGTTTATAAAATAACATCACATGCTGTAAAAACTCTGGAGTTTGGAGCCGTTTTAGGATGGCAACAGTTCACTTTAGGTTTTGGCTGTTTTTAGACCTAAGGGACATAAACGTTATTTATCTAAATTAAGTTGTTTTCTCCATGATTCTCCAAACTGAGATCGCTCCGACTGCAGTCTACTGCAGGTAAGATGCGTACTGCTCAAATACTTCACACAAACCCACTTCAAACAATCTGACCTCTCTCTTAAAGCCTCAGCTTCTGCTGCTGATCCACTTCCAAACCCTGGAATTCCCACTGTGAAAGATCCCGTTTTAAACAGAGACATCCAACACAACTAATTACACAAATGTTCTGTGTGTCACCTTCTGTACTTTGTTGGATTTATTGTTGTCAGCATTAAAGCAGCCAAAACTTTGAACACTGCCTTTATTAAATCTCACAGTCTCAAGAGTAAATTAGACACGAGCAATAAAATCAGCTCATTATCGGAGAAAATAAAGTTTCTTTTGTGTTCTTGATGAAAGCAACATGACCACTCAGATGGTCTGACAGCAGCCATGCAAAATGCTGGCAGAGACCTTCCAACTGCCAAACACACTCACCAGTGACACCACTTTAGGCTCCAGTTTAGAAGCGTGGAGCAGCGCAGGTGAGCGGTGACTCAACACATTTTTCCACACAGTCCTTACAAAAAACAAACAACTCATGTCTTCCACATACAGCTGTGGAACAGGCTGCTTAATAGAGCTAATTGTTGGTTTGCAGAGCCCTTGCTTTGCACTTGTTTCCCGCCTCTTCAAAACTTCCACCTACTCTCTGTTACAGGACGTTGTAGAACAACATCAGTGAAATGGACAGAGCAAGACAGAGAGAGAGGAAGAGAACAAAAACAGGGGAAAAAATGAAACTAACATACACAAATAGACATAAGACACCCACAAACATTTTATATAATCCTCATCACATAAATCAATATTCTGCACAGAGTTACACGGTGTGCAGACTTTATCTCACAAGCAGGAGGAAAGAAAACAAATGCATCACATGAAGTCACAAACACAATAGCAGGGCTTTTTAAGATAATGTGCATTCGACATCAAAATCAGAACAGCTGCCGGCACACCCTTCAAATCTTTAGCTTGTAAAAACACAATGTGTCAAACTTATGAGGCTCAATTTGTGTGAAACGTGCATGTTCACATAAAAGCCAAAAAGAACAAGAGATTAAATGAAAAGCTAAGAGATGGAAGGACAAAGTCAAGGTATTGAATAGCTTCAGGTGGAGAAGAAGGAAGCAGAGGGAGGCAGGTCAGTGTTCCACTAACAACACCTTGGTGTTTTCTCCTCCTCAATCTCCAGGCTCTCGCCTGCTGTTTTTCAAAGGAAGCTGGATCAGCATCTAACTGGTTTCTGCTCACACAGACGTTCTATTCAGAGCCGGGCAGCTCCACCTAACCACCGCACCGGGCGGAGGCTGGGGCACGGAGAGGAGGACTCAGCCCTGTGCTGACATCCAGGGGGCTTATGGGGAATGTTTGGGTGAAAAAAGGAGGTGGAGCATCAGCTGATTTGGACTGTAAACATTGGAAGTGAAGCCAACTGAAGGCTGGTGTGTTGAGAGGGATCGAGCTGTAGGTGATGCGACTCAAAGCCTCCTTTCTCCTCACACACTGCTCATTTTTGGCATACACTGCTGGAGGCACTGCAAACTACTGCAGAAATCCCAGGAAAAGATGCCAAATACACACTTTTAATACACACATGGACTCAAATATACAACCCTCACGAGTAAACAAACACAGCAACGTCTGTTCATTTCTATGATTTCAAAAGTCTTTAAACAAACAAGATTTTCTGAGAAATCCAGAGTAAAACCCAATTTTTTTAAAAGGTTAAAACACTTACAGTGTTAGTCTATTACCATTTGAAAATATTTTCTTACACACACTCAAAAGTAAACACACACAGCCAAGCTTCGCTGGGAGTGGTGTGTGAAGGAGTGTGTTGCGAAGGAATGTGTTTTGGTTCTGACACGACTTGTGTGTCCTGTCAGAGAGCTAGAGCCGTTAGCTTTAGCATGGCTCTACATGTGTCTGCTGGAGCTTTACAAGCTAGCTGAACAACATCCCAGCTGAGCTCTCTCACACACTCACACACACACACACACACACCCACACACACACACACACACACACACACACAGAGAGAGAGATTTCGACAGCTCACTAAAACTAATTCATTGATTTTGATGCAAATGTTGCAAAAAAGCATTTTGATTGAAAATGTGCAATAAAAACTGAACGAATGCAGATTTTGTGTCATAAAAATTGATTTGTTGGAAAGATTCTTGCAATGGTTTAAATCGTTCCTGTGTTTCTAAAGAGTCAGAATAATGGCAAATAAATAAATAAATATAAAAAATAAATAAAAGATTAGGAAGCTTCTGTAAATCAATTTTTGGTGCATGGCTGAAAATAAAACGGCACTTGATGATTATCTTTATGATTATGCTGTAGACATGGACCGTTTATATATCAATAAATATGAAATCTATATCTGCAGCCTTTAAGAATGATTGTTTAAAACAATAAAATGCATCGTTTAAAACATCTGATACAGTCCTTTTTTAAATTAAACATGGGAGTTAAATTGTTTTAAGTTAATTTTTACATATAAACCTGACTAAGTTAAAGGCTGCTCAAAAACATCGCAATAGATTCAAGAAAAATGAAAATGAAGCACAATAAACAAGTCATAGACAGAAAGACAAAGGATTTTTCTCTAAACCAAACATGTTCTGTTTTCAGTTTTGCTACATATCTGATTAACCTTTGCTCTCCTTACAGTTCCCCATCAGACATTCATCAGGTCAATTCCAGGGATCTAGAGGACACTTCACTGTCCAAATACAGGCAGGGATGGACAGCTGCCCAATAGAAAAACAACTCTATAGCATCTAAAGGAAATCTGCTACTGATGCAGACATGTGGATGGATTTTATTCCACAGGGAAGTTGTGAAAGAGCTACAGCATGTTTTCAGACATGACATCATATGCATGTACAAAGGAAGTAAATGAATCATACAGAAGATTCATTCCTGCTCAGTTACATCATCTCAAACAGATGATCCGATTATCTGACTTGATTCTGAGAAGTCTGATTCCAGTACATGAACATCAGCCAATACTACTGTGGAGTCCAGAATCTGTATAAATATCTGGGGCCTTGCTGAAGCTAAGTTTAGAGTTGTGGAGCGTGTGAGAGGTCAAGCATGAGTCTCGAGTGAAGCAGCAAGAAGCTGACATCTGACCCCCAAGTGAGCTCACATTCAGCAGAGGTTAGAGACGAGCTGCAGCTACTACGGCATGTCAGGGTCAACATGTCTCCGTTTGCTGGAGCTGTTCAGAAATATCCAACATGCAATTCATCAGTTTATTATTATTCTTTGTTCTCCTGCTGGGTTTCCTGAATGGCCTCCGTTTGGAGAAACAGTGTTTACATTCTTTAGAACTAATGATTTAACAGCTGGTCATTTCTCATCCAGTCATGGTGAGCTTCTACCCAGCTGTCATCGAGTCCATCCTCATCAACTCCATCACCATGTGGTACACTGCCTCCTCTGTTAAGGTCAAGAACAGACTGCAGTGGATCATCTGCTTTGCTGAGAAGGTGATTGGCTGTAATCTGCCCAGACTTCAGGACCAGGAAGCAGGCAGCCAAGATAAAAAGGATCCCTCTCACCCAGGACACAAATGGTTTCAGATGCTTCCTTCTTGCAGGAAGTTGAGGTCCATCAGAACCAAAACCTCCAGACACAACAGTTTTTTCCCCTCGGTTACCGGACTCATCAATGAACCAGGTACCATGGTGTTTTGTTCACGTTATGATGGCAGGACTGCATGAGAGAGGGTCTGATGGATTGGAGCTTCATCTGCAGTAATGAGAGGGTTACTCTGGTTTATAGTAAAGAAGGAGCTGGAGCTCTTGATTTACTGGTCAGTGCTCCAACCCTCAACTAGAGTCATGACATTCGGATAGAGATCAGTTGGCTGGGATCAGCTTTAGAGACTAAAACGAGGGCTCTCCGGCCTTCCTCCTGCACCTGTTACCATCACAACCCAACCTTGGATAAGCAACAAAAGATGAATGGATGAATGACCAGACAGAAGGATGGACTGATGGTGATCCCAAGAGTTCTATGGTTTATTACAAGCATGTCACCAGCAGCAGCAAAATATTCTGGTGCATCTAGGGGACAAATCTGACAGGATTTAGAAATATCTCAGCCAAAACGTACATTTTTTTGACGTTTACGGAAATGATGTGGATTTTAGAAGATTGGAGCCGTTTAAGGCAGCAATCCACTTATGATATAACTTCACTCAGACATGCCTCCTTTTAGCTCGTCACAATGGTTCCAACTCCAGAACACATTAATACAACTTTTACAGAAATGGTCAAAATATGCTTTAAATAGAGAATGATGTGAACAGCAAAATTCAAAACTCATTCACAAATGTTGACATTCAATTCTGAAGACTAAAAATAAAACCGCTTCAGTGACCATATGGGGGGTTGGGAGGACTGGAGACCTGATACTCATACAAAAAGCAAATATGAAAAACAAGTCATACATCCGGGTTTCTGATAGCAGGAAATGCTGTATCTGTTTCTATTATTTGGATGTTTCAATGACATTTTGTTGTCTCTCCCGGTGGGGGACCGTAATTACACACGACCGTTTCCTGTTTCCCATCGACCACTTCTGCTCTGAGGCAAATCCTGTATACTGTGTTGAAAATGCTTTTTGCTGTTTACATACAAGTAAAAAAGGAGGGTATGTCCATATGGGACTGATAGGGGAGGAAGAATGTAGTCTGAGCTTTTCCAACAGACTTGTTCAAACCTGAAGAGCAGAAATATCACAATGGCTGCTCTCCTTTTCCTTACACAGCAGTTATATGCATACAGAGGAATGCAGGGACTCATCATCTTCTGTGTGTGTGTGTGTGTCATAATGCATACACGTGTGAGCTTCAGCACGGTGGGTGGGAGAGGATTTTTTTTTTTTTTTTTACAGACAAACTGTATGTTGTGGAGAATAAAGACGTCACAGTTTAATAACAGCAAATCGTGCTTACACAACAGGGAGCTTATAAAAGACCCCGCAGCAAATAAAACATCTAGAGCTCGCTGGAATACAGTTAGACTGTGGGCTGTGCAGCTCAGCCACGTACAAAGAATCTCCCTGTCTCATAAACCCACCCAGACTGAGGAGACATGGGGGGAGGAAGGGAAGGGGGGAGCGAACGAGCATGTGAGCAAACAAGAGGGTGCCTATCAGCAAAAAATACCCAACAAAACCAAACTTTTACTGGTTTATGCAGATTGTTATTTCATTATTCTTCTGCAATCAATAGCCACTTTTGAACTTCCTGTGAAGGAGGAAGTAGAATGATCTCATTTGGCTTCTGTAATAGAATACAAGGGAAAATAAACTAAAACTGAGGCAGCAAATTTCCTGAAGTGGCACATTGCTCCAAAAATTTAATAATCAGACAAAGCACCTCTCTTTTTTTCCCCGCAGCCAGGCAGTAAACAAGTTTTATCATCAGCGACGTGACAGGAACACTAACCCAATCAGTCATAGGTCAACTCATTGTTGGAAACTCGTGATGGCTGGTTTGTTTCAGAGTATTTCAGGCCACGCTGTAAAAGTTTCAGGAAAATTAGCTTTTAACTTTTATGTCAGTGGGTTCAAACAAAGGATTGAAAAAAACCACAACAAACTGGGAGGGGAAAATAGGCCTTGTGTAACCAGATCCTCTGCAGGGATGCACTTTTATCTCATGCACCTCGATTAACCATCCAATACTGTAGGATGATTTTAAACTTGACAGGCGTCTCTGTCAGGACCTGCAACACTGCAGTAGCGGGTTCTAATGTGTGGTGTGGGGGGAAATGGGCACATACGAACAAAGCTACTTAAAAACACACACATTTAGTGGATCTAATGAAACTGTTCGTTTGTTACTTAAACTACTGCAGAGATAATAAAACATAATTCATTTTTTAAACTTTTCATCTGTTTTTAATGTAAAAATGGCACATTATTCTGTTATTTCTTCTGAAACAATGACAAAAATCCAAAGTGGATTACTTCTGTCTTTCTCAGCACACACTGTCAGCCTACCCTCACACACACACACACACACACACACACATGCACACGGAGAATTATGAGTCCCATATGTGCAGCTGTGGAGTGTGTGTGAGCCCCAGCTGAAAGGGGAGACACCAGGAGAGAGATAGATGACATGAAGTGTTGTTTTCTCTTTGCCATCTGTAGAGCCGGAGACCACACCAGTGTTAACACCACTCGGCTGTCACTGACTAGTTTTTCTAAGCTACCTCTGTGTAAAGTTTTACTACATACCAAAGCACAGCTGCACACCCTGTCAGTTAATACAGGGATGTGCTGCACTCATGGGGAAAACGTCTGAAAATAGATGTCATTATTTGTGAGATGGGGGAAATGCTCTCACACACTTGTGCAAACGTTGATCAAAAGGTGTGCAAATAACGCTTACCTGCAAACTGAGGGCAATCTGGCGGATGTATATCATGTTAAGGTCCTCCAGTATCCAAAGCTTTTCCTCCATGTTTGCGTATTTATCATTTGGCATCCTTCAGAAAACTACAAGGTGACTTCTTCAAGTTTAAAAATGACTTTTAGACATACAACTACCGACAGACAGTTCATTCTGGCTGCTCTATGGCTTCTCCGCTCCTTTAATCAGTGCGTAAAAGCACGCGCAAAAGTTTCGCTCTCCATCCAAAACAAGAAATCAGTCAAAGCAGGCTGAGGTGAAGTCGATGACACCGTTAAATGCACTCAACTGCCCTCTCCGCGTTAGAACACACCCTCTCTATCGCTCCCGTCGCTTATTCTTCTTCTCCTGACAACAAAGATCCTCTCAAACACCCACAGTCAACACCCAGCGGCAGCTTGGAAAGAATGAAGCCTTTAAAGAAAAAAAATCGTCTCTTGTCATTGTGTCCCGACTGTGAATGCCGTGTGTCTTCTGTGACAAGAGACCTCTCCACAAAAGGGCATCGCCTCTGCGGGAGTGATCGGCACAACTAGTCCACTGTGCGCCCTGACGCGCCCCGACTCGGAGTTAAATTAACCCCTAAGACGCGCCTCTGGCGTTGATGATGAAGTTTAAAAGGAGGAGGGGGATTACCGTGGCAGCACCGACGCCCCTTTAAATAAATAAACAGCAAATGCCGCACCAGAACGGAGGCATAACAGGGTGTGGAGCTTTGTTCTTTATGGCTTAATGGGGAAAATTAGAGCCGCGCAAACCTGAGCTCAATATCAGGGGACAAGAACGAAATGCACCGTGAAATGTCAAGAAACTCTAACCCTGGTCATAAAGCTAAATCTGAAAGTATCGGTTTTCATCTGGACAAGAATCCTCAAAGTTTGCTCCGTCTCAAACAAAAGCTCAACGGTGATATATCCTGGTGGATTAATCTGCTCCAATTCTTAAAAAAAATAAAAAAAAAATTAAAAGTTCTTCTCTTCTCCAGAGTGCTCATGTACTTGTCCAGCTGTTGTGTGTGAGAAGAGCCTGGTGTGTGGCGTGGGAGAAAGAAACCAAGCACAAACCACAAGTGGACCCCTCAACAGGAAGCCGCGTCACGTTGCGCTCTGAGACAGATTCTTCAAAACGCGCTCATTCTTTTACAGTTTATCACCATCGAGGCATTTCGGTGAGCTACAGGCTGATTTTAATGATCCACCATAAAAGAAGAAAATCACCCCTGTGAGGATCAAAGCGTAAAATACGTTCTGACTGAACCTTTCACTTTGCTATGAGATCTGGGACCACCCTTCTCCATGTGGCTCCCCTGGAACACTTAACTGTAGACTTTTTACACATGCAAAGAGTGGAAACAAAAAGAGCTGTGAGAGCCCTTTCACCTCAGAGGAGGAGACCCGGGGGTGTTAGAGCAAAGCAGGTCAAGAAAACCCTCCACCCTGAGAGCTTAAAAATCAACTGGCTAATCTGTAACAGACTCTGACTGATGCAGTGAGACAGGAGATTTACTGTTCCTGAGCAGAAAAAATATTTTACCTTAATTTACATGAGGAGGGGCTCAAAAAACCCAAGAAAATCTGCTGCTGAACTGCAAAGATTTGAACTATAAATCAGGTTTATTTGTTAAGAGACTTAATTTCAATAACCATGTTTTTAAATTACCGAAAATAAATCACAAAATGTGTAAAAACCTGTTTTAAAGTTGCTTTTCTTTAAGCTCTTTGAATCATAAATGTGCTAAAGGTAAATTTCCTTGCAGCAAAACACACAGACTAACATGACAAAAGCCTGGAGGCTGAAAACAAAAAAACCTGAAGAAAATAGCTATTATCTAAATGACAGGACCCGCTGACAGGTTCAAACTTAGTCACTGCTTCCTGGCATGGAGCCGCTGAGGGCGAGGCAAACTCAGGTGGAAAAGGTCCAACATCACTGGGACTTCACTCGGTTAACTGGTGATTACCTACAGATGGAGTGATGGATTAGCAGCTGCAGCAGGGCCAGATGTGCTAATTAGCTGCTATGGGTGTAAATGAGAAAGCCATCCATTCCAGTATCAGTTAATTCAATTCAGACTTTAAATCAAAACCAGGAATTCTCTAAGCAGACACGTTATAAGATCCCAAAGGGTTGGAATTTGATTTTAAGACAATGATTGGAGCTTTGTTTCTGCTGAACAGACACATGGAGGAATATGGAAAACTTCCCTTCAGGGCATCAGCTGGAGGAAGAGTGAGAGCTGAAGGTCAGCTGGAGCTCCTCTAGGGGGAACCTACCTTACAGGAAGGTGTTTCAAGGTTATCTATTAAATTAAGGGTAAAGGTTGTGAGAAAATCTAAATTCCCCTCTGTAAAAAACACAATTTGGTAGAGAATTAAATGAAAAACTTTTAAGGAGATTCTCATAAAATATGTAATTCTTCCACACGCAACAAGAAAAACCTCAATGACTGAGCAGAACACATTTTCTTTGCTCTTAAAATAAAGAAATTATATTCTAGTTTATTGCAATTTTCTGGTATCGGCTGTCATCAGTTCAATAGGACCAGTTCAGATAAACGTTTTATTGAGACTAGGGCTGGGCGATTTTGCCTAATAAAAAAATCTTCGATTTTTTAAAGAAAAATTCGAGTTTCGATTCGATTTTCGATTTTTTCCCCCAATGCACTTAAAAAATGGCTGTCTGCTGCTGTCATTTTAACTTGAAAGGTTAGAGTATGGAGGGTTGAATTCCACTTCTGCATGCTGGTTTAATGCAGCCCTTGTTAATACACCTGCACCAGTCATCCACTCACTCAACCTCACACCTGCAAATCATTCATCAATCAGCCCAGCTGCTCTCACTCAGTAATCACCTCTTGTAAAAATTCTCCAGTTTCCTTCACTCCTTAGCCAGATCTATGTTTTTTTTTACCTGTTCTGGTTGTAAATTCTGAATAAATATCAGATTATGCCCTTTTAAAAAACTTTTAGAAGCTGTTTTTTCCCTTTTATTTGACATTACTATAAAAATACCCAATGCTTTATAGGTATTGGGCATATTACAAACCTAATTAGCGACTGCCTCACTAAAAATTAAAACAATCATGTAAATAAGCATTTTTAAAGTTCTGTATATTGAGATTTCCCAAATGATTGGCTGAGAAAAACGGCAGCATTTTCAAAATTCTGCCAAAACTAAACAAACGGCAGCCACTCTTTATTATTACCACTCCCCACATGCCTCTGAACTCATACTGCCAACATTCCATACCAGTAAAAAAACTAAATAAAAAGTAGCTGATTGTTCCATATACATGCTTTCTTTAAGCTTCTAATCAGCCCTAAGTGGTACTTTAAAGTCTTATCGCCAGCTTTAATGCAGAAGGTTAAAAGCTGTCTTTAGTCTGCAGCAGAACAGGGCAGGGAAACACACAGGGGCCTCAGGCAGCCAGAACCAAAAACCACAACAAAGATCTCTGACTGCCATCTAAACCCAATCTGAAAACTGAACCCACTCACTGAAAATACACACACACATACACACACACACAGCTGTACTTACATCCAAAAATACACCATCTAGCTGTAAGTAGACATTTACATGCTCACACCCTGAAGTTGTAGGGAAATATCCACAAAATGAGACATATGCAGCAAATCAAAGTTCATCTGAGTGATCATGGCCTTCAAAATAAAAGTTCTCCCTTTATTTTTACACAAAGCATGGACTGAATGGATCTGAATGTGTTAGGTTGTTGTCGATTACATGGCTTTACGTCAGAGGCTGAGTTACATCTGTTACATCTGTTCAGTCTGGTGACATCAGTCTTTGCTGTGCTGTGTGAAACCAGACGTTTGGGGAAATTCCCCCCCAGAGGTCAGTTCTCAGTTTATAGCTTAAAAAAAAAAACCTGTGCTGACAGCTGAAAAGTCATAAGTCAGACATGGAGACAATGTAATGACACTGTAAATTTCATCAGCGTCTGCCTTGCTATGATCAGTTTCACAGTGATAACAAGTCTGGTTAAATGGTCTGACTGCTGCTTTACGATTAGGAGATGCTACGATGCATGCTGCTCTTCATCAAAGCCTGAGATACTTGTAGACAAAAAGTCTGACAAACCCCCACAAATTATGCAACAGATATTTTTCTTTCACTGAAAACTCCACTCAGAAAGAGAAGGATGACACGAGTTAAGATCCATGGGGAGTAGACGGTCTCATCTCTGACTTGAGCAATAGAGCATGGACGGTCCTGGATCAACACCCCCCCCCCCCCCCCCCCCCCCCCCCCCCCCCCCCCCCCCCCCCCAGTGCTGTTAGCTGTGAAGGAAAAACAGGATCCAGTACTCACACACACACCTTTAGAGATAGTTCAGCAGTTTGCCTGCTTCCCAGAATCATTTGCTGACTTTCAGAAATGCTACCTCAGCCGTTCACACAACTCATCACTCTGAGGGAACGGACACTTTAATGAAAGAGAAACTGGCTCGTTAGGAGATCCATCTCCATTGATTTCTGCCCTCCAGGCTGCAGGATGTGCAATATCAGGGAAGATGACGGAGAAAATGCCTCTTACAGCTACTATGAATAGAAAATGGAGCGATGGCCCCCTCTGCAGGGTATCAGCAGCAACAACAAGATGCACAACAACATGAATAATAAAAACTAAAGATGTGGGTCACTTGTGTTTGAATAAACATGAACAGTTGTAATTAGAATATGCCTAAAGAGAAGAATGAATGTTCCAGCCAAAATCAGACATGACAAATATTCATAGTCTTCATAGTTCAAAGTCTAAGAAGTAAACAGAAAATAAAACTTGTTTCAAAATGATTAGTAAATGTACACATTTTCCTTAGTATTTAAGTTACTTCAGGAATATATATTTTTACTAAACCTCACACCATAAGGCCCAATTCTGCAGTAAACATGTCTTAAAACCTTAAACAGGAGCCACAAGCCTAAACATCTGCTGAAGCAATATACCACTGTAAACATCTGCAACCCAGGAAGCTACAATTCAAACTGACAGGACGTCTTAACATCTAAGATTTTTACCAGAGAGGAGTGAGGACGAAGACCTGTAGCCATTTGTTTAAAAAAAATCTGTTTGTTAATGAATTAAACAGAAATGTTATGAATCTCATAATTATTTCAGTATATAGTTCCTTGTATATTACACTTAAAGCTGCCTATAATTAACAGGTAAGATCATTTATCAACAAATCCACTTCAAATTTATTCATATTATGAAAAAAAAATTTCTGTTCAATATTGAATTTATGATTATGTAGCATGATTACTCAGTGAGTTGGGAAACAACCTTTATTTCTCTTCCTCATTGACAAAACTTAAACACTGTGGTTTGGCTCATCAAAATAAGAGCATCGAGTGACGCCTTAACACAGAAAGATCGACTCTGCAGGGCACACTAGATTGTATATTATGATCCGCCTTCACTTTACCAAAGATTTTCATCTTCTTAGGCTACAGTATGAATGCATACATTCAGAATAATTTGATCAACAATAGATTTTTTATTTTATAGCAGAAGTTTTCTGATTATTTAAAGCCTAAAATATCCAGAGATCACATTTAAAAAAAAAAGACAGCAAACACCAATTAACATCAGCAGGTGGCAGAGTTGTGTTGTTTAACGGTGATTAAAATTTACGAGCATATAAAAAGATTAAAATGACTAATCACATCTGAATAAATACAATGTGTTTTGCCCTTATATTGGCATCTTTAATTTGTTGAATTTTAAAACAGCACCACCACATGTGAGTTTAGTCTCTAGGAGGGGCAGCAGCATGCATCATAAAAACATGCATGCAAAGCAGATTTTGACAGAATACTTTTATTAATATTCGTTTCGAACCAAAATTGCAAACCAGATTAACTGCATAGCTCTTTTTATATTTGAAAATCTATGTAGGCATTTTTGTTTTAGGGTATAAAAACCAGCAACACACCAGAGAAACTCACTGCTGATGCAGCAGGAAGAAAACAATGATCTGACATCACGCCGTCTGCTTCACCAGGCCCAGTAAACAAACACGGGCATGCTCACCGGGACTGGTACCCTCTGCATCATGCAGCGAAGGTAAATATGCATAATAGACCCATCTGCTCACATAAAGTCAAACACCTGCTCAGCATCAAACAACAACAACAGAACAGACAACACCATCAGTACCCCCTTTGCCCTCTCTGCTCCACAGTAATGTGACCTTACATGTATCTATTTGATACAACTTCAACCTAAACACCTACGGTTTATCAGTTCTTACACGCCATTCACTGTCAGAGGGCAAGCATACAACTTCATTCATCACTAAGCTGGTGATTGCACAACATGAAAACAATAGTTTGAATCAGTGCAGGCACATCATCACACATCCCACACACACCTCTAAACATTTCTCAATATCGATCCCTTTCACTGAGCATTACTCTGAAGGAAGGAGAGGCCCCGACTCCATCTGTTTTCACAGTAACGTCAGTCGTTCATGTGATGTATAGAGCAAGGGATAAAGAGACCCTTTGTGCAGAAGAAAATGAAAAGAGAGCTGAAAAAGAAAGAGGAGAAAGAAAGGTGTAGCATGGTAGGCTGACACAGGCACGCCCTTTGTTCTTCAGGCAAACTGCAAGTGTTATTTGAAGGGTGATGACCTGCACTCAGAAACATAACATCTTCTAATGCATCGTTACAGACAGAGTTGTCCTTTTTAAAGATTAGAGCCCCGTTTTGTTTTCAGTTTTGTAGAAAAAAGAAAACTGAGCTACATCTGCTTTGGGTGGTAAATTGTCTCACTCTGGATGGATAATTGGACAATTTTAGAGCAAAATAATATAATTTACATCTATTTCTGTTGTTGGCACCAGTGTTTTTCCTCTAGTCTAGTTTTCTGACACTGAATCACATTTTTTCTTTATAGAAACACAGCTTCTCGTGTTTCCAAGCCCTCTTTGATGAAAGGGTTGACAGCAAGTGTCCTGAACTGTAAATGACACCACACACTGGAATTTGGGCTTGTGTGTGTGTGTGTGTGTGTGTGTGTGTGTGTGTGTGTGTGTGTGTGTGTGTGTGTGTGTGTGTGTGTGTGTGAGATTGTCAATGTTTAACTGAGAACTATTCAATGGGGGTCTTGTGCTCACAGGAAGAAGATACCTTTGGCATGAGACAGTCGGTTTCTGTTTTACAGTGTGTTTATGTAGACCCCGATAGAGCCTGGTGGAGAGGCCAAACAGAAAGAACAATGAAAAGAAACCTAAAACAAAAAGTGAATCTCTATTTGTCTGCATTGAAATAAAGACAAAGGGTTACTTCCTCTGTATAATCTGGACCAAGAAAGTGGGTTAGCACTAAAATGTCTGACAAAAGGACCCATTTTCCTGCTAAATCAGGAGACCTGAGCCTCAAGTGGTCAACATAAAAAACTCTCCTGTGGAGAAAGGCTGTTCAGGATGAAAGATTTGGCTCACAGACGAAGACAAACAGGATTAGAACTAATAAAAGTACATGTCAAATGTTTTTACTCAAATTACATCATCTTTCTGTTGGTTTTATTAAAACTTTTATCAGCATTTTATACTCCTTTAATACCACCTTAATGCCATTCATATTGTTGGGTAGAGCTTAGTCCGCTACAATGGCAGGATCCAAATCCCCCCATTGTGATATTTTCCCAGAACTCTCTAAATTAAAGTGGAAGTTCTGAACTAATCTGATTAATAAGCTTCATTCAGTTCACTAACCAAGGTGGAAAGTGAAGGAGACAAGTGTGATGATGCGTGAAGGAAGTTTCCACATCTGGAGGAGTGTGTTCAGTGATTAATTCACCTCCGTGCATCTCCTCGCCTGTCTGCTGGCAGCGACGGCTTCACTGGGACACTGTACGCTGAGCGAACAGAGCTCGTCTGTGTCAGACAATATGCAATGGACTTTACTCATGAGACACTGCTGCTTAGTCACCATCTGAGCCTCTGTGTGTGTGTGTGTTCACAACACCAGCATTCATTCATAACTCCGTATAGCAGAGAGAGAACAGGCTTAAAGACGTGTTTGAACGGAGAGGCTGACATGTGTGAACTGGATACTGAGAATGGGTGTGACTCACTTCCTGTGTGTGTGTGTGTGTGTTCATGTCAGCTATTTATGTCCACGCGTTGTTCAGAGTGAGGCACCATGAATGTGTGACTGGGTGGGGTTTACTTATAGCATAAGCAACAGCTGTTAAACTGTGTCCTGACACTTGCAGCCTAGAGATACCAAACACATTAAAACACAAAGGTCCTTCCCCTTTACAGCAATGGGAACCTGAAATTAAAACACTGGTAGTTCCGTATTCAAACAAGAAAAAATCCATCTATGATCTACAAAACATCAAAAAGGACATTAATACAATACAATTGAGGCCTGAAGTGTTATAGATGTTGTGAGTTTTTTTAATTTAATGTACTTTAGAATGGGGCATGATGTGTTGCTTTTTGATATCTTGCCTACTTCATATTGCCAGACAGGTTCTATTCAAGTGATTTCTTAAGTGTACAGTAATCAGGCTTTAGTGTGTCTAGTGAAACTGAACTCAGCATCCAAATAACATAGAACCAGATTGGTTTGGATCTTTTTTTCTCTTTTGATCAATGAAATAATCATTTGAAAACTGCATTTCATATTTATTCAGGTAATTTTTATCTGACAGTGAACATTGTTTGATGATCTGAAACAGAAGAAAACTGTAAGGGGAACTCTTTTTCACAGCATTGTCTGGTGATGGTGGGAAGCTGTATTAACAAGAAAATTTGAACAAACAAGTTTTGATTTCTTTATAACTAAACTCACTGGACAAACAATTTGATACTGTGGGAGCAATAGCAGGGTTAAATTTTACTCTTCGCTTGAAGAAACAGATTAAACCATTTTTCATTCAGAGGCTCTCCGGGAACACAGCTACACAGTGATGTATACACAAAGCCGGCGTAATAAGAAAAGTTAAACATTTGCTAGTTAAAACGTCCCTCAGCATACTGAGAAAGCCTCCAAGCAGAAAGCTCCAGCGGCCCAGCTTTATGTGAGAATATGGGTCTTAGAAGGGGTAAAATTTCCCTGGCATCTCTCTTTTCTCTTCCCCTGTACCCCTATAGAGTTCAACATGCCAGAAAACCCTCAGGGTGCTCACACACACACTCACACACACACACACACACACACAGAGAACTCAGAGCAGCCCAATCTTGGCACTGCAGTAGTTCAAGTAATCAATAAAGCAGAGTGCATCCACTCTTTAGACCCCTCAGGCCCATATTTTTGTTTTCTTTTTTCCTCAGCACCTCACGTCTTAGAACTGCACTTGGTTTGGGGTTAAAATGCAGCAAAAGGAACATTGTTTTCCTGATACATGGAGTTTCTTTGATTCCAAGGCTCCGGATGTTTTATCATCACTGGTATTTGTTTCCCAGTCGGTCTGTAGTTTGAGCTGCTTGGCTATCCAAGTAGTCCAATATCTATATGACCTGTCTGGTTGTGAGTATAAAGGGAGGCAGAGACAGTGAAGCAGGTTTAGTTCATCACAGTTTCACGTCAAGCCACATTAAACACCAGCAGCAGACACACAGAGACGCTGCTGAGCAGAAAACTGCTTATGGGACGCTGCTGTGAATCCATAAACCTTACTTATTAAGGATCTGGGAAAAATATATTCAGGCATCCTATGTGGGAGATATAACACCAATTTGTATGAAATACTACTGAACATAAAATATCCAAAAAATGTGCAGTGGAGCCACTTTGATTATGGTTGGTAGACCAGGTGGTCCCTCTTATTTTAGGGTCGATGATATGGATGACTCGACATTAAAAATGTTGAAAATGACCACCAATTATTACCAATAATCCCAGATTAGTAATTGTATTTTTTTCATGTAAATGTTAAAAATTGATTGGTGCATCAGTTTTCACTAAAGCCACGTTTGGTTTGGACCCTTACTAGAGAGTGTGTGTTTGTGTGTGTGGATCCACAGGGTGGAGAAGGGCTTTCCACCAAAGCTAACCACACTGTAACCCAAAGCTGTTAAAACTCCGACTATGATGACTGGCTCCCAGAACTTGCCATCCACTCCTAAGGCTGGGAAAGAGTGTGGGTGGATGGGTGCGTCGTCACACACACCAAACCATTTCCTGGCCTTGTGTAACCAACGGTTGCCACTGGTGGTGTGTGGGGCATCGTTGAGTGAAACATAAGAAGAGATTCCATCTTCATAATAAAACCTGCCTGGTTTTAGGCTCCCGAGGCACGCCTGCTTGGCCTCAGCAGAAGCAGTGTGGATGGAGGCAGAGTTTACACACAGGCTGATGACCTTGTGGATGTAGAAAGCAGATGTGTTTGGCGCTCCCACTGAGAGCAGCAAGCAGAGAAACAACACAAGGGCTTTAGGGTGAGGGTTTTTTGGGCTAACAAGCGTGTACAGCGTTCTTTCAGTCTCTGAACAGATTTCCACATTAATGTGTGATGCACAGATGATGATCTCAAGGGAAAAGCCCCAAAACAAAGTATGGCTTTTTCGTATCGTGCATAAACACTTAAATTATGGTTTTAAAGAAACAAATGCTCAACAAATACTTTAATCCCTTGTGTTCATAACCGTTTGAAACATGTAATTTACAGAAATCCCAAAGAGCCTGAGTTAATGAATGATCCTGAACCTGTTAGTCTTCAGCTTCCTGGTAGAATAATAAACAAACTGGTACAAACATTTCAGTTTATATGAAACTAATTCTTGTTGTATTTCATCTTTTTTTCAGGTTTTCGTTTATCTGTAGCAGAAAGTCACTTTTAAACAAAAAAACTGCTTGCAGGTTAGGATGAATGCAAGTTTCCTGTTTCCTTCTGAGACCTCAGGGACTTGTACGTATAATGTCAGGTCTCTGAGGTTAAAAACTGATCCATTATAGCTGAATCGGGTCATCCATTAAGGAAAAACATTTATTGTGCTTCTGACACACTGCTATGATGTAGAAGTAACAAGTTCAAGAAGTCTATCAGCTTTTTAAAAGCAGATTATTACTGTAAATATGTTTGTTTATGTCCTGCTGCCTGCTTCAAACCTAAGTGTCTCCTTAGGGTTAACAAGGAGGCCTTGAATCTTGAAAGCTCAAAGCAAAAGTAGCCATGAAATAAATTAAGATAAAACCCCACCAAAGCTCTTTTTAAAAATGTTACTTTTGAGTGAATAATCAATAAATAAAATGAAATAAAACAATCCAGATTTGATAAGAATTCAATAAAATAAAATATGGATTCAAGAGTAACATTTTCTAAGGGTCTGAAAGGCACAAACACCCTAACGTGGTGTCCCCTGGCACCGTGAAAATGAGGTGCTTTCACAGCAACCTCATTGAAATGCCACACACTGGTTCCAGGCTGGCTTTGAGGGAACCCGGATGCACAGAGCAAGAGGAAAGTTCCCGTCTCTGAAAGGGGATCATTAGCATTGGCAACAAAGTCAGAGACGCAAATTAATCTTGTATGTGAACCAGCTTAGAGCGACTTACTGAGTTAAGGAAGTGATGATTGCGATTTATTGTGAAAGGACAAAGTCTTCACCCTCATGATAGACCAGATTTAAAGATTCGTTTGCACTCCACAAGATCTCAGTGGCTTTTTCATCCAACGCTGAGTAGAATGGAACAAACAAGGCTTCCTGTCAGTCCAATAATGACATAGCTAATTATAATGGATGATAAACACCTAGAATAAACAATATGCTATTATTCATCTCACACAAAACTTTCTTTAAACTCCCAAAAGGTGATCTGAGACATCAGTGAGAAAATAAACATCTTTTTGTCTGACCAGTCAAACTAAACCACATCCACACACTGCTGCACCTCCAGCGGGGGTCATGTATGAACTCGTTTGGCAGATTTGAGCTCGGGGCTCTTCAGACACTAGATCAGACATCTCTGACAGCAGATCGATACGATGAAGCGTGCCTGGCCTCCCAGGGGTTAGCAAGCTGTGTTTCTCCTGTGACATGAATTATAAACAACATAATCTAACGGTGTCTGCTCAGACACATCCAAAGGCTTTATTTGGGAGGGAAAGAAAGAGGTGTTCCAACAGAAGAGGAGGGCTAGAATCAATACTTTTCCATTGCTATATTGCACCCATTAACATTCTTTAAGTATCCTCTTACAATTGAGTCACCTACACCCCCATTTCTCTCTCTTTGACCGTCACTCTTCCCTAAACCAAATCACTCGCCTAAAGTTTTACAACTCAGCTCAAACAAAAGCAGCAAACAGATGAGGGGTCGCAGGCAGCTGAGAGAAAGTGGAGGGGGTTTAGGCACCAACACAGGATTAAAGTGGACTGCAAGCAAAAATAATTAGAGGTTAGACTGGAAGTCACTTCTGGGCTGCTTACAAACAGTGGCTAATATGAAGCAGATGCTGACATAAGAGCTTTAGGAAGAGGATGCATGAAGAGCAGCACAAAACTACTGTCTTTATCTGTCAGCCACCAACTAAAGCAGAGTAAGGATGTCAGCAGCGACCAGACAGGTGGAAATATGTGCGACTTCAAAACCACTAGAAAACTTTAAATATCTACAATATGTCAATATATATCACACTTTAAGACTAAATTTTGTATTTTCCAACATCATAAAGTGACGTTTACTTTCAAGTCTTTGTGAGAATATTAGTTTGCATGGACTAAAGTTATCTGCAGCAAATTAGAGCTTTAATTAGAAGACAGCAAGATGCAATTTAATTCAAACACCACGCAGCCGGCTCCTAAGCCCACAAAACCTGGATTAAAGTGTGTGTGTGTGTGTGTGTGTGTGTGTGTGTGTGTGTGTGTGTGTGTGTGTGTGTGTGTGTGTGTGTGTGTGTGTAATCAGGGTCTACCTGAGTTGGTGCGTCCTGGAAATTGCTTCTTCTGAACTTCCCTCTCCGTATCTCCATCTCCAGAGCAGAGCCCCGGGCCACGGTGGCTCTGGCCGTTTGATTTCGGCAAAACATCTCTTCTTACTTTCTGACAACTTCCCAGGATCAGAGCGGTCCGGTCCGGTCCGCCGAGTGGAGAACTTTAAACTACAGCGCAAAGGGAGGAGCTGCTTTCAAAACTTCCATACAGAAACAGATCCCACTGGAGAGGAGTCCCGAGGGAAAACCAGATCTAGAGTCTAGACGTAGGATGGATCCCTTAAAAAACTGAGTGTTTCTAACAAGTCGAGTCAGCGGTAGAAGAAGAGCTGCTGGTGTCTCAGTGTGGTGTCACTCCATGTGGTGAGCAGCTGAGACCAAACTGTCCTCTAACCGGAGACCTCTACCGGCCATGAGCGGTAAACAGGCTTCTTCACATGAATACTCGAGGGAATTCAACTATTAGTGTCACGCGCATATTTTTAAAAAAAGATTCAGATGTGGAGATTAAACTCGAAATGTGAGGAAAAAATAATAAACTGGACTACATGTGTTTTGCTTTTATTATTATTGTATCACAGTTTAGGTGTGTTTTTAGTTCTTGCAGAGCAAACCATACAAAATACATTTTATTGAGTCAAATGTGTATTTACTCCTGCAGCAACAAACACTGTGGCACTACAAGAAGCTCAGTCCTTCACAATCTAATAAACACCTCAAAACATCCAAGGTTTAAAATGTGTGTGAATGTTTAGACTTTTATTATGAAGGACTGAATGAAGTTCTTTGAGTTCAGAAATATGCAGCTGCAGAAGTAAGCCCAAAAAATAACAGCAACTCTTATTCAATAACTCTTTTACAATGATTATTTTAAAAAATGAACAAATACAGTCGAGCAACGTCTTTTTAACATATTGACTTTAATCTTGTCCCTATTCTTTCTTCTTCGGTGACACTAAAAAGACATAAAATAACACTCCATGTGCAACATGTTTTTTTCCCTGTTGTTTTATCCTGCTGTTTACCTAGAGTAAAGTCGTTTTAATCTGTTTTTCTTCGAAATCCTCTGTCTTTAGGTCGCTTTGAGGTTAAATATGGGGAGCAGTTCAGACAGCTGGATCAAATATTTTTATAACTTTTCTTTAAGTATAATAATTTCAGTATAAAATAAAAACAATGTTAGTAGAAATGTCTCTAAGAATCTGAGAACATGTGGTGACAGTGTGATTTGTTTTTAATTGCCATCAGGAATCACAGAATTAATACCAGACATGATTCTGCACATGGAGTCCCTGCACAGATAGTACAAGTTAAAGTTCAATCTCCAACATCAATGGATGAATGAGTGAATAGAAACAAGCTCACTGCCTCCAAACTCAGCACAAAATATGAATTATTTACACATCTGTGAAGTCATCTTTATTACCACATGATTTATACACATATTAGCTGTCACCATTGTCTGCAGGAGGTGTATACATAGCCTTTTTCTGCAAGACACTGTCACATCACATTATGCACACATTACAACACTGCAGTAAATAGACCCGCCTGCAGTCCAGACCTGTAACTACATCTAACATTTAGTGTGACAGAAGTCCAAATATAGCCAAGGAGGCTCCAATGAAAACTTAAAAAAGCAAGAAAGGAAAAATATTTTGCTTTCCAAACATTAAGTTTTATTAGAACATGTGATGCAAAATGATGAAAAAATGTGTTCCTGAAATAAAATTATCTTCAAAGATCAACAGTTTCGGAAAGTTTCAGAACTGAATGTCATCTTGTGCTAGTTGTTTGCAGCATTTAGGTCGTCTTTACATGTTGCATTTCATTTCTATGTGATACAACATGCTCATTTCTTTTCTTGAACAAGGTTTAATTTATGTATCCATCACTGAGACTTGTTGAATAATGCAGCACATGACATCTTTAGCCTTTTTAGTGTAATTATTAATATTTGCTCCTCTTTGGCCTCTGAGAATTCCCATTTCTTCAGTACCAGTAATGCATCCTGTTTAAGGGGTCGTAAACCTGGTGGAATTGGCTTCAGTCTCGTGGTCTAACATTATTTATTTATGAGCATCTGCAACAGAGCATGAGGATTCAGCAGGAATGTGAATCATAACTTGTGGAGGCACCGTAACCCGCTGTGACTGGAATTCTGAAAGGTCAGATTATGTGTTTTATTCAGAGAGGTCAGTCCACACAGAGGTCAACTTCTGTGGCAGAGAGGGATATCGCAACGCTGATGAATACAGCTCAGAAGGATGCTGTAGATCAAATTCAAAACCACCCTTAGAAAAACAAAATAATGCTCATAACTGCATCTTGTATTTTATATCTTAAAAACTTTGATGTCCTGGAAAATGTTTAGTGCAACCATCTCAGAACAAAATCACTCGCATAATGTATTTTCCACTTTAACTCATCAACTGCTGCACCTGCAACCATCCCCCAAAAATGTTCACTTGTTTTCTCTCTATTGCTGCTTCTGTGCAGGATATTAAATGCAGAAAACCCTCAGACATCAAACTCCCTAGTTTGCCTTATCTTTGCAACTTAAAACAAGATAGTATTGCATTTTAAAAAGCTTTGCATTTGCTGTAGAAATGCTCTCACAAACCTACAGCAGATACATCTCCAAACAATTACACCTAATAGTCCAAAATAAGCTCTTTCCTGCATCAACAAGCACTTGCTGTACTCCTCTCAGCGATTGGTGTCTCAGTGAAAGTTTGACTCTCTGCCTCTGTAGAAATAAAGTTAAATAAAAGCTTGCGCAACCCCTAATAACTCCCAAAGTCACCGATATAAAAGCAGAATTTTGTTGATGTTGGAGGCTTGAGTAAATAGCTGAGGGCTCATGCAGCAACGTGATCTCACTTAGATGTGTATTTCCTAGAAGGGAACTATGAAAAATGCAGATTATGTTTACACACTTCACACCCCTCTGTGGTCAGTAGGGGGTAGACTGTCACAGAGGGGTGCAGTGCTTTCCCCAGCAAGGTCAGACCCCCCTCCCTGCTTTAAACTCCTCATGGCTTCCACTGGGCCCTTTGGGCAGCTTAGTTTGCTGCAGATTCAAGCAAGCAATTGGTTTATGTGTAGGCTTCGCCGTGGCAGATTTTAAACCCATCTGCAGGGAAAAGATAGTGTTGCTTTATCACTCTTTGTGTGTAGTGCATATTCTATTTGTAAATAGTACATTTTCTACCCTTTTCTCTCTCTCTTTTTGCCCTTCCTACCCCCCACACACACACATGCGCACAAATCAGCAAAAACCAAAAGAAAAAAAAAAGTGTCGGCTTCAGCGAGAATCAAACACAGCCATAAATATGGGCGGTCGCAGTGGGCTGTAAAATGTCGACCACAGTCAAACAAAAGGGCCAATCTTCACTCGGAAAGCAGTGGAGCAGCAGGAGGAAGAAAAAAAAAATCACATGCTAAACAAAAATGAGGACAATCGTTGCTGTTACATCCTCACACAAAAACCTATTATGTCTCCCTCTCTTGTGCATACAAACATTTACATGATATGATCCATTGCTTGCCAGTTCAGAACCAGAGGAGTGGGTGTAAGTGGGCAGCAAATCACCAGTGTAGGAATTCTGGGGAATTTGTTAGGCCTTCTTTTCATGGAATGAAAGGCTGAGCAGAACGAGTGTTTCTGTTCCCACTGTAATTACATGTGGTTTTTCTGGATTCTAAATATATAAACATGCACAAAAGTATCTGCAGCCACTGCTCTGGCTCCTCTGTTCTTAATAGAGCAAAAACATTACAGAATCAGGTTTCAGGACATGGGAAAAGACAAAAGAAGAGTAGAATGATGAATTTAATCCAAGAAACGAATGAACCTTTTTTGAAGCATTATAGTTTTGATCTAAAGGCTGAATTGGTAAGATACAAATTACATTACCAGAAAAAAACTTGCATTAATTCTAACAATGTTTTGTTGCATCTGAGCATTTGCGTCAACGTGACACATCTGCAGCAGAAACTGTGCTAGAATCACCCTGAAGAAGAAACCCCTCTGATGTGAGTTGAAAAAAACATTATGATGGATGTGTTCCTATATGGGGTGGGAGATGAGGGGACACCTCAGGGAAAACAGAGGGCTTGGATGCAGAGCATAAAGTGGAACGATTCTCTAAATTTACTGTGTGGAGAGCATCAGAGGGACTAAAACTGCACTCAAGTCTGCCTCACAATCACACCGGCGTGTCTACAGAGGGCAGTGTAAAATCCTCTTCTGCTTCATATAGGTCTCATGTATTCATGAAGCTTTTAGCAACAATGTGAATTTATTACACTATTCTGACTTCTGCTGGACAATATTTGCCATTACAACCATACATTATTGAGTTTGTGACCCTTTTCAATGAACATTCATTTTGTGAAATAGGTGGCTTTAACAGTGTTGTCCACATTTTGTTATTTTATATGACAAAAAGCATTAAAGGTTGAAACAGTTTTAAAACTTTTGGTCAGCGTGGTATATTTTAATTGAATAAATCGCTCATCTTTCTGCAACAAAAACAAAATACTGAGCCAATTTTACTTTAACGGCCTTTATTTTTTCTATTTACAAAGAATACAAAACTTATTTATTAAAAGGAAAGAATTTTAACTCATGGGCTTCTGGTTCAAGTTTATCTAACACTAAAGTTCATCTCTTCATTTGTGTTGTGTTTTTGTCCACTTGCCAGCTTCTTTCCGTCCTTGTTTCAATCCCTGCAAAAATAAAAACAACGTGCTAATAATAAACTAATAAATTCTATAGGAATATTAAAGAACAGCCAGTACATTATGGAGGAGACTGACTTGAATAAAATCTGTGAATTTAACAAAAGTATTTTAATAAATCTCTGTGTACATACCAGGTAGTATCCTGTGTGATATCCACTCATGTACCAGGATATGAGAACGCTCCCCAAGGCTTCATCATCCACCATGTCGGGACTCATGGGTGGAGGTGGAGGGATCATCTGAGGCACGAAGCAGAGGAAGCAGCTTGAGTGAGATCAGAACATCTGGATCACTGTGGTAAATTACTAATGAGCTATAATGACAGTCATTTTAAAATTCACCACCTGGGTGAAAAGAAATTAGATTTTTAATTAATAAAAAGGGAATATCTCAACTGTAGTTTCATTTATTAAATATGTTTGCGAAATTCTAAGTTTATTTTCACGTCAAATAATCCTCTTGCCCCTTTCTTCTGAGCATTTCAGGTTTTAGTCATCATTCCTTTACACATTTATGCTGTTTTGAAAGCTCAGATATGTTGTATGTTCTTTATTTTTAATCATTAGTGAACAGATACAGCATTTTCAAACTTACAGGTGGACCAAAAGGCATCATGGGAGGCCAGGGGGGTGGAACTGGTCCATGACTACTAGGCTGCCTGCTTTGCCCCTGTGGAAAAACACACAGTAATATAATATAAGTAGTACTCAACAGTATTCCAGGTAGCTTTATATTAAAAAAAAGTCCCAAGAGCTTTCTTCAGCAAATTTCTTCTAGTTTAAAATATGAGCCATCAGAGGTTTTCAGTTCTTTTAAGTGCAACAACTGACAAATATATCACATAGGCAAGAAAGAGTTAGCAAGAAAAAAGATTGAGAGAAATCCAAGTGAAATTTATTGCAATCCAATATCTCTGCAATAAATGCCAACTCAGAGAGCTTTTTGTTTATAGCCCATTTTCACTGTGCTCATTGTAAACAATTTACTGTTTACACTTTATTTTACTCAATGCAGCAACAGAGGCAGCCTCACACACTTTAAAAGGAGTTAATAAATAAACTACAATACTCAAAAATTTTTAAAGAAACATATTAACACATCACATCTCAACTGTAAAAGAAAAATCCTGCTGGATACCCATACTGATATGGAATGGGTAATGTGTCGGATGCTACATCATTTGATGAAAATAATCAACCTGCAGAGGGTTTCATTTGAAGTAACCAAGAAATTTAAACTGAAAAACTGATGTAGCAGGTTAGTCCAATTAGCTGAAATGTCACGGTTCCCAGAAGTCTCTATGGCCCCACATGCTTGCATGCAGCCCAACACATTGATACATGCTCCTTATGAGATGATGGACGATGTCCTGGGGTATCTCCTCCCAGATCCAGGGCATCACTGAGCTCCTGGACAGTTTAAGGTGCAACCTTGTAAAGTTGGACAGACCTAAACATGATGACCCAGAGATGATGTATTGGATTCAGGTCAGACCAGCATAGAGGACAGTCAATAATATCAATTCCTTCATCCTTCAGGAACTGCCTGCATAGTGCATACTCTTGCCCCATGAAGCCAGGCATTATCATGGACCAGGAGGAACCCAGGAGTCAGGACCCACTGCATCAGTGAAGGGTCTTACAATAGAGCTCAGGAATTTATCATGAGATCTATTGGCAGTCATGGTGTCATCTATATCCTGTACAGGTTTGAGTGTCCCTCCATGGATCTGCCTCCCAAGATCAACACTGACCCACCACCAAACCCATCACGATGAACAATGTCTCAGGCAGCATAACGTTTACCATGGCTTCTCCAGACCCTCTCTTGTTCGTCTCATGAGCTCTAAGTGAACCTGCTCTCATCTGTGAAAAGCACAGAGTGACTGTGACGGACCAGCCAATCCTGGTGTTCTCTGGCAAAAGCCAGTCAAGCTCCACAATGCTGGGAAGAGAGCACAGGGCACACTCGTACCCTCAAGCCACCCTCATGAAGTCTGTTTCTAATATTCTGGTCAGACACATTCAGAGGCCTGCTGGAGGTCACTTTGTAGGACTCCAGCAGTACTCTTCCTGTTCTTCCTTGCACAAATGAGCAGATACTGGTCCTGCTGAGGGGTTAAGGACCTCTGTCGGCCCTGTCCAGCTCTCCTAGGATCACTTCCCATCTTGTGGAATCTCCAACATGATATTGAGATTATGCTGGAGACACAGCAAACCTTCTGGCAATAGCATGTATGGATGTGCCATCTGAGTTGGACTGCCTGTGCATCCTCTGTAGGGTACAGGTATCACCTCGTGCGACGAGTAATGACACTGAACCTAGTCATATACAAGACTATTGAAAAACAGTCAAAAAATGATGAGGGGAAAATTTGTCTGTAGCCTCCACCTGCAAAACCAGTCCTGTTTTTAAGGTTGTTTCATTGTTGACCCTTTGTTGTCCCTAATTTCATTAACACCAAAACAGATGAAACTGATTAACAACCCCCTCTGCTACTTAACTGACGGTGGGGGGAAGTGAACATATGATCCCCCACTGATTTTCAAATTTTCTCCACTTACAATAATAGAGGCCTGTAATTTTCATCGTAGGTTCACCTCAACTGTAGGAGACAGATTTTAAAAAGAAATTCCAGAAAAATACTTTGTATGATTTTTAAATAATTAATTTCCATACTTATTCCCCCACTGTATGAATATGTAATGCTCTACAAGTGGCCAATTTATTAACTAATAAGGAAGTAATGAATCATCTTCATTACCTTTCTAAAATTATGCATGGGTGGGGGACCAGGTGGGAATCCAGGGAAACCAGGAGGCCACATAGAAGGTTTTTCTTTGTGCGCCTTGGACTTGTGGGCTTTACTATGTGGCTGGTGTTTCTGCTGATTTGGTGTGGTCGACCTGTCACTTTCCTCTGTTGAAGATTCCTCCACATTCACCTACAGATAGTAGAGACATGTCATCTTCATTACTTTTTATACACAGACAATAGGAAGTAGACACACTTTAGGAATACACCTAACAAAAAAATAGTACAGACAAAAGTACTTCTACACAAAAATAAACAATTCCCACAAAGACAAACACAAAACCTTGTCTTGTTTAATCAAGCCTGAGATAGAAATTTAGCTTTTTTGAAATGATTGAAAAGTATTTTATGATAAAAATAGGGTAAAACAAAACGATTGGGTTCTTGCAAACAATACGACAAAAACATAACACATTTTGTTATGTGAATATTCACATGAAAAACAATATAATTGCAAAAAAAACAGGTGCTATTGCTGTATTTTCATTATGAGAAAAGGAAACATAACTTCAATTATGCATGACCTAAACCAGTGTTTTTCAACCTTTTTTGAGCCAAGGTACACTTCGTCGTTGAAAAATATCACAAGGCACACCGGGGGGGGTTACTAACATAACAAGAATGACTAAAGCCTGTCACAACGTCCCTCAGAAGCCCAGACAAATCAGATGAGATGAGCTCTGAGCTCATTGACGGTTGATAGCGTTATCGGATGAATTTTGTCCAATTAAACATTTTTAAGACTAAAACACACTGATCTGTCATCAGAGGTCTGTCTCCTTTAACTTTACAGCTGTTTTCTAAGGCTCACTCTGTTTTAATAGTTTTACTGTAGAAACGTTCTCATCTCCTGACAGTAAAGGATTACATTTAGTTTACAGGTGACCTGATTAAATCATCAACTCTCTTTTTTACTATCAAATAACTTTAAACTGATTTATTTCACCTGTCAAAAAGTTATTGTAGCATCCAGTTTATCAGTAATCTGCCTTAAAATTATTTTATTTCCCTACTGTTAATTTCAGTATCCACATCATTGGACTCTTTCATCATGTTTTTGTTTAATAAAACTATTTTTGGAGGAATTGAACATTANTGTTGCTTTTCATTATTTACATGCAACTGTCTCTTATAAACTTCTAGTTTTTTTTTTTTTACGTTGATTTATTTATTTATTTAGCTGAATGCTCGAAGGATCAAAGTAAAATGGTGTTGGTCCAGCCCAGTGTCAGTGGACCCGCTGATCTCCTGGTTTAATGGACCAATCAGATCAAAGTATGAATTTAAAAACGTCTGGACCGTCGGTTCACCAGAGACCCAGATCTGCTGATGCAGAGCGTGGCCGGTGTTCTGCCCAAACTCTGCCAAGTTTTTGCAGTGGGTCCACGACTCGCTTGGCGGCGGCCCCTCCCAGCCGAACATGTCCGAACCACAGACTAGATGCGGTCCAGTTCGGGGGAGGAGGGGTTCCAGATGCCGAGCGTGTTGCGGGCCGCGGGAGCTTCTCAGGGGCAGACGCGCGTCTCCCCCCCAGCACCGGCTCGCTGCCGGGTGCTGTCGCTGGACCCGGCCCAGGTCCTGGATCTGCTGCGCGTCTGACTCCAAACAGAACCTGAGTCTGCCATTTGGTGATGACTGGCACAGACGCGCGACAATGGAATATTATTTGTAGATAATAATTTAGTTTAAAAAAATTTTTTTAGACCAATAGGTGAAATTGAATAATTTCCCGCGGCACACCTGAAGATCTCCCACGGCACACTAGTGTGCCGCGGAACAGTGGTTGAAAAACACTGACCTAAACAACCTCAAGTTTGACATCTATTTTGAAACGTTAGTGAATGAATGTGCAAACTGCTTGCGTAAGTGTTAAAAATGTCAACGTTCAGACAGAAAAATACACTCAGTTTATTCTGTGGGGCAGCCAATAATTTTACAGCTAGGAAATTCTATTTCTGCTGTTTATTTCTATTTAATACAGCAAAAGTGAATTATATACTAAATCCAGACAAAACTCTCTCAATATGACAAATTACCTTGATAAATACATCAATAATTTTCAATTTAATTAAATCAACTTTAATAAACCACTGTAATTATGTTATGGTTATAACTGTATTAAGATTAGCACCACTTCACCTTGATATTTGATTCTTCGTCAGCCTCAGAACTCTCCAACAGCAAGTCTTTGAGGTTCTGCTCCTCCTTGTTGCCATAACCAGTATAAACAACGACACAGGTGCCGCTCGTCTCGTCTATGGAGGAGATGGTGGCTGCATAAAGTTGGCCGTCCTCTGACCAGTAAGCATTGCAAGAATCTCCAACTTGCCACTATAAGACAACAAAAAATGTAATAATCAAATACCGGTAATAAATCAGGTATCTTATGGTTCAAACTCAAAGTTGGACAGAAAATTAATGAAACACTAATTCTATTCCTTAAAACGTGTTGCAAAGTCATATATTTTATTATTTAAAAAAAGAGTGAATGAGTCATTCTATTGAAACTAATCTAGATTCATCAGTTTAATTACTAAGTCAATCAAAATGATTATTAATATAGTTAAACTTTATGAAACTCTCAGGATGTATTTCAAGCACTCTTTAGTTATGAGATTGTGAAATTTGATAGTTGTTTTCTATACTGAATTTAATTAGGGTATTTAAACTACCAAAAACAACTTTTACAGAGTTTTTCTAAATGGTACAAATCTTAACTAGTGGCAATTTAAGGGGGCAGCCAGGCTAGAAAATGCTTGTAAAATGTATCCACGTGTTGCTTTCTCTCTTTACTTTATTTACCTCCTTCTCTGGAGCTGCATTGGTTCTTTTCCTGGTCTGGTTCTTTTTGTTGTTCTTCCGTTTTTTTCCTGGTTGGTTTTTCTTGGAGGCTTGCGGTTCATCTTCACCTTTAAGGGCAGTCTAGCAGACACAATGTGGGAGTAAACGAATAAGTAAATAAATTAAACAACAAAACCATTTAACAGTGTCCAGGCAGCCACACCAAAACGCACAAACTGTACCTTGAATGATGCCACAGCCTTGTCGTAGGCTTTTATTAGCGCAGTGTCATCCCAGATGTCTGAATCATCACTCTGAAAAGGAGAACAATAAAATGTTAGTATCTGCCTCCTCCACTAGATACGCATTTGCTGTACACTTTTCACGAACATCTCTTGTAAATTCGGCCCATTGTCTATGTTTCTGTCACTGACCTGTTCTGTTTATAACCTCCACTTTAAGGACGCTTTCTTCAAAGAACATGTAAGTGAAGCTTCAGTGACTTCTCTGTAATTTATGTCTAGCATCCCGTCTAATTAAACCAACTGCATTGTGTCTTTGTCTTTCTCTTTGTTTCCCAATTTGCTGAACTTAACGTTGTAGCTTAGCTTCCTAGCTTCCCACCTCAAATAAATCTAAAAAAAAAAACCCTGAAAGAGGTCGCTCGTGTTGTCCTGTAACAGTCGAACATGATTTAAACTCACCTGCCCTGCTCCACGCGTGAATAACACGTCGCTGCATCCGTTCGCCATGTGAAAATACTGAAGTGTGTACTAGTTGTTGTCAATTTCCAAACTAGCCAACAACGTGCGTCGGAAACGGGTGACTTATGTGACGTATATATCATGCGACGCTGTGGTTGACCTGGCAACAGCTTCATACACTACAATACCACACAAGAGAAAACATCGCATTTGATGCGTATTATCGTCAAGATTGTTCTATATTCAGCTTTAGGCGTTTCCACCGTGTGACCAGGTCGTTATGACGGATTCGTTTTTCAACTCTTTTGATGTAAAAGTCGTCCTCGCTTCATCCAGCGATGAGAATCACCCACCAGAAAACATCACTGACGGGTGAGTGCTACGTTTTGCAAGGATGTTTTCCCCCAACATTGAACAACATTGAGCTTTGGGTCAGATTGTTTTAAAATGATGTGCGTTTTTTTTTCTACTAGCAACACAAAAACATTTTGGATGTCCACCGGGATGTTTCCTCAAGAGTTCATCATTCAGTTTCCCGAACCCACAAGGATTGCTGCTGTGACAATGGAGAGCTACAATGGTATGGAGGCTGTAGTGAAATTAAATGTCAAATAATGCAAATATAGAGCAGAGATTTTTCAAATACTAAAGTATACTGCTACTTGTTGTAAACACTGTCACAGACATGTGAACACATTTTCAATGACAAAGACAAAAGATCAACTATTAGTCTCACATTTTAAGTGATTTTTGTAGTAGCTGAGCTTTACTGATTTTTATAAATACACTACTTACAAAAAGTTAGAGATACTTGGCTTACTGGTGAACTTGATGGTTCTTACTACAGTGATATTAAATCATGAAGCATTTCAGTAGACACATGCAATGGTGATTTCCTAATCTCAAACAATTTATTGACATTAAAGCTAACAACATGGTCTACCCCAACAATCAAACAAGTTGTGTACAAAGTACTGTATCACTGAACAGCTGGACATGTGCATTCAAAGGTTTAGAGAAAGTCACATTAAGTTCAGCTGTAAAGGTTAGAGTGCATTTTAGGTTTATCCTGAAAAATCACCAGAAAGCCAATTATCTCTAACTCTTTTTGAGTAATGTATTTCATTCTTCTTCTTCACTGCCTCTCACATATCCATAAAGCACATTTCTATCCCACAGGGTCAGTTATATAGTGAATAGAACAATGTAATAAAATTATATAAAAATACTAGTCAGTCCAGGTGACATTTAAAACAAGTTTATTAGTTTTTAGACAAACTGCAAAATACATTATGATCACATCCTTGAAATATGGGAGCTTTTAAGTGATGACTTCTTGATAAATAATTATAATAATTAATAATATTCTTACCAGCTGAGAATGTTGAATTTAAAAAGTAAAGAAACAAATTTTGACATGGAGATATTTTAATCAGAGTAATTTATTATCATCAAGTATCAAGTATTCTAAAGTTGTAAAATAAAAACATCTAAAGTCATATTGTCATACAAAAACTGCAGAGGACAACTTAAGGATCAGAGCCTCACAGTCTCAGGAGAAAAGCTGCTCTTTAGTCCTCTTGTCCAAGCTTTAAGGCTGCTCATTCTTCTGCCTGAGGGAAGGCAGGTGGAGTCCATAATTATGCTCATTGCTCTGGATTTCCATCTGATGATCTCAGCTCTCTTTTCAGCACCTTCCTGCCACTAAGCTTAAAATTATATATAAAAAAACAAACTGTTGAATTCATCTGCAAAACTAAGGACAATTTTTCAAATATTGCACCATTCTTCTAATATTTTAATCTAAAGAAAAATTTAGTAATTTAAATTTTGTCATGACTGGTTTTTCACAATAAAGGTCACATGCAATTTTTGCAGTATTTTATTGAGATATTGTCAGTACTGTTTGTGGACACATGATGATTTCTTTATATTGGTAGTATTTGTCATTACAGCTAAACATGCCTGCAATTGTAGATAAATTCCAATCTTTGATTATTTCCTTTTTTTCCAGTCAAGCATCTAAGGATAGAGAAAAATACGTCGCCAAAGGCTTCTCAGTTTGAGTTTGTCACAGAAAAAGGTAAGGAGCACATTTGTTTTTAATCCCCAAAATAATTGAGACTCACAAACTACGTATTTTCCTTGCAGACTTTGAAAGAACTGAGGGACAGTTTCAGTCAAATACTATTTCAGTAAGTTGGAACAGAACTATTATTGTGAAAGTTCTCATATTAAACCATAGCATATTTAGTGAAACCATGACTTTTATGTGCTTTTCTCTTTCAGTTAAATGGCAGCAGTGCAGTCCACCTTCGTTTTATCATCACCTCTGCTTATGATCACTTTGTATCAGTGCACAGAGTCACTGTAAAAACCTGACATATTTACATTTTGTAATTGCTAAAAAAAATAAATCCTCACAATGTATAAACATACCTTTGTGGTATTATGTGAAAATACATAAATTAATATAATCCTCTCAATCTTATAAGTACCAGTTGCAAACAAAACATCTGCTTGAAAGCTGTGCAGGATTTTTAAATCCGGCATCTAATTCCAAGATTTACTTCAAACCATTTTTGTTTTTTTTTTGCTTATGTAATGTTATGGATTTACTTGTGAGTCTTTTATCCTACATTCAACTGTTCCTGCTAATTTCACAAGCTAATAGTTGGCACAGCTTTAGAATAAAAGAGTGGGATTGTGTTGGAACTTACAAAGGAACATTCCCCCTATGTGAGAGATAGAGTTAATTAACTAATTTGGAGCAGCAAGGGCTTAAATTGGCATTCGTACAGTGCCCCTCGCCGCCAGTTCGCCTCTTCCCCATGTGCAGAATTTAACATCCCCACAGACATGAATAATCATGGGTAATGTTGCTGTAGGGGGGTTGTGAAACCAGATGGCTTCCCAGTCAACCATTGAATGTCCAAAGGCTGTGGGCTTATTTACACAAAGTACTCCAGCCACCACCTACACATACACCACTTGCACACAAACACCGACTCCCATCTACCTCTGCTGCCATTTCAACTTGTCAGTGGCAGCGGCTTCGGCGGCATATGAGGACCCTTTGGGACTCCCTCTCCAATTACTTGCTGACTGCAGAGGAGCTTGGGAAATTTGCAGAGGCTGTGTTTGCTAAAGCTTGGTCTGCATACAAGACTCTGGGTAAACCAATAAAATATGAAATACATGCCTGAATAACTAGCCCCCTGATATTTCAGAGCAACTAATTGCTCAGGGATACGACTGGGTTGGAACACATTTGAGTATGTGACTGTGTGGTGAATAATGAGGGCAAGGTAGAAACTGAAACAGTGTTATTGACTCATTCATTATTTACCAGAATGGAATATTTACTATTATCTTAGAGGTGAAGCTTTGGCTATGCAATAAAGTTCACGCTCCTGTGCTATAAGTGTATTTAAAAAAAAAAAGTACATTTGTTTGTTGTGATTTTGTAAACAAAGATCCCTTTTTGTATGTGGAACAGGTTTGCGACAGCAGTCCCCCATTACTAATTAATTCAGGCCTCTTTTTTGTGCTTAACTGTCAGCCGATCAGAGGAATCACAGCAGGATATGAGCGCATTATTATCATGTCACAGCAGGGTAGTCAGGGCCAAATTATCACCCAGTGTCTTCTGATGGCTGCTGTCCAATCGCACTGGGACATCTGCTAGATAGGAAAAAAAATATTAAGGTGAGATCATAAAAACCCATCCAAAAATCACAGTGCATAACTGACAGTGTTTATTTAGATAAATTAGACTTACATCTGCATGCTAATTACTCAAGCTTGGATCTGTGTGTTGTAAATACATTTGTGAAAGTAATGTTGATGTTTCTGGTATTGTTATTTTGAAGAAGAGGAAGAAGTCTCTCCGCCCGCCTGGCTCGGTTATTTTCTTTCACGCCAAACCAATTTGTGTTATCTGTTCAGTGTGGCCCCCCTCTTTTCATGTCAGTGACAGAGGCGCACGCACCAACAATGGGCCTTAATTTGATTTCAGTGTCGATTTGGTCCCATCAGCTCATTTATGACAGGAGCCGCGATGCAAAGAGCTGTTGTGTGAGGAAGGACGCTCTGTCAAAAGGCAAAAATTATATAATTAGATAGAAGAGGGGAAACAATATTCTCATTATTTGAATTCCAAGAGGAATGGAGAATGGTAATGAGGGACTGACAAAGGGTGCAGTTGAAGAGAGCTTTCAGTGAGTTTATACCTTTGCAAGCTGGATTTCACATATTTTCTCACTGTAATTTCTTAAGATTTAGAACGACAGATTGTCTTCTGCAGTAAAAACAACATTTATCACCTGTTGACCCTTCAGCAAACTACATTTTTGCCCAAATGGACAAGCTGCTGGGAGTTTTTGGATTCCAGTCATTTTTAAAGCAGCGTTATCAGTCATCCTTTTAAGCTGCATCCATTTTTTTACCACTTCTTTCTGCTAAAGCTCAGAGTAAAGGGATGCAAAGCACTTATCGGTCACTTAAGTTTGAATGCCGCCGGTCACAGCGCCTCAGTTCCACTCAGCGTGTTTGACTCTACGTGTCTTCTGACTTGCTGAGGTAATATAAGTCAATGGTGGGTAGCTAAGCAATCTCTAAGCTTCTTGTTTAACAGATTGCTAACACAGCGTGTGCTTCTTCCAGCATTTCTCTGAGACTTGAGCCGGTAAAAAAAAAGGCGTGCATTTTTGGATCACAAACTTCCTCATGGGATAGAGTGTTTTGTCTTATTTTATGGTACTCTCTCCACAGACTGACAAAAACTACAGAAACGAATCATTGTTTGCCACCATCCCACCCTATGGTAGAAATTATAGATCCGTTTATTCTAGATACACGATACACAAACTGTTTGCTGCAGGAAATCTCTTTAACAAATGCTAATGCCTCCTTCTTGCATCATTGACTTTATGTTATGATGTTTTCTTTTTTTTAAATTATAAGAAGTAGCTCTCCTAATTTCTACGTACATTTCCATTAAAACACCGGAACAACCTTAGTTTGGAGAAACAGATATTAGTTCTGATTGGGCTGATAAGCTAACACAACAGGGCTAGGTCCAAAGGGCATTATTGTCATCTTAAAACCACTCAAATCTTAGAAATATCACAAGAATTCATGCAAACACTATGTAACAGACACATTAAATATCCAACTCACTGGAATGTTTATTTTAAAAAAGTACATTTTACAAGTTCTACAAAGTGACAAAAATATACTATAAGTGTAATACACCATAAGAACTGCACTGTCTGCATAAAGAACTATTGTTGACATTATAATGAAACTTATTTGACATTATTGCATGTGTGTTTTGCATTGATTTTGAAATGATTTAAAGGTTTGATGTTTTGTGCTCTGAAGAGTGTGGAAGCACACAGTGACATAGACACAGGTCAAAATGTTTAGAATCCCACTTCACAGTAGATGATCTCACATGATGTCATGCTGGAAGAACAGGAGCTGAGCCGTTATCATGCTTGTCACGTGTTACTAATAAACATTAATATTGACACATTTTAAAATAAGTGACTGTCCAGTCTCCACTAGTTATCAGCTAGTATGTTAAAACTTTTAAAAAATGACAACACGTGATTTAAACAAAAACTGTTCCCGTTAAACAATAGTTATGAAAAACACATCCGTTCTCAGTTAGATGTTAAATATTTTAGCATTTACTTTTAAATAAGTAAGATCAGTGCTGTTGTCAAAAACTATTTTCAATAGCAGTAAATTTCAGTAGCTGGACACGAAACACATTTAATAAATAACCTGGATAAAACACAAATAATGAGTGATTGACTTCCTGTTCTTACGATGAGGGAAAAGAAATGGAGTCGATACAAGTTTGACTGAAATCTTGCGAGTGATGGTTCACTTCAAATTTCTGTGGCAATAACGTCGTCATAAGTTTGTAACCCTGAGGTGTATTTGATGTTCAGCTCTGTTCGGCTCTCCAGCTCAGCCGTCAGCTCCTTCAACATCCTCTCCAGGTCTCGGTTCTTCTTATGCATCTGTAGGTAGTTGATCTGGAGCTGCTTCTGGTATTTGATCACTCTGTCTTTCTCCTTGTTCCATGTCTCCCTCTCCAGCTCAAAGCTGCTGCTCAGCTTCTCCTGAGCATTCTTCTCCTCTTTCAGCTGCTGCTTCAGTTTTTCCACTTCTCTTTGGAGTGACTCAGTGGACATGTATTTTTTGTAGTCCATCTCTTGGTCAGAAGATTCTGAATTTTGGATCGGTCTTTCCAGTGCTTGAGCTAGTGAACATCCTTCATGTTCCAAACTTTGCTGCAGCCTCTGTTCTTTGGCCAGATGTTGTTTCATTCCCTGAATGTCTTTCTCCAGTTTGCTCACTGTCTCTCTCAGAAAATCTGCCTCCTTCTTCTTGCGTTGGAGTTCATTTTGGCTCACCTGCACAAAAAGAAAAATATTCAGTCACAGGCAGAGATTTAGGAGATTATTTTTGAATGATGCAACTGGTTCTTTTTAATATGAAGGGTCTAATTATCTCTGTCAACACGGAGAGCACTGAACCTGCATAAGAACAATTGTCTAATAATTTCTATATGAGATGATTTGTATATAATCAAAAGTGACTTACCTCCACTTCTGCAGTGCAGGACTGGAGTTTGTCCTCGTAGTCTTTATTCTGTTGTTCGAGCATCTCCACTTTTGTTGTGTTTTCCTTCAGCGACGCTCTGAGGCTGACGATCTCATTTAGCTTGTGGCCGACTTCTGCTTGACAATCCCTCAGCTGCTGCTTCAGTAATGAGATTTCCCCTGTCTTCTGACACACCTGCATTTGGACAGGGATGATTTAGACCTGTCATATGGAATCTAATGGGGTGTTTAAGATGAATAAACCATACAGCCTTAAACCATCAACTCATTACATCACCAAATTCTATTTTCAGGTTTATGTTTGTATATTGTGTGCATTTTATTCATTCTTCATATCTGGAAACTATTTGCTAAGCATTACATTGGTTGGACTCGCAATAAAATAACTGTTGATCTAAAATACTTTTAATTGACACACGAAACAGCAACATTTATTATTTTACTACAACATATAGTACAGAAAAATACATTCTCACTTTCTTAAAAATGTCACAAAGAATGATCAGTTTATTCATAATCTGAAAAAAAATCTTTTTTAAGCATATTATGAACAAGAAAAAAACTGCATTTAGAAACATAAGACCCAAGTTTAGTATAAAATTGTGATAAAAGGAAGATTAATAGTTGTAAAAATGTAAAAACATTTCTCAATTTGGCGGCTGAAAATGCAGTTACATCCCAAAAATGTTGCAAATAATTGTTTTGAATATCTCTGATCATTTGCTTTGTGGTCGGTTGAAAGAGAGGTTATATAAATGTTTTATTTTGAAAAATAAATTACTGCTTAGTATTAGTTTTTTAGTCATACCTTTTTCTCCTATCAGTGTAAAATGACCCCTGTGCACTTAGAGTAATTGATTTCTAATTGTCTTCTTAGTGCAATAGGTTAGGATGTTGGTTTTAAAGCTGTGAGTTGTGTAAAACAGTTTTCAGAGCATCACACTCGTGACCCACCTCCCACTGAGTTTCCTCCAGTGTCGGCACCAGCTGTGTGCTCTGTTTCTCACAAGACCTCAGTCTGAATTCAGCAAGGTCCTTCTCCCGAGTCAGCTTGGAGACATCTTCCTGAAACTTCTTGTTCTCTGCCTGCACACATTTTGAAACCCCCATTCTACGTATTTACAGTGGATCTGCTGATTTGTTCTTTAATTTGACAAAAACATGTTTTAGGATTCTGTAACAGAAATGCAGCAATGCTAGAGGTGATGAAGAATTTAAAAACCAGTTCAGGTGACATCTGACCTGGAGCTGGCTGACTTGCAGCTGCAGAGCCTGACGAGTTTTTGAAGCCACTTGTGACACTTGTTGCAGCTTCGTGGAGCATCGCTGCTTCAGGCCCTCCATCTCCTCAGTGCAGTGCCTTTGTCTTTCCTCAAACAGCTGGCAGGTGTCACCTTCCTTCTCCTCTAAACTCACCTGGTGGAAAGATCAATTGTCAGTCAGTAACGGTGAACATGGCAGTCTTGATTAAACTGTGGTTTTCTTCTGTTAAGTTAAAGTTTTGTACCTGCAGCTCTTGCAGTTCGGTTTCTCTCTCCAGCAGCCTCTGTTCTAGATGCTCAATCAGTGACTCGTTTGTTGTGATGGGGGAGCGAATCCCACCTGTAGTCTCAGACAGAGTTATTGGCTCATCTGCAGACAGTGGGGAGCCAGTGTCCTCATTAGCCTTAGATGCCAACACGCTGCTATTTAAACAGGCCCCATAACTGCAGTCGAGGTTGGCGTTTCTCCCGTTGACCCATGGAGGAAAACTGGGTTGCTTTTCTCTGTTGAGGCTGTTCGCGAGAGCCGAGCTGCCATCGCTCTGGCTGACAGGGCCTGCAGAAGCTCTCAGACTGCCACTGGTGCTGTGGGTTGGCAGGCTAGACATGGAGTTACGTCCAGAGTCTGAGAGAGTCCCTAAAAGACAGAATAATTGGTTGTAATTTGTGATTTAGTTAGAATAATGCATTTTTAATGTTTTAGTAAACTGACAGAAACCCAAGGTGTCTTGCTTGTGTCCAACGTTTGAACTCCTCGCTTTCCTCAGAGGACAGAGGATGTGGTCCAGGCTGTTGCGGCCAATCTCAGTGGACGAAGGCCTCGAGGGATTCGCTGACTTGAAGGCAGTGGAATGGACCAGCGACTTCTCAGCAGACGTCTGAAGAATAAAATGACACTCGGTCACAGGGAGCTTGTCTCTGTTTACATTTTTATTTTCAGTGGCTTCTCGCTCAAAGCTCAAAAGCACAGTTGCAAAGATGTGGAAAAGTTAAAAAAAGACGGTACTTTCTAAAGCTTATAAAAAAGGAATATTTATTGTCACATGCTGGGAATTCGTTCAAATAAAAGGATGTATTCTTTTTTCCTCCGGTTTTGTCATTTCATATTAGAAATGAGATCACTGGAGCATGCAGTCCTGCTTCACTACAAGACGACACCATTAAAAGACTCACAGCCATAACTGCAAGTAAAATTCACTAGACTGTCATAAAGAAAGAGAAAACTCATTTCTAAGATGAACTTGTACTCCACAGGCCCCATTTGTGCTGTTCAGAACTGTCACAAGCACCACCATACCTCCCGCTCCTTCTGTACTCCTCTTTTCTCCTCTGTAGCCCACATTTCCCTTCCATGTGCTGTCTAAGAGAAGATGAATAGCTCCTCTCTTCGATATTAATAATATGAGCTATTGCTGAAGTGTAAGAGGTAAAGCTTGTGAGCTCAGCATTCCTTCACACTGACTTCATGGCCAGGATGCCTTTTCCTTGTTTTTTTCCCTTTCAATCTGTCAAATTCTCCACGGCCCTCGATCTCTCTCTCAATGCTTTCTCCCTTTATCTGTTCTGTCCCTCCCCAGAGGAATAAAGACTTATTGAGGGAGATGCTTTTGCGTATGTTTTCTTGACGAGAAATTACCTCACTGAGAGGATCAAGGCATTCGGAGGTCATTAATCTGACGAGGGTGGAGGGCGATTAAAAATCTATGAAGTCTTAACACAGGTTGTGATAAATGGCTGCTACTTATTAAATTATGGAGCCTGCTCTTTATTTATTCCTTATCCTTCACATTGCTTCAAAGTCGGTTCTGAGGCTTTCGAAGGAGCATCGCTTTCAGAGCTCAATCAGATGATCTATATCACTTTCATGTCAATATGCTAAACAGGCTAACGGCAGCTGTTTGCTGGAGACAGGAAAGCACTTGCATCATCAAAGCTCTCAAATAAACAACAGTTTGCTCTGCCAACACAAATAAATTATGTGTTATATTTTGGGGTTACTTTGATCTTCTTATTACCATTTTACCTCTCAGGTAACATATTTTTAACATGTTAAAACGTGAGGTTTTTGGTACAGAACGTGAGACGAGGAGCTCACCCTTTCAGCCGTTTTTCCAGGCATGAGCAGCAGTTTGGGTTGCTGCCTCCTGTCTGATTTTCCATCTCTGCTCGCAGTTTCCTCCAGCGCTCTTTCTCTGTGGTACCCTGACCTCGATTTATTACTCACCTTGTGTGAAACAAAGGCATTTCACCATGAATTGGTGCAAAACTGTATGCATGCAGAAAGTTGTCAGAAAATATGTGATTTTATTTCTTTTTTTACCTTGATGTAAAAGAAATCCTCACTTCTCCCTGACCTGGAGTGGGAGAGGCCTTTAGAGTGATGAGTGGACGATGAGGAGCCCTGAGTGAAGCCACAGTTTAGTAACCCATCCAGACTGCAGCCTCCACTCTTTTTGTGGTGGCTTGTTCCTTCCTTTAACCTGTACTCAGAGGCCTTGCAGTGTTTGCTGTTGAGGCTGTTGCCGTTAACGAGGCTGCTGACGCTGCCCATGATGCTGTGAGCATGGGCAAGGACAGAACAGGGGCCAAGGTCCGAACGGTCAAGTTATGAAGAAGCGATGTGAGGACACGACTCATGACCCCGGAAAATTTTGTTCAGTGGCTTCATCTGCAGGACAAGAAAAATACACATCAATGAACATACAGTTATTTATAGTATGAAATCTGCCAAAATGTGTTGATGAAGCGTGTTAATTCTGTTCAGTGGTTTCCTGCTCTGTCTAGACTAGCACTGATGAAACAGGTGTGCTCACATTTGCAAAATCAACAAGCTAAAAAATCTGTTAATCTTGGCACTTTTCCTGGCTTTGTGCATCTACATTTATAGTCCCGCAGCTGAATTTGACAAATAACCTTTTGGATGGCCTTTCTCCAAACAAACTGGCAGCTAAGCTACTTACAGTCCACTCAACACTTGGCTGGTGCAGCTTTTCTGAATAACGCTGGACAATTATTTTCTATTTTAGCTTTTGTACTTCAACATAGCACAAAGAGGACAACAGAGCTATTGAGTTTTAAACAAAGATAGGATACAGTCACTACAGCGCTGGGAAATAAAACATTTTCTATTTTGCTGTTTTGTCACAGTTAAAAGTTTCAGATCAGGAAACAAATTTCAAAATGTGATAAAAAAAATGCAGTTTTCAAAATATAATTTCACTTTTGAACAGAACAAAGTACACAAACCAACCTGTCCCTGTGTGAAAAATGAATGGACCCTTATAAATAACTGGTTGTAACACCCTTGCAGGTGACAATTGCAATCAAGCCTTTGTGATAACTGGTAAAGAGTCTCTCGCATCACTGAGGAGGAATTTTATCCCACTCTTCTTTACATAATTGTTTATTTCAGCCAAATTGGAGGGTTCCCCAGCATGAATGATCCATTTAAGGTCAAAGGTCAGACATTATCCTTCAGGATTTTCTGGCAGAGAGCAGAATTAATGGTTTCATCCTTCACAGCAAGTCATCAAGGTATCCCTATCACACTACCACCACCATGTCTGACTGTTGGTATGATGATGTCTTTCTGAAATACAGTTAGTTTTATGATGGCACACACACCTTCCAGAATATTCCACTTCTGTCTCCAGCCTTGTCTCTGTCTTATTGTTGAGTCATGAACTCTGAGTCAAGTGAGGACTTTAGTGCTTTAAATGTTTCTGGGTTCTTTTGTTGTTGACTTTGTTTAGAATGGGTCATGATTTGTTGCTTTTTGAGATTGTTTAGCTCACTTCATGTTGTCAGACAGTTAGTGATTTTATATTTTACAGGTCTGGCAGGAATCAGGCCTGGATGTGTCTATGAACTCAGCTTTCAGAATGGTATGATTAATTTTTAACTTTAACAAGTAGGGGAGTGGTTACTTTTTTCATAGGATCAGGTTGGTTTTGACAACATTATTCTCTTAATAAATTAAATCACCAGGTTTTCTTTTCTGAGGTTGGAAGTTGGTTGCTGATCTAAAACATTTAAATGCAACACAACATAATCTGTAATGAGGAAAAACTTTCTCACAGTTTTGCAAATACACAGAATTTATAACAAATAATTCATAATGCCACATTCCTGATTATAACTGACAGTCGTATTTATTCATTGAGCTACTATCATTACTAGTCATGGTGCCTCACTGTCCCCACCTCCTTTGAAAGGCGACCAGACCCCAGATGCTGCTACCATGATCTCTAACCCACAGGGGAAAAGTCAGCTCAGTACTGACTTTTTATGGCAAAACGGTCCGCATACCGCCTGATCGGTTCTCCTTGAACCACCTGGTCCTCAGCCTTTAAGCATTTTATAATGGCCATAACAACAAAGCACGGAACATATTACTTTACACCACATTTGACTCAGGGTTAGAGCTAAACAGCTTTCATTGTTCTGTTCCCGTGTGTGGCTGAAAAAAGGAAAACACTGAACGAAGGAGGAAGACCAGGATCAAGGCTGTCACATTTTGTTCGTTTAAAAACAAGACAGGGGAGAGACAGACAAAAGTGAAAGTGTCACAATGGTAAGAGTTAAAGCAGCGAGGCAGAGGGGAACAATAAAAGTTGGAGTGGTAAAAAGTTTTCAGTCTTTGTAGGAAAAAGAAAGATGACTTTAACGTCCTGTCCTCCAGCAGCTGCTTCAGTTTGGATTCTTTTTGTTTTTCAAGATGAAATTCAAAATAAATCACACAAAGTAAACAGCCTCCGTAGGTGTTACCTGATGAAATGTGATGTTAAATTTGTGCCGGCACATACATAAAGCAAAGCAGTCCCCAGTTTCAGCGTGTTAAATAGTCTCTGACACGTCCGTCTGCCTCTTATTGTGCCTGTAAGTCTGCCACTAAACACTAACTAGAGACGATCACTCTCAGAAATCAACATCCACCTCTGACAAGGGACCAGTGTAATGAAACAATAGATTTTACTTACTGCCAGGCCAAACTAAGCACCCATCTTTTGAAAAGCCCCCGCAGAGTCATCTATCCAGTCTTGGAGGAAACAAACAGGCGGACTGGTGTGTGTCTGTGTGTGTGTGTGTGTGAGAGTGTGGCTGTGTGTTGTGAAACCAAAGTGCAAGTGCAAACCACTATCATCACATTCAGGAGGGGTCTGCTAACCGTTCTGTTCAGGGGGCGGGTCTTCCTGCTTGTCTAGTCAGCTTGTGCCAAGTTTTGCATCATAACTGATATGTAAATTCAATTGTGTGTGTGTGTGTGTGTGTGTGTGTGTGCGTGCGTGCACAGAAAGTGTGTAAGTGTGACCTCCCACTCCTCATAGGGGGGGCGGGTGTATAACATGTGCTTCCATAGAACCGGCGTGTGCCGCTCAAGTGATTAACTCTCGGCTTTCACAAAAGATCTTTTACACCCTGTGTGCAACCCCTCCACCTCCTCCCCCTTCTCCCCCCTACACACCCATTCACAGACATCCCCCGTTTGTGCATTGACTAACTGTGTAATAACCATTCATCCTTCCCTCTCTCCCCTGTCCTCCACCCACCCCACGCGGTGCCCTGCACCCACCCTGAACAAACAGTTCATCTGAAGGAGGAGGATTAAAAAAAAAAAAAAAAAGGTGCTTGCCCTCTATCTTTTTGCTCTTTGTCTGTTGAAGTGTGCCCTCTTTGTGCGGACTCTTGTGTGCCGGTTGATGTATTCCCCGCCAAACAGCCCCGGACCATATTTTAGTGTTAAATAAATGACTAGTCCTAACAATAAGAGGGCTGGAGAGCATTTCGTTTTACAGCCATTCACCATCCTCCTGCCTTTATGCTGTTTGTTCTGAAACACTTCTATGCCAGCCCTTGTTTTTAAACAGGCTTTTACGCGGCCCATACAAATTTGACAGTTTTACAGTGGCAGTAAAGCGTCCAGCATCCCAAAGAGTCTGTTGGCAAAACACCTTGTGGATCACAAACACAACTAAACAAGACTTCACTGTGTTGTTTATTAATGAACAGCAACAGAAGGATTGCTCCCCCGATGATGAAATGGGACCAAACATTCTCCTAATTTACTTGCTGTTGAATAAATGTTGCTGTATGATGTCACTGGGACCTTCAGTGGTCTCAAACTTTTGACCATAGAGTGTTTCCATATATTTGACCCACTTATAGAATCTCGGTGTGTGAATCTTTCTCAGCAGCACTGTTCACTCCTTTCAGCTGACTGCTCCCGTTTCTCGATTAGTCCTCTTCCGAACCCTGAAGCCCGTTAGAACAATAATCCTGACATTTCACTTTTATAACACCACTCACTTGCTGCTCACAAGTAGCCTGCTTCACCTCTGTTTGATGTAAATATATAAAAGGTTTTAGAGTTCTTTTATCACTCTGGTGTTTTAAATTCTAATGAACGCTTCGACCTCCCAGATTTTAAGGGGACCATTTGATTTAGGACCTCTGGCGCGATGGGTGTACGAGTGTGTGTGCCAGCATATATCTAATCTCACATCTGACTGGCTCCATGTTTGTAGCTGTCCCGAACAAAAGGGTGTTGTGCACTCACTTAGCATGTGTGTGTGTTTGCGTGCATGTAGGGGGTAATGCAAGTGTGTGTGTGTGTAAGGAGGTAGGGGCAGTGGAGAGGGTGGGCCTCGCTTTTGGGCCCCGCTGATCTGCCTGACACAAAACGCTGTCCCCCCCTATAAGACAAGGGTACAATACACCCTCTCCCTTTATACACACAGATACACACACATCTAAAAAGCGTGGCCAATCCATTAACAGAGGTAGGCTACAGAATGTTATATAGGTCCAGGATTTATACCTGTCCCACAATGACCATGAAACTCTCCTCTGTTCTCACTGTACCTCCACACACACACCATCACCATGCCAGATGGCATCATGTTAATTCACACTGTCTATATGGTAATTTCTAACAGATGCATGTGTAATCTATCTAGTTCAATGTCTGTTTATTTAGGTCAATCTCAGTTTATTGTTCTTTGTTTTATGTATGCAGCCTTAACCAGATCTTAAATCTTCTACACTGTCTCTTTAATTAAAATGGAATTAAAATATATATTTTAGACTCTTTAATTGTCTAAGTACGGGTAATTAAACGTGTATTTTAAATTTAGCTCTAAATGATCATAAAAACAATGTTATCAAATTAAAACTATGATGATTTTGTCATATTCTGTTTGTATTTTGTCACGCCTTCCAAATGATGCATGCCTCCATCCTTAAAGGTTAAATTTATCTGCAGTTTGCAGTGGTGTTTAACATGTACAAGTAAATGTGACAGAGCGAGGGCAAAACATACTGGCTGCAAAAGATGTCCCAAATGAACAACTAGAACAGGGGTACTCAAATACAGATTGTAAGGGTCACAGCAACATCCATGAACACTGGTCCAATAATGTAAGTCAAACTTAAGCACAGCAGTGACTGCAGCTCCTCATCGTGTAATGACAAGCTGTGCAAGCGATATTGCACTGACTCTCGATGACAATGTGGATTTAGTGAAAGAATGACAGCTCGGGGACACTGTATGGCTCGTAGGCCGGATCCACAGAGTAGCCCTGATCTATAGGATCTATTTCTAAGCTTTACCTGACAAAAAATTAATTTTATGCACATTTACTCCCTGCTTGAACATCCTGTATCCAGCTTTTCTCTGCTTTCATGGCAGCATGTGTCCATGTCTTCTTTATGTGTCTGCTAAGTTGAATAGAAGTTTAACTATATAGGTTCTACGCATTTTAAATTGTCTGAATGTCACAACATTTTTTGAAATATTTCTTTAATTAAACAGGTATTTTACTTTAGTCTATATGGATTCTAGTATGAAAAAAGAAACATTCATATCTTAAGCCTGATTTATACTTCTCTGACAGCAAGTTTGCGCTCACATGCAGACGTATTGACGGAGACGTTTTTGATTTTTACTTCTCCGTCAGTGTTGTGAAACAATTCCCCACCAGGACAGCAGAGGGCGCATAACTTTTCTGCAGTAATGCCTCGGTCGACCACCGTTTGTTTATTTCAGCTCATTAATTGCTGGCAGAGAGCGAATTTTGATTGAGTTTGAACAGATTGATCTCGAGGAACAAACAATGTTGTTAAAAAGAATTAAACAGGAGTGAGGAGACTACAACAGGAGTCTGTTGAATGTCTGTCCGTCCGTTCAGTGAGGACGAGGCAGACGACGAGTGAATATGTAGCTCTTGTTTAACCCTTTAGGGACACTGATGGATGATATAAATGTTTGTACTTCATCTGCCAGACGTTTCTCGAGCTGATCCATATCTGCTTCCCTGAGATTCTACTATTACTACTCTGTTGATAGCGGCATCATGCCGGAAATGATCACGGGGTATTGAGCTGACCAATCACAGGCATTCGTTGTCCGTCGCTTTCGACGCATAGTTAGAATTTTGGGCATGTCTCCGTCAGCCTCTGCGAGCATGTTGTAGAGAGCTTGCGTCAATGCATAATGGCGTTGCGTGTCTCCGTAACGACGCAGACGGAGAAGTATAAATCAGGCTTTAGTTTGAATTGACCCCAAACAAGCAAAATTCAGCCACCTGCTATAACTTAAACCTATGCATGCAGTCGCCTCAAAATGTGAACTCTGGATAGTGTGTCCCAACTCAAAGAAAATAATAATGAAACAATAAATAAAATTATCTCTATAATTATTTTTTTAAACAATCTAGCATTTTTGCTTTATAACATAGACAACTGACCAACCCCTCCAAAACAGATGAAAATGGAAAAGTTTTTAGTTTAAGTAAACTAGACTTCTTTATCATGAGACTTGTAATACAGAAGTGTCTTTCTTTAAACAGTTCATTCACAGACTTTATATATATATATGTATATATATATATATATATACATTTTTTTATTTTATAAAATTTTCATCTTTTATCATATTTATTTCACTCTTTACTCAAGTTTATCTAATATATTTCACATTTTCCTAAATAGATCCATATCTCAGTATCAATAGGCATTTTAATAGGTCATTTAGAATATCAGAATATTACTAATGACGTTCTGACTTGACTCGTGACCCTGCGAGGGATTAAATGACCTGTCCAGGGTGTCTCCCCCATCCACCCAGTGACAGCTGGGATAGCCTCACCCCCAGGCCTCCCCTGTGACCCTGAACAGGGTGAACTGATTATCAAATAAATTAGGTGTAGGCCCTTTCACTTTTTTTATTCATGAAAACCATATACTCATGGGAAATTTTCTATTCTTTGCATGTTTATTGCTGTAAAATTTTGCAGATGTCTAACACTCAAAACATAGAAAATGATAAAAAAAATTACTTCATATATTTTATAACAATAATAAAAAAGTTTAATATTCATTCTAAGGTGAATAAATGACAAACAATATTAGAATTTCACCTTGAAATCAGGGGTTGATGCAAATATAAATATATATCTTTGCTGTTCGATAAATGCAGAACACATTGGTTCTAGTGACATAATGCATTAGATAACAGGAATTGATCCGCTTCACACAAACCAATGATTGATGTAAGTTTCCTGTCAATCTGGGTATGAAGGAATAAATTAAACTAAAATATTTTCATATGATGAGAAGAAAAGTAAAGAGCTCATATATGACAGCAGAGAGAATACTGCTGGAGAATGATGGGCAAGTAGGGTGAATTATTGAGAGGTAATACTGTCTTTCCCTCAACCTCTAGAGCCTGTCAAGGCCCCAGTATCTCCCTCACACACACACACACACACACACACACACACACTTGGCGTGCACATGTGGGATGAGTAATATGACTTCCAGCAGAAAATCAACTAAGAATGAAGTGTGGGGTATAGAAAGTCATCTATCTTTCACGTTCACTGCTAACATGTCTATCTGGTGACCAAGTTCATACACACTCTCATTCACACACACACACACACACACACACACACACACACAATGGCATCCAATATCAGCTAATTGGGTAATCCTTTTAGTGCATTGTAAAGGAGATTGAGCATGAATAGGGCTTCAGTGGTGAAGTGCAGAATACCAGACACTCATTACTGCCCCAGAGTAAAGGAGATGGAGTACCAGGCGCAGAGTGACAAGCGCCAGTAGAAAGAGAAGCAGAGAGAGTGTGAGGGAGATTTATATTCTGTGAGGCTAACGGTGTATTATATATTGATAACTGTTGCCCAACACACAGTCAGTGTATTCTTCACGGAGTTAAGTTCTGTACTCCCTGAAATGATTAATTATAAATCTGTAAGTAAACATTTATAACTCATGATTTCTGATCTCAGAGTGTCTTCTGCTTGCAGGTGCATGGCTGAATCTTTGATTAGAGGCCAGTTTTTAGTAACAGACCCCCCCTTCCACGGTGAAATTAGATTGCATTCAAATGCTGTTATGTGCATCCAGATGAGACATCAGGCCGACTAAACGATCGACCTCCTTGGGTTTAAATAGATAAGGAGGTTCTTTGCATCACCCGCTGGATTTGTATGGCTGACCAAATCCTGCTCCTGGAGTGCATGCATTTGCATATCCTTGGCAGTTGAAGTATAGCTGAAATTAGATTTTAATGGGGTCTAAATGGTAGCATTTAGTGCTGCAGTAAGAACAAGGAATTTAGGGAGTCTTGAAATCAAATTTGTGAAAATCTCTATTTATGTGTCTTTATAATTCAACATTTAACAGTTAGCAATATTGCCTTTCAATATATTTTGGGGATTTTCTAGAATACAAAGTGTCCTAAAAAATGGTTAAAAACCGCTCTAAGGAGTTGCATGCATCTTTTGTTAGATCCAGTTCATTGTGGTCAGCATTCTTGTCATAAAATATTTACTTATTGAGCTTTTATTCCTCTAAAAAAAGCCAGCGAAAGTGCACCATAACAGAAAGGCAGAAAGTATTTTTAGACATTCTGAAGTACTCTTCATTAATTATGCATGAATATATACCTTTTCCATTAGTCATCACTTTCTTTGAGCAGAATGTGGTCTGCGAACCAAACATGGTTGTGTTTTTAAAATAACTTCAATAAAAATAATTGTCCAAATCATACAATTGCCTTTAAATACAGATGGATGCAGTTTTATTACAAGTATGAACTCACATGTCCCGCCTCATCATTCCCCATCAAAACGTACTTAATATATTCTAGTATCACAGGATGATGATATTCATAGGTAGGTGGAAAAGAATGAGGCCTTTCCTGGCACCAGGACCCACTGACCTGCAAGCTGAAGACTCTGTGATAAGATTGTCATTCTTGAGCATAACCATCCTCCCATCCTCCTAATCTGCTGTGGCTGTGTGTGTATGTGTGCAGTGTAATATGGGAGTACAAGAAGACACATTGAGCTCACTTTAGGGGTCTATATCATCCAAAAAGCAGCTGGAAATCTGTGCTGCAGGCGATACCTACGCTCAGCTCTGAAATGAAAGCTCTATGACTCTGCAATCCTAAACTGTTCACTGTGAGAAAACTCTGTTATTTCAGCACTTTTTAGCTGTTGTATGTGACAAAGTGAATTGCTGATTTTCATATGCTTTTTAATATTAAAGAGAGCATGGATCTTTGCAGAAAACTAAACGCATGATGAGTTCCGAATCAGATGCAGGGATGCTGCTCTTTCCTGACAGAGCCTTCATTCATAGGAGGATGCTGTGTCAGGGTATCTGGGACAGTTATTTTAGGAAATCTTTAGCAGGTCATCACAGTCCCTGATTGAATCTATAGAAAAAAATGAAAAAAATTATATAGGAAATACGGAACATCTACAGGAGTCTGTGAAAGCTACCTCAAATAAAACTTTTCTACTCTCCATGTTTGAGAATACTTGTTTACTGGAATAACAGGAGATCTGTCCCTGCTACTGTCTTCCTGTCCCACCCCTGTGGTTCACTCTGCACAATATTACAGAACAGAGCAAAGCAGAACATGTCTGAACAGGTTGTCTTTAACCTTCCCACTCACTTTGAAACAGACACAATGTGTTGTAATTCTCAACTAAATACCTTAATGTACACAGGTGTGACTGAGCTGAATTTGCTTTCTAGAATAAATTCTCCTTATGTTGCAGTTAATGACAACAAATTAATTGTTAGGAATGCTCAATGAATTAGAATGACAAGAATTGGTTGTGTAGCATGTAGCTCAGTTCATTTAAAAAACACAAACTGATAATACCTGCTTAGGTTTTGCTTCCTGCTTCCTGAAATTGCTGAGTGAAAACTGAGATTCACAAAAGTACACGAACACTGGGGACATCAGGCCTTTGGGCTTTTTTTTTTTTTTTTTGCAAAGAAACAAAGTAGAGGTCGGACATTTTCAGAGTTTTTTCTTCATCAAAAGTAGCAAAGAGCTTGGAGAAACTTTGGAAAAGTCACAATCTATAATCACACAAACAGCAGTCATAAATCTGTCTGACGCTAAAGGAAACCTAGTTTACATGTTGTAGCTTGTACTTAAAGAGCCCAAAGTCAGTCTCTGCCATCATTTATCCCATTTTAAATCCAGTCAATCAACCATGCGTCCCTCAAGTCCCTCTGGAGCTGACTTACCTCCTTTATCGTCTGTCTTCCCCCACAGGAACAATCACTGCCACCGCTGCTGCTGCTGCTGTGTCTCTCAGAGCTTTGTGGGACAAACCACCACTAGCTGGACAAAAGCTACTGCTAATGTGGAATCAAAGTGTCTGTTATTGTTGCTGATGGATCCACTAGTCTTCAGCAATTGGTTTGTTTAGTCCGTCCCGCCTCCCTACTGAACACTGTCACATTCCTCCATAAACTCTTCTCTTTCTCTCCTTCCTCTCAGTACACTGTATCCTTGTTGCCTCCCTCCTGAACTCCCTCCCACTCCCTCCTTCACTCTGAACATCCACCACTCTGTCCCATCCTCCCTCCCTTTGCCTTTTTGTTGCCTCACATATAAATTTCTCATTAGCAGCGCACTCTTTCTCCTGCTTTATTTCTCTCTCTTTCAACTTGTTTCCCCTAATTCTCACTTTGTTTTCACCGCCACTGTCTCTCCCTGCATGCAGGCAGCACATCATCATCATCTGTTTAGACGCCTGAGCTGCACGCAGTTTCTACACAGTCACAAAGCGTGAGAAATAAATCTGCTGAAATCTACGTTTTGTTCTCGGGAGTTAATTTGTGTGACACGACAGCCGCGTGAACTTGAACAGCCCATATGTGCACAGATCTGTGCAACCAGCAAATAATGATTCAGTAAGTAGCTGCTGGGTTGATGACTCATTTATCAAGTTAGCTGTACATTTAACCTGTCTCTGCTGCAGCTGACTGAACAAAAATGAAGCTCTGTTGTGCTTTCGGTTTATTTATGCATCACACGAGTTCACTGAAACATCACTAGCGCGCAGGTTATAACCTCACAGCTTTGACTCTGGAGCACATCCTGCCATCTCTCACTGCCTTTGCTCTTGTTATGTCTGTCCGTATCTATTATGTTCCTCTGTTCCTGCCTTTCTCCTGCTTGTTATTTTCATCCTCTCTTTCCCCTCTTTTACATCCCCATCCTCATTTCTCAGTTTTAATCTTTAGCCCCGAAAGGCTCAGCAACTGCTGTATTAAAATTTGAAATATCAAAAGTTCTCATCTTTTAATATTAATATATAAAAAAAAGCATTATGTTTGAAGTTGGCCGAGTAGAAAAAACCCACACTATTACTCATTACCATCTGGGTATGTTTGGTGGAGATATAAAGACTTCCTTCAGTGTTCCTGGTGTGCCAATTTGTTTTGAAATGATATCCCACCCTTCAGACTGGATAATGAAATGTAATCATCAGCCAGGAACACAGTGTGAGATATTGCCTTTACACTCAGCGGGTGCCAAAGTCGTGCACGCCTGTGTTTAAAGGTATTTTCCGGAGGTTTATACAAACCTGTAATTTCAGGCGAGTCCAAGGAGTCTTTGAATTATCTCATTTTAATACTACGCAGTATCATTTAACTGTTTTTATGCTGCACAGCGGAGAGGCAAAACATCCTGGGGTTGTTTTGGTGTCTGATAATGACAAAACAAGTAAATTTGCTCATGTAACTCAGCCTTCAGGTATAGGAAAACGGTGAACAGCGTTGGTGAAAAATGTATTCTTGGCACCTCTTCCAGTATTTGTTTGTATATGAGGACTTGACTGTCTGCATATTTACTCTCTCTGATTTATAACCCTTGCAGCACATCTCCAAAGACAGCAGTACAAGAAAACAAGATATATTTTGTGTTTACTGCAAAGTAAATGAACTGCAGTAAGTTTTGTGGTTGGTAATTTTTTTATGCTCATGCTGTCAGGCTGGGCTGCAGGAAACGATTAGATTTTTATGTCAAATTTGCTCTTCCAGAACATGCTTCCTTTTTTTTTTTTGGCCTGTCCCCCTCATTTTTCTGCTCATCTTCATTGACAAACACACACAAACACACACACACACACACACACACACACACACACACACACACACACACACACACACACACACACACACACACACACACACAGATAAACACATGGACATGAATCAATACCTTGCGGAATATAAACTCCAAACCTTGTGTTGGTGATCATGCTGGCAGCACTCTGACCCCTGACATGAGGCCAGGAGCAGGACACAGCTGAACACACACACACTCATGTTCACTCATGTAAATGAATGTGTTCACGTAAAGCGTTTCAAAACATCAATGCATTTGCATATCATTTTAAAACAAAGCAAAAACAAAAGAGACATATACACACGCTTTGGTGATTTTAAATTCCTTTCATTTTAATGTAAGTCCGTTGGATGTTGGCTTGCTGGTCGTTTTGGCAGAGCTGGAGGGTGCAGGCGGCTGAATGAATCCACACTAAACAGTCAAGTCTGTGGTGTACATATAGTATGGAACAAGCATTTACAGTTACACTCTCATTTTGAATGAAATACTAAAACAAATTCGAAGAATTGAAAAAACAGCCTTTTGTGTCATGGTATTAGGGTGTTAGAGGATTATTTGTCCTTTCATTCTTTAGTCATTTAGTTAAGTTGTTGCTCTTTGGGATCTTGTGTTGTTCCCTATCATTAGAGAGGTCTCAGATTTGTTTGTGTTTGACTTGTTTTTGAGCCACAGCTCATTGTTCTCCATCAGTTCCATCACCCCTCACATCTGTTCTCCACTCTCTCATCACCCAGCTCCCTCTCATTCCAGTTATTACAGTAAGTCAGTTTCTTCACTCAGCATCAGATCTAGCTGTTGTCCTCCCCAGTTTAACCCTCTCTCTGCTTTCGTCTGCCTATTCTTGATATAAGTTTTGACTAATTAAGTAGATGAAGGAGCTCAGGTTGAATTGAAGACAAGAAAAATTGCAGAATAGTGTTCTTTTATTTTCTGACAGTAAATATTTCTGAATTTGTATGTATTTTATATGTAAACTTGTTCTATATACTGTAGAATATGTGAGTAAAGTACTGACTCAACCGTTATGACACACAAGTAGCAACTAATGACTTACATTCACTAAAAGTCTCCTCCTGTGGATTTTCCCCTCTATTTCTAGCTCATATTTGAGCTTGAAGTTATGCAGATGGGCCTGAGAAGTTGCCAACATAAAGTTATCAGATTTATAGTTTGCTTTCAAAACTTACTATAATCAGGATGGAGTGGCACTCATAAGAAAAGGCTTCCAAAAAGTATCTGTCAAGTAATTTGAAAATCTCATTTCTCAAGTGGGAAGGGTGACTCCCAAATGGGAACAATCCTCATAAAAGCTGAACTCAAAAACTGGCAGCAGTACAGGTTTCTCTAACTGGATATACGTAATGGCAGCAGATCTGTGTGAAATATTCTTCATAAGTAGATGAAAAATGCAGTCAAAGGAAGTTCTCTCTATTCAAGTTGTTTTTTTAATTTAAAAGTCAAGAGTTGCATACCCTTAAATGTTTTTAAAAGCTTGAATATTTAGCTTGATATACTGATGAAAGTATATCATAATAGAATTCCTATCCATTAAATATGTTCAACCCTTTACCAGGTCTTCTGATTTTCTCGAAGACTTAATGATACTGAATCCAGAATGCTCTACTTTGAGTTTGAAGTTTCACAAACCTTTAAATGCATCTATTAATATTTTGTTTTGTAGTTAAAGGTACTATAGCAAGTGAACCAAAGCAATTTTATTTATATATTTTTTGTTTTCTATCTCCTAAAGGTACTAAATAAATGTGCAAATGTGTTTTTAAAGTACCTGGAGTCTTAACCCACAAAGCTGTGCCAAATAAAACTAACATAACACCATCTGAGAATGATTTAAAAGTGTTTGCCAACACATTTCTACAAAATCTGGCTTTGAATACTCAGGGGCAGAATACAGGCACTGATTACTGCTGAAAAAATTAACCATACTTCTGTAAAATGTCCATTTTGGGTCCACAGCTCACCTTGCCTTGGTCATAAAGCCTCAAAAGTTTCAATTTTAGATTCTAATTGTAGTTTGAAGGCCTACTAGTAGATGGTATTTCTGTTTGTTTCACCCACCATATATTCAGCAGATGTCTTCTTGGTCCAAAATCCACAGCTGCTTTTTTTCTAGAGGTATTCCAAAAAGATATCCTCCTGAATGGTTTATGCAAATGTGATGGTGATGTTTTGGTGTCTAATCCTGTTCTTTGAGAGCCACCATCCTGCATGTTTAAATTGTTTCTTTTTTACTCCAACACACCTGAATCAGTGGTTGAATGACCTGTTCAGCTCTGTAGGAGCCCATTGAACACCCACTGGTTCTAATCAGGTGTTCTGAAGTAAAACATGCAGGATGGTGGCCCTGGAGGACCAGGTTTGGACACTGAGAGGAAAGTGTCTGGTGTGTGGGGGAAAATAATCATTTGGTGTAAAATTTGGTCAATTTGAATTTGTAGAACTTTTATAACCCATGTTAAATACACAAAACCTGTTGCACAACAATAAGGGAAAAAGTCAATAAACACACATACAATTATTTTTTTTAACTCAAGCTTTTAAAAAGTGTCCATCAAAAATGTGAAAAAGACTCAGGACAGAATACACTTAAAAGTATATTTGCCAGATCAAAAGTAACACTTTAGATATTACACCCTTATCATTACCTTAAAACATTACTTTACCTTTTATCTCTACAAAATCAACAGAAGAAAATATTTCCAAGAGGGATTGGAGGCACCGTTTCCAAAGATAAAATCCAAGTTCTCTATAGGATTCTATCATAATTGTAATCAACATCAGTAAATGAAAGTCAGACTTGCTTGCCACAGAATCTGCACCTTTTTTTCTTTTGCATCAGGCAGCAGTAACACCGACACCGCTGTTTAATTACAGCGAACTGCTCCCTGGTGTTCCCTGTATCTTTCTAACAGCATTTCCACTGCGGTCTAAAATGGTTTGTGGGTTCTACACAAAGCCCTCCATCATTTAAACTGTCAATTTGTGGGAACTTTCACCCTCTCTAGAAGTTGAAACACTCAGCTCCTGTGGAAAAAAAAATTAAGCATGCATTTGTCTGATGTCTGCGCCTCTGCACTAACAAGCAGACTGGCCTTCGGTAATCTTCAGACCTTGGTCCTTTCTTTCTTTCTGAAGTGCTTTTCTCGCTCCTTTTTTTCAGCTTCTGTCAAGGCTGACAGCTGCTCTGTGTTTGAGCATGTTCACCTACGGCCGAGCGAATGGCAGATAGAGATAATATTGACAGTCGCAGCGGTCCAACATGGATAAATACTGTCGCCTGGAAAAAAGGTATAAGTGGGGAGAAAATTGGACATGAAATTTAAGGTGTGAGAAAAGAAAGAGATAGAATTTGAGACAGAAATGAGGGTAAAGAGGTCTGAGTGCACAGAAGTAGGGCTTGAGCTAAGGCTTTATTGATTCTGTTGGCTTTGTCTGTCACTGCCTCAGAGGACACAGTTGGCCTATGATGTATGGCTGTTTCATTTGCAGCCGTTGCAGCGAGGGACACGAGTCAGGGAGTCAGGCACCACAGGGACCTTGTGTTACGCTGCTGGTATATCAGGGGCAGGGCACAGCCCTCCGAGGCCTGTACATCATTACTCCACCGAGAGCTGATGTGAACCAGAGAGCAGGAGAGACATTCACCTGCACGGTGACCCATTAGAGCATTGCTTCCTGCTCTCCTTGATTAATCTGCATCTCTCTTTGTGTGCCAAAAGCAGTAATTAAATCCAAAAATAGAGTTTTATTTTAGTGTGACATAATTGTGTTGAATTAAAAAACCTATTGCAAGAGATGCTCTCACTTCAGAGCGGTGATAGCTGCCTCTTGCTGTGCAAAGGCAGTTTAGTCCCCCCCCCAAGATCTCCTTCACAGGTGGAATATAAATAAGGCTGGAGTCAAGGCGGTCAGAGAGCAGAACCTGTCAGGTTAGATGAGGACGATGAAGCTGTCGCGCTGACCTACACACTCCAGAAGAGTGGCACAGGCTGAGGACGCAGCGCACGCAGAAACTGTTGTCACCAAGACCCCCCACACAGACGCATAAAGGAGTTATTAGTATTGATCTCCAGCACCCTGCTCAACTCTTTTAAAGCCACAGTTTGATGAGGCTTTAATTCATCAATGTACTTTCCAAGCTGAAGGTGTTGGGCATGGAGCCAAGGCACTGTCTTCAAAGACGAAGAAGGATTAACTAACTTCAGATAAAAGCAGAGGTCCAATTACCTACACATCTCCTCCTCGGTATACATCCTGATCCCTTAGAAATCTGGAGGCGCGGGAGGTTAATGGCGGGACAGGGATGTCTCTGGAACACACCGAATCTCTGTTTGAAGCCTGCAGCTACTTCTTCCTGGCATATTTCACTTTTCAGAGTAGATTTCCACATAACACTATTAGGGTCTGGGTTTGATAAGAGAGCTGTTGTAGACGATTGAAGTTCCTGATGAGCGGACGCTGAGTTGCAGGTTAGCTGCGTTTCCAGAGAGAGCACTGCTGAAGTCGCCGTCGTCTGCTCATTTCTGCCCTGCAGGTGTGATTTGCAAAGCTTAAATTTCTCATATAAAGTCATCCATCTCTCCCTGTGGTTAACATCTCAGAGGCTAACAACAGTTAACTGCTTTGAGAAGTCTTAAGCATCTGCTAATAGGGATTATATGGAGTGTAACTGGGCCATAAATTGCAGCGAGGTGAGCAGCCAGGCGTCGTGAATGGAATAGCCGAGTGTACTAAGCATCTAGTTCTTCTAAATCTTTGTTTTGTGCAGCACTGTTACATGATGTTAGCACGAAATGACACCTTTATTGCATTGCTTAGTTGATTTTTTGAGTTTGAGGGTGTAATGTAAGTGAATTGTTGTAATAGCTGACTTATAACTGTCTTTTTGGTTGCCTGCCAGCTTTTAACAAGGGCCTGACTTAAATTATGAAACGTCTGTCTGCGAGCCAGTAGTTATTACTTTGCAAAAGAGGGCAAGCCATCCTATAATCAAACCTCTGTGAACACAAGCACGGGGCCAGATAAATGTGTAAAAATCTGCCACGCTAATTAAAACTGAAGCCCTGCCACAATAATGCTCTTATAAAATCATGCCACAGACATAATGGCATCTTATGATAGGTGTTTCATCCAGCCTTAAAACAAAATCCCCTCTCATAACCCAATTAGCCCATTTTGTTAGTCCTGATCTTTGCTGATCACTTTATCCTTTTGAACATTGCTAAAGTGACTAAAGAGTGATAAGAGTGTGGGGCTGAGCTGCACAGATCAGCTACTTAATGTGAAAAAAAAGAGAAAAAACGAAGCCGCCGCAAGTCTCTAACTGCAGTGTTGTACTGGATGCAGAGAAGTTACTGATCCGTTTCACAAGGGGGCACTGTTGTCATTCACGTCATGGCCCATCCTGCTTTATTTCCCCATCTTCTCTTTCTCTTAGATGGTATCAAACACTAAATGAAATTATATTATTCCTTATGAGCAAGCAGGAGGGAAGTATTAACAACAGCTTCCTCCTTTCCTTGTTTAAAATTAGCTGAGTGCTGATACAAGAGGGCAGTTCCTCCATTGTGCTTGCAGCACTCCTGTTCCCTGTTAATTTCCTAGCTCAGTGGCAATGCAGTCATTATCTGAGGATGGGCATCTACAATGGATAATTATCCTGGGAAAAAAGAGGTTTCAAACTGTGGAGAAAATACTGCTTTCAGCAAGGGGGCCCGGATGCACAAAAACACTGGCTAGCAGTTAGTCACCATTACGTCTGTCTATCAGCCTCTTTCCAAATGCCCAGTAGCGAGCTGGAACAACCCCTGACAAAATCATTTTAAAATCACTCCCTCTCCCCCCTCTTTCTTTCCAGCATATTTCTATATTTATTGCTGTTTCAAATCTCATTTCCAAATGAGCTTGCTGGCTGGAGAGACCAGATAATAGACTGTGTAATTTGAGTTGACCACTACGGGAGAGCACAAACACAGGTGCACACACACACACACAAATATATACATACACAGATTCCCTGTGATGTGTTTCACCCACTGTTGAGACGATTACTTTCTTTTGTCTCAAAGATTTCTTCTTCTTCTTCTGTTTTTCTTTTTTGAAGGGTGTGTTTTGTTCTAAATTGATTCTCCGCTCACGAGGAAGTATATTTAAGTCCAACATCAAACATTCTCTGAGAGCTTCAGTTTATCTGCACAGACAGTCTCACTTTCATGAATTTAATCTTGATGAACGGGAAGGATATGAAACCTTAATAAGGATCCCTTTAAACTGTCAATCACTTGAGCAAGTTTAACGGTAAAATCACTTGACATAATGTCACGTTATCTCTACCTATTCTGTGGAGATCCATTTGTGTTTGAGGAGGCTCCATTATAACGGTTTAACTAAGAGCTAAAAGTCAAAATGTTAAAGAGACTCTGGATCAGAAAACAACACTGGAAGAGGTTCGATTTCTGTGTATGCCTTATGAACTTTAATAAAAACTTCTTTTTATACTGCAGCGGATTTCATATCTTGGGAAAATATTACAGATATTGAGTTGATGCGAGGCTCTTCTGGGTGCTAAAGTCAAATACATTCAATCGTATGAGACCAAGAGAACACTATTAATGACTTGGAGTGGATTCTCATTGAACATAACTCCCTTCTTCCTGTTGCAGCGGTGTTTAACTCCACCAGGCGAGTGAAGACAAAACTCAATCTTGAAAACTGCATTATGTCCAAATAGGATTATCCTCTATGAGCAGAAAAAGTTGAAATAAAATCACGTGGATTCTCTTTGGATCGGGAGTAAGCGGATGACAATGCTGCGCTCTGATTTGTTTCTGAGGTACTGGTTTAGCTCAACATAATTGGCCTTACTGTCTGCAGAACACAGGTGATTTTCAGATAAGTGGGTCTGCATGGGGCCTGGTTCAAGCTAATGCTCAGCCACTAACGTCAGCAGTTGCTCTCTTTATTTTTTTTCCTTTTTTACTCATTAGAGCTGCAGGGGGACAGAGCAGGGAAACAGGGCTGCAACTCTTACTGAAGAGAGTCTCAATCTGTAATTACTACAACAAAAATAGAGTGAAACTTTAAGGGTTGACTCAGATATGCTCACTTGATGTGTTACTGTGAAATGCAGATGGGAGGGTTAAAAATGAAAGGAGACAGGGAGTCAGAATAAATATAATAACATTTTGGCTCTGTCACACTAAGGTTGCCACTTTGTCCTGAATGCTGTGGTTAGAATTTATTTTTCTGCTCTTGCCTCTTTGCAAATTCAGTCTGTTTACCAAATATGGATTATTGGATTGCTTATTTCATTTGACTAATTATTAAAGCAACGATAAGCACAACATTAGACTGATAGAGTCAATATTCCATCAGACTTAATGCAGCATAGTGTTATAAACTTCATGTTATGGTTATTCTAGTAGATATATTAGGAAATGTCATCCAGAAGTTCTACAGTTGTGATGATTTGGAGGCAGATACAGCAGGAGGCAGGCAGGCAGGGGAAAGCCAAGAAGGTTTAACAGTACAAGACAACAAGGCATAAAAACAGGAGCAGCATGACGTGGATCCAGGCTAACATCAGGCACCAAGGATCTGACAAAAATCTGTGGAACCAAGATCTACTCATACAGTAGTGGCTTGATTACCTGATGTAAACCAGGTGAGATAATTACAGATGGAGGCAGGTGTGACTGAAATAAGAGAACTGAGGAAACAATGACCCAAATCATTCAAATTAATACAATACAAAAAAAATGTTTCTTAAAAATATTAATAGTCAGCAGTTTGTTTTGCAGCTTTCCTCTGCAAATGACCAGAGAATTAAATGTCTGTTTTATGGTGCAAAAATGTAGAAAATAACATTTGCATGTACTTCTTAGATTTAAAAAAAAAAAAATCAGAGTTGATTAAATACAGCAGAAACACTTTGTAAGTGGCTCCACTCAGACCAGACAGTAGCTTATTTGACTGGTCAGAACTAATCTCTGTTTCTCCAAATGGAGGTTGTTCAATGAGCTTTCCACTACAAGTAATATTTGTTCAAAACATTTGCACAGAAAGCTACTTCAGAACATCTGAACTATCCCTTTTAGACAACTCCAATCTCAGAGTTGGAGTTCTTGCAAATATTATTTTACAAACTTTCATACCACCATCAGTTTTCCATGACATCATTCTTTCCATCAAACGTTGTGGTTGTTTCCAGAGGAAATTAGCTGGCTACTGTAGCATTTCTTGATTGATTTCATGACAATTTAATAATAAGTCAACTTAAATGCAAAAGTTATTGCAATTTAAAGGTTATAAAACACAATTTGCATGAACTTCTATGACATTTTCAAAGTAAGAAACTATAACTGGACCTATTATGACAAAATGTAGCCATACTCTAAACTCCACAGCCATTGTAGTTCTTTTTGTGTAATATACACATACAGTTACACTTGACATTATTTAATCTCTTAACTAAATGATTCATATTAGAAGGCCATCATAGTGTGTGGAGTGTTTATAAATGTCATGGATGGTGTGACTGTAGCTGACTTGGCTGTTGAGGTTTCAGTGAAACTTTTTTCAGAGATTGTGTCTAGATAATGACATGTTTTCTGCAACAAAATCATTCATAAGCTAAGTGGACCTTCTCCTTCCTAAGAATACCATTTCTTCTGCTCTAACTAGTCAGTTCCGCCAACCTGAGCAGGAACAGTTCACCACAGTTCATGACCTCAGCTAAAATCCAAAATCTGAGCATGAATTTCATTAGTAGCAAAATTAGCATACAACCTCGTGTGCAGAATGAGTCATTTTGTATTTTTAATCATTAGCCAGGAAATTAAAATTACTTTCTGTCATTGCTGCAAATTTGATGGTATATAGTCAGACATGCTGTGCATTAAACATCGGACGCCTGAAAACTTGAAGTCTTAAAGCCTTCATGCTGTCATCTGGTCCAAATTGCCATTTAAACTTGCATCAAAAGATATCATCAATACTTTTGTTGACAGGAAGCATTTGGAGGCACCATTTCTTTGGAAACTATTCATCAGCTTTGCATTCGTCCATTACCGTCATATTGTTCCTCCCATTAACTGCAAAGCATCAACAAGCAGCAACAAGTAGACCGCTCTCTCAGTCTACGTGACCTCCTCAATTAATCACCCCTCCTCTCACTCTTTCCATGAAGTATTTACCCTCTTTCTCTGTGTCTGTGTGGGTTTGCAACTTTCTACCTTCCGTCTCACAAAAAGTCTTATCTCGTTTGTCATTTTGAGCCAAAAAATAACGCAAGATGTCTCATTTCCTAATAAAATGGACCCAGAGGGAAAAGAATTTCGAGGAGAGAAGAGTCTTATTAGAGGAGCTATATGAAGGGATACACCAGTGAATCGTTAGCAGAAGTCGATTTGAAGAAGGTATATTCAGTTAATCCCTCATTTTACATTAAATTAAAATGATATAGATGGTTACAGACACCATTTATTCAGCAATAAGCTACACACAAAAAAGAAAACAAAGGTTTAATGATGTAGTTTGTCACATGTCATATCTAACTGCAGTCGATTTAAAACAACAGCCCCAAAGCAAAGATGTCTCATTTTGTTAAAGGCTTTGTCTTTTCTCTTCTTTCCCCCGTCCTTCACCTCATCTGTTTGCATCCTGAAATTCAAGCCGAGGAGCGAAGGAGAAGAACTGAGCGTGTACCAAGAGGGAAATGGAACAACGGGGAAATCTTAAGTGATGCCGTTATAAAACATGGAGCAGCCATCATGCTGGAAAGTGAAAGCCAGACATTTATGGTCAAGGCATTTTGTAGCCTTCCAGTTCAGTTTAATCTTTAGGTAATTGCTTTGATTTCCCAAGTTAAACTGAAAAGTCTATAGCACTCTCATATTTACATCTTTAATTGATCTACTGTCTGGAATGTCATAACCAATGAAAAGTTGTGCCTGTATTTATCAGGAAAGATGGGTCAGTTTAGTGCTGAGCATGAAAGATAGTTTGAAAACATTGTCATCTTGTTTCTAAATTTTTGGGGAGTTTGAGATTTTTATACTTTACATACAACTTTTTACTTACGTACATAAAGCTACATAAGTACCATAAAACCTTAAATATAGCTACATAAAAAATACATCCTGCTGTGTTTAATGAAACAGCAGTGAGGGCTCAGTAATGTCGACGACTTTAGTCTGCCTTCAAACAGGATGAAGACCTCTCTATAAATAGCCAGAACCTGGGTGTTTTTGAAGGGTCTAGCAGAAGGTGTGTATTATAGTTCAGTCATTTTCTGGCTCTAGAAACAGGAAGCTGTCCTCTGACCAGATCAATAATCATGCAGTTCAGGAGAGACAATACTGCTGATACATTAGGAGCTAATTTTCAGATATTTAGACCAATTCTTGTTCAAAATATATGATGCATTAGAATGCTGCTTGTAAAACTTTACAATTTTGCATGGGACTATATGTTTAGTTTATTTCAACTGAGAAATGCAACATTTTAGAGGTTTATAACAGATAATATAGCATTCTAATACATTAGTATGACTTTTTTTGTTTTTGCAAGAGTTGTTTTAAATATCTGAAAATTAGCTGCTAATTTGTCAGTGGCAGCTCTGACGCTCCTGACCTGACTAGCCACGAGTATTCAGAGGACAACTTCCTGTTTCTAGAGGCTTGCTGGTTTTTAGTGATGACACAGGCAGATTTAGTTCTTAGTGTAGATAAATAACTGATAGAACGCCACTTCGAAATGGCTAAAATATACTTTTAAGAATGCTGATGGCTTTACTTTACTGCCATGATCTTCTAGCGTGAAGCTACATTCTGATGCAGGTCATGCCAGGACGGGACTCGGGGAGCGGTGCAATCATGGGTCTACTAGGATGTTCATGGAAACTTGCTGCTGGCACGTAGAGGAAATGCAGGAGACCATTTTTGGGATGCAATGGATATTTGGGAATAATCTATTTGGTGAGAACTAAGAGTGGTAGTGTCAAGATTGCCTTCAGGATGAAAGAGATTTTTCCATGTTCCAGCCACGTGGAGACCGTAGCAGGGTCTTAACAGGGTCTAAATCATCAATGACCTACTACCAGGACTTTTTACTTTGCTGCCTGCGGTATGAATATTAAATCAGTTGATCCTACATCAGCTGATCAGCCAATCTGTTCATATACTGCTTCCTACAGGTTAAAAATCCATAATGTTTCTCTTAACTTAGTAATGGGTTTAAAAGGAAAAGTGCAGTAAGTAGAAACATTCAATCTCTTCCAAGTCTTCTTGGTCACAACTTTAAATCCCAATAACTCACTTAAACCAGGAAGTGGATGAGGATAGCCAGCTGCAACTATAAACCACTGAACAACTGTAGGTCTGTTAAGGCAGAAGCCAGCAAGCTACAGAGTTTTCCTCAAGAGAAACCATCAGCATCAAAGTGTTGTTGGGCTTTATGATTCTGTACAATAAACAAAACACTCCAGTCAGGAGGCTCTGGGAGACAGAGTGGGTTTAAAATTAAGGGAATGGTTTTGAGCTTTTATATGTTTATTAAAGCGGCTCTCTGGAGCATTTTTCTATGTATCAAAGTTTTCTAAATGTTTTAAATGATATTTCAGGTCTAAACTATGATCTATGGGTTGAGTTCCACAACATCTGTCATTCTGATGAAGACCCTCCTTCCTCCTAGAGACCCCTTTCCATTATTTCTTGCCGCCAACATTTTTCAGCCAATGAAATTCAAATGTCTGCATTCTCTCAACATGCACGCGCATCGACCAAACCTGTACCAGTAGGGGGCGCTGTCGTACAGGACGCTCCGTGTGTTTCTCTGTTTGCGTCTCAGCCTCACGGCTCATTTCTACTAAAAACCTACCCATTCTCCAGCTAAAGACGGATTTATTTTTATTTTTAAACCTTTCACCTCATGGAATGGCAAGGCTTGACAGGATTACGCGTTTATTTTGGTCAGAAAGTTCATCCAGGTCAAGTTCAGCTTCAGAGTCCAGCAGCAGCTCTCTGCTAACAGAGCTAATATCAGAAGCAGCAGGGACAGAGAGGGCTCATCAGACCCTCGTAGTATTGTTGGAATAAGATTGTGAACTGTGAGTGATTAAACCCTACACATTGAGCTGTACAGTTCATGTCCGAAGTATATGCGCCGCGTGCACGCGCGCACACGCGACCGGACGCGCGTGTCGAGATGTTTTGAGGAGGAGCCTTTGGACGCTAGATTCAAAAACTGCTCTCTTGATGAAATCCTCCAGAGTGCTGCTTTAAGGCAGAAGCTGAGACAGCTCTCTCTGAATTCCAGTTTTAAAACCAATCCCACTTATGAAATATGCAGCAGTTTATTGTTCCTTGAACATGAGCCTCTAGATTATGAAGAAATCATTTTTGTGCTGCTGGTGTTTTGTTATATAGCCCAAAAGAGACCATCCCGTGCAACCAGGGGAGGTGTTTTCTGTATGTTCTGACCACCAGAGACCCCCAGGTTGGATTATATCTCTTGACTGGCCCAGGAATGCGCTAGGTCCACCTGAGTTTCTTCTGTTTCAAGTCAGATTTGACAGAAGCATCAAGTGACTATTTATTCAGCGTTTCTTATTCAGTTTTTTTTTACAAACGACAAATTGCTGCAGGATTAACAAAGATGATCCATAATATTAAATGAATTAAGCCTTTCATGCGCAACGTCCACACATGTGGACAGTAACTGTAATTCAGTTTTCTATCTTTTTATCATGTTGATATACTTCAGTCCACTTCAGGGCAGTGTTAGTAGATCCTTTGCAATATATTAACAATATGTATCATCTCTTATTTGGAATATTGACTGCCTGATGGTGGCCATGTGCTGAATTCACCAGGCTTATTTGTAAAACATTTCTACCCAAAAAGGCAAAATCAGGTTTAAAAAGTATTAGTGTGTACAGCAGAGTATGTTGAACAATTCTATGCTTTTAGAAATGAAATTTCATGTAAAATGTAGTTTGCAGACCCTAAAAAGCAACTGTCCATGTTTGTGGGCGTTGCACAACAAAGGAGTAAAATGACCAAAAATCTGATTTTTTAACTAGTAAGTTTTTTTTAATTTTTGTTCAATCTTTAATCTAACTACTTTAAATTACAAAGAAACACACATTTAGTAAACATTTAAACATAAATAATGACCTAACTATGTTATAAATTATGTGAACGGCCATATGACAACATTACAGAAATATATGGATGCCAGTGAATGGTGTGCATGTTGTGCAAAGAGAAATACTGTAAATTAAGACATTAGGTGGTGACTAAGGTGGTGTACAGGTGTGGTATGGGATTGAGCATCGTGGTCAATTAGTGCACCCATCAAGATTGCCAAATAATGCCGCTTTGAGAGGAGCTCTAGGAAGACCAGACTCATCTGAGTCATGTGTCAGGTCAGACTCTGTCCAGACTGCTTTGAAGGCTTTCACTCAAGACAGAGGAGTAACACTGAACAAAAATATAAACACAACACTTATCAGAAAACCAGCCAGAGTGTGACCTGACACGTGACACAGATGAGTCTGGTCTTCCTAGAGCACGTCTCAAAGTGGCACCTCATGGCATTCTTGATGAGTGCACTTCTTGACCAGTGCTGCCCAATCCTATACCACACCTGTACACCACCTTAGTCACCACCTAATGTCTTAATTTACAGTATTAATCTTTGCATGACATGCACACCATTCATTGGTATCCATATATTTCTGTAATGTTGTCAAATATAGGCTGTACGTGTGATTTGTAACATGTAGTTAGGTCATTATTTATGTTTACCAAATGTTTGTTTTTTTAATAATTTAAAGTAGTTAAATTAATATTTGAACAAAAAAACGTACTAGTTAAAAAAATCTGATTTTTGGTCATTTTACTCCTTTGTTGCACACTGTCTACATACAAGGACAGTAAAATAACTTCTATATAAAACCATATTTTAAAAAAATTCAAAATGCTTTTCAGTTTTAGGCTCATGTAGAGTAATAAAATCAATACAAAAAAAAATCTAGACAATTTTATTCATAATGCGTGCATGAAAGGGTTAAGGAGGCTGACCTGAAAGTTTGAGGCTGTTTCTGTGAAATTTGTTCTTGACAGTTGCATGAACTTTAACTCATCACCCATAAACTGAATAAAAAATAATAGCTAAATATGCCTTTGAACATTTTACTTGGCCAGCCATTATTTAACAAGTGATTGGTGCAAGACTAGAATTTATCAGTCTGTTTGTGATTGGTTCCAAACTCCGGGTACACAGTTTCCTTTCCCACAAATCCACAGGATGAATTTAAATATCTCAACATACTCAAAGCAAATTCCATCCTGATCGCAGAAACTAGATAACATAAACACAAACAAAGCTCAAACAGAACACAGTGTGTTCTATTCTGAAGCCAAATGCTTCATGTGAAAGCAGATCAAATGCCATTGCACCATTTTATTTTCATTTTTGCCATCTTTTTACCCCTGGTCCATTTTCAAACAGTAACATGTTGGGTGAGCAGATTATATCACCCATGGTCAAAGCTGCAAGTCACTTCCCACTGGTTTCAGACTTTCTCCTATAATAATAAAAAACTGGAAACTGTCACAGATAGAACAAGAAAATACAGTTTTTTTTCCCTCCAGAAGTACAGTATTCCTGCAATGATTTGTGTACATTAAAATACATGCATGGGCTGATGTAAAGATACTGAACCATAAAGAGGTCCAGTCAAAGAAAAATTGGTGCATTTCAAAAAGAATTTAACAGTATCCTATTAAGGCCTGAAACTAAACGTCACGTGTCTGATTGTTAGATGATTTAAGGCTTCAACTTCAAATATTCTGTTGCAGATGCAAAGTGTTTCTCTTTTCACTGCATCAGTATTCACAGAGAAACTGCAGTATTGAGAGAAAGAGTACAAAAAACTGACTTGGTGATAAAAAAATCTTCCACTGGTTTGTGATTTCTCACATTTTGCCTCTGTTTTCCCCTATTGGTCTCAGCTCTGCACTCTTCTTTATATCTTTCTCCCCTTTCACTGCCTTGCTTTAGTACTTCACACACATCTACACAGCCCCCCCTTCTAATCACGGTCTGCAAGACATCACCCCCACCACGCCTTTTATTTTTCTTGTTACTCCAACTCTCATTATTTCTTAGAATCCACATCTCCCCTTCCATCTCTCCTTGCTGCACCACCCCCTCCTCCCTTGCTCTCTCTCTGGTATTCTCTCATGTTTCTCTCGAATCGTAGTCCAGCCTGATGCGTGGTTGTAGGAGGGGCTGTTTTGACCCAGCATTGGATTTGTTTAGCACGTCTGTCTACAGCTGCTGGGGGCCCTGTGGGGTCCTCCTGGGTTGGGGTCTATTGGTTGAGAAGTGCATCTCTTCAGCAACTGCACTGATTCTGAATACTAACCTGAAACTCACCCCTGGTAAGACTGGAGGTTCAGCACCAGCTCTCCTTCGCTACATTTCCTATCTCGAACCTTCGAAGTCTCTCTCTCTCTCTCTCTCTCACACACACACACACACATGCGTGCGCGCACACACACACACACACACACCTCTTCTCTGTTCACCTCTCTCTGTATGCCTCAATGCATACATAAAGTACACAGGCTGAGGGTAGTACAACGGCCCAGGGCAAAGACCTAAAAATACAAGCTTCAACATTCCAGCATTCCCCTTACGTAGAACTACACACACACACACACACACACACACACACACACACACATACAGGTACCACTTGCTGTTCCTCATAGTGAATTGCCAGAGCTCTGTACGATGTTCAAATGAAATCTTTGAATTCATCGGGTTTTTTAAATTCTCACACGTTATCATCAGGTTCTAAATCAGTTATTAAGTGTTTTTTCACATTATGACCCTGTATTCTTTCCCTTATGCTGTATTTTAGTCTTAATAATTGATACAGTGTTCACACACTGTTGCATTAAGGTCTTTTTTTAAATTTGAAGATTTTTAAAATATAATAATGTATCAGTGCTGTTTAACATAATGAGAAATCTCCAGCTTTATTCCAACAAGTCGAACAGCATGCTTAAATATTTACACTTCGTTGATATTATTTGCAGCAAGGCATCATAGGACTGCTAACACTGAGAAATAAATAAGACCCATGCCACTGTCACAGCAAATTTGCTGAGGCAGCAAAATACTCAGTTTTACAGTAATTGATGAAGCAGTACTATACAGTAATTCATACGCTGAGTAATTTTCTAATTGGCTGAAGGGGGAGCAGGTTGTTATGGAGGCCTGTAGCACCCTGACTGAGAGGAAACAGGAAATGCTCATCAGGGAGAATGAAAACAGAGGAAGAAATGTAATAAATTATACAATACAAACCCAATAAAGTCTAAAAAGGTAAAGTCAAGAAACGCTTTCCTGATTACCATAACCAGAATGTGGTCATAACAGGAAAAAAGTCACAATTAAATTAGGCTACATAGCCTCTTGACCTTACTCCTATTATAAACATCATAATCACATTATTTTGTCTGACTGGTCTTTGTATGGAAGGCTTTTTGACACATAATGCTGTTTTTTAGTGCATGTCCTTGATTCCAGCTGACTCAGCAGAGAGAGGGATGGCTGTGGTTAAAATAAAGCCTTTGGGATGTGAGAGAATCTCAAATATTGCACTTGTGCTATGAAGACTATGTAATGATGGCTTTGGAAGCGTGAAGCTGTTATTTTTATGTAGAGTGACGTAAGGCAAAATATGGAATGTAGGTTAAGGCCTGAAGTACTTTATACCTTCTAACTAAAAACATAAAAGACATTTACTGAATGGGGTTAATGACATGAGTGGAATATTTCTTGCTTTTTAAAAATAACTACAGCTTTAGTCTTTTTAGCTTTCTCTCATTTCCATGACATTAAACACCTAATATTTTTGAACTCAGTAAATGTTGGTTAAAACTTTCTGCCCTAAAACCTCAAGCCTTAACTCATTTCTGTGAGCTATAATTGTAATTCTAGCTTGTATAACTACACATTCACATTTTGTTCTTTTGCTAAAACCAGAATATTAGGATAATAAACAAAAACCCAGAAAGTTATAATGGTGCTCTTTGGAAACGCTAATGATTTCCTATAAATGATGATGAGACACAAAAGCAGATAGACCACAGATCAAGACAGCTTGAAAACAACTATTTTCTTCTCCACCAACCTGAACTTGTAGAAAAAGCAGCAGCTCTCCCATTAATCATCTGCTGCTGCAACAACAGGAGACAACGTGTCTTTCACTTCATCTAGCCTCAGCTGCTTTAGTATCTACAGCGCAGCTTGAGGGCTTAAACATGCTTCTGCAGCCACTCTGCAGTGGCGCTTCTCAAATGTATATATCTACATGTTGTAGCGTGCTTCTCCCCTTTGGGGGCAGTTTTATGGAAATATGTGGAAAAATCTGGTGTGGGAGCTGCATGGAGCTGTGATGTTAGCACGGTCGCCTCACAACAGGAAGGTCTGCAGTTCAGGTCACCGTCAGGGTGTTCTCTTTGTATGTGGGTTTAATCTGGGTAAAGTTCTCTGCAACTAAAAATGTGTGCATTTTATGTTAATCTGCTAATTTGTGAACCATAACTACATCCAAATATCAGTTTAGGAAAAGGTTTAAATAAATTGCTATTTTACCTATTGTGGAGAGCTAACTGAATGACCTTAGTTTGGAGAAATATTGCTTATGTCTTTCAGGACTGATGAGCTATAAAATCAAAATGTTTTGCTACCATTCCATACATAGTGGCCACTACAGTGGAGTGAAACTGCACATAAGACTCTTCATTTGTTTCTTGACTGTCAACAGATTTATGCTTATAAATTTAAACCATACCTTATAATTAAAAAATATTCATTTTTTGTGAAAAATAAAAAACAAAAGGACAGCAAAACATTTCATAGTCAAAATGCACGTTGTCCACTCGAGTGAATTGTCTAAAAACCCTTTGAAATCTAACTATTTTTTTAAAGAAGTTCAAATGAAGGAAAGTAGATACAAATATGCAAATTCTATTTTTATGCTTATAAATCAGGGAGAAAAAAACCCTGACTGAAGTTGTGATAATTCACACATAAAAGTGTAAAGCAACTCAAATTCTCAAATTGTCATAGCAGTTCATGCAAGTGCCATTTAAAAGACTTGTAACATTTAATTCTCTGGGTATTTACAGGTGTACAGGTATATAATCCAACAGTGGTAGGGATCATGGGGGGGGGGGGGGGGGGGGGGGGGGGGGGGGGGGGGTGTAGGCTGGAGGGACCTGGGGGTGAGGTTTGGCTAAGTCATAGTTCAGTGCATACAAGGGTCATGGTTTGTACCAGATGTTTTTCTGACTCTGGTTCCTTGGAAGGTCTAAGATCACATGTCATATAAAGCAAGGGGGAATCTGTTAGCTGGTATTTTCCATTATAAAAAGTCATAATATTCTGCCTTTTTATCCAATCTGATCTTCAAACAGTGTCCTAAGGGTTATGTGCCAAACAGAAAGCTTGATAAACTCTAGAAAGGTACTTCGGGTAAGAAAATTTTACAAAAACAAATAAAACAACACAAATAAAATTAGTTTTTGCTTCAACTAATTTGAAATAAATACATAAATAATATGCTCCAATGTAAAAATACTAAAATATAAGCATGCATACACACACACACACACACACACACACACACACACACACACACACACACACACACACACACACACACACACACACACACACACACACACACACACACACACACACCAAACCTTTCTGCAAAGAAAAACCTAGAGTCAGTGAGCAATAAAAGAAAGCTAAAATACACATATGGCTTGGCATAAGGGGTAGGAAAACCTGTTCCTGGAGAGCCTGATTGTTTTCCAACCATCTTTGTTGTTCCTGCTGTTGATTACCTGGATCGGGTGTGTTCAGCCAATCAGAAGCAGGAACAACAAAGATAGCTTGAAAACAAGCAGGACTGTGGCTCTCCAGGACCAGGGTTCCCTACCCCTCAGCTTACCATTCATGAAACACATCACTCCTTGCTGCTGCTGCTGCTTATTTTCAAGAAATATTTTCACCCAATGACTAGAAGCAAACAGGCAGATCATTAAGTGTCAGCTTGTTAATCTGAAGTTAATGCTGTCTGATCTAGAGAGCTTTCATTAGGATCATCCTTTGTTTCTTTTCCATCATACCTGTTAGCAACATGCAGTTAAATAAAATGCACACATGCCTCTAGATGGAAGCATTGATGTTAATGTAATACTTGAAACACATGAATCACTTAATTCTGCCAAAATAATAATTTATTTTGAAAATTGCTGATGTAATACTTCATGACCCGTTGTGAGATTTTGCTGTCTTAAAGCAGCACTCTGGAGGATTTCATCAAGAGAACAGTTTTTGAATCTAGCGTCCAAAGGCTCCTCCTCAAAATATCTCGACACGCGCGTCCGGTCGCGTGTGCGCGCGTTCACACGGCGCATATACGTTGCGGGCATGAACTGTACAGCTCAATGTGTAGGGTTTAATCACTCACAGTTCACAACTCTTATTCCAACAACACTACGAGGGTCTGAAGAGCCCTCTCTGTCCCTGCTGCTTCTGATATTAGCTCTGTTAGCAGAGAGCTGCTGCTGGACTCTGAAGCTGAACTTGACTCGGCCCTGGATGAACTTTCTGACCAAAATAAACGCGTAATCCTGTCAAGCCTTGCCATTCCGTGAGGTGAAAGGTTTAAAAATAAAAATAAATCCGTCGTTAGCTGGAGAATGGGTAGGTTTTTAGTAGAAATGAGCCGTGAGTCCTCAGTGAACGGCTGAGACGGCAGAGAAACACATGGAGCGTCCTGTACGACAGCGCCCCCTACTGGTACAGGTTTGGTCGATGCGTGTGCATGTTGAGAGAATGCAGACATTTGAATGTCATTGGCTGAAAAATGTCGGCGGCAAGAAATAATGGAAAGGGGTCTCTAGGAGGAAGGAGGGTCTTCATCAGAATGACAGATGTTGTGGAACTCAACCCATAGATCATAGTTTAGACCTGAAATATCATTTAAAACATTTAGAAAACTTTGATACAGAGAAAAATGCTCCAGAGAGCCGCTTTAAGACAGCCACGATACACTTGTCTTTTTCTCACTAGCCTTTAGCCTGTCAGTTCTGTTGGATCTAAAGTTTCTTCCTCTGAACTGAGGCTGCTCAAAATGAAATTTAAAACAGATAACATTTAACTTTCACACATGTACACACTTTAAAATGAACACAATATATTTAATAAATGTCTGAAAATTTCTGCTCTGCTGCACACCTGTCAGGAAGAAACTTTAATTAGATTTGTAAACCTGAGTAGATGCCTATAGGAAGAACGAAGAGACACACCTGCACAGATTGGTCCCTTCAACATAAATGTATGAAATGCATATTTTTGCATAATGACTTTACAGATTTTATAGCCTCTCAAGTCAGATTTTTCACCGTAGCAGATTTTGGAATTATACAACAACACATGTGTAAACCTGCTGTATGATGCAAACTGTAGTCATATTACAGAAATGTCTGTCAGCAAAGGAAAATGACATTTTTAGAGAAAAAAAAGTAGCTGTAACAATACATCCCTCAGACCTCACTGAGGGGAATCAATGTCTTGCAGATGACAAACAGATACAAACTCTTAATTTATTGTTGCTCTTTTGTTTTATATGTAAATGGTACAGTATCTTGAAGTGTCCTCTCTAAATTCAAAACTCTGCAGGGAGGAAAAACCAAAGCATTATTTTCTGAGAGTTCTGGTAATTCAAAAATCCACCCATGCCATTTTAATTCACCACAGACAGCAGGAATAATGAATCTTTCGCTATGTGTACGCCATAAACATGTAAACGCATTGGGCCAGGACGAGCAAGAATAATGAGGAGCGGCCTAAACAGTCTGTCATCATCTATGCCTTTAGAGAGACTCCTCCAGCCGGGCTCCTGCAAAGTATATTGGTAGCATTATAGCATAGCGCTCCCCAATTTATCAATAAAAGAACCAATGTGTCACTCCAGGAAACACATAGCCGGCATTTGCATTCAAGATAACCAGACCTGTCATGTGAATTTTATACTCTGTCTCCTCACTCTGTTTGTGCTGTCCCTCTTTTTTTGCTCTCTTGCCTTTCAATCCCCCCTTTTCGAAATTCAGATTAAAGCTTCTCCAGTGGCCACAGCAGCTATTCATGGACCTGAATCCGCTGTCATGTGTAGATTCCAAAATAGCTTGTTTCTGATTATTTTTTTCTTTTGGTTATATAATTTTCTTATTTATTTGCAGAAGTCTTCAGTTGGATCCTGTGATGATACCAACCCAAATTATTTTCTCCCTATATGGACTTTTTAAGTCATCTTTGCAGAAGCTATAATTAAAAATATATTAAAACTGGAGAGGAAAAAACAAAACAAATTATTCTTTGATTACAGGCCAATGGAAGGGTAATCGGTCACTACAGTGATGAGCAGTGAGAAATGAAGGGCTAAACTTGTAGGGATTACTTCTATATTGGATGAATGCAGTAAAGTCCAGACTACATCTGTGAGGGAAAGAGGCAGAGATCCCATCACCAAATCTAATAAGAACAGTAGAATTTCATAACACATGTTGAGCCTGGATCTGACGGCTCCATCAATAACCGTCCCACATGTGAGAGGCAGACGGGTGAGGATGACGCAGTCAAAGTTGTACAACCACAACCAATCTATACCGTTCCACTAGCTTAAGCCCTCTCCCCACCTCCGCTCTGTCGTTCTCTACACTTCTTTTTTCCTGCTGATGCCTTTCTTTCATTACCTCTCTTTCTTTTGTCTTCCCTTTTTTTGGGTTTTGACGATAGACATGTCCAGTCTTTCTTCAATGGAGCAAGGAATTACATCTCAAGTGGTCTGGTTCAGTACTGCTGTCCACTCTCTGGCAACACAACAACGATGTGAACAATATGTGGGCCCTGTTTTGGTTTTCATTACTTTTTTTAATCTGAGTTTCTTTTTTTATTATTGAAAAAATGTTTCACTTGTCAGACACAGTTCAACAACTGATTAGCATAATAATAATAATAATAATAATAATAATAATAATAATAATAATAATAATAAATTGTAAAAATAAACAGATGTGTTCTTCTCTTTCCCCTATACTATTCTAAAATAACAAATAGATTTTGCCATTTTAAAACCATTTTATCCCTCATCTGTGAGAACAATAAATGATTAGATTGTTTTATATAAAATTTGCTGCAGTCTATTGGGGATAATTCATTTTTATAGATCTTATGGTACTTAAACAGACCTCACTGATACTAAAAGGACAAAAATAAGAAACATCATCATCCTAGTTGATAGTTTGTTTAAACAGATGGGGGAAAGTAAACTTCTAAAGCCATTTGGAAAAATTTCAGTCTCTAAAAATGTTAAAAATGTGAATTTTGTTTTAATAGTCAAGATTTTCTTTCATTTTCTGAGTCTGTTCTTAGAAACATTTTGTGGAAAAAACGAATTTCTCAGTTATCTGAGCTTTTCAACCTATAAACCTTTCACAAATAAAACTGGTGCCTTACAGGTTGATAATGTTATCATTGCATCGTGATTGACCTTGAACCAAACAGACAAATTTAATTAACCTGTTTGAAAAATTCAAAGTAGTGCAGACAGACTGAAAATGTTCACCCACATATTTTTTAAATTTCCAACTAGTTAACGTATGATGAAGAAATACTAGGGGGAAAAAGTTCACCCAAGAACTGATTCATTCAAATCAATCAAATAAGAAATCTCCTGCAAAGGCAGAAATGTTGCTGGAGTCAGTGTCTGGTCTGATGCACATTTAGGGTCCCATCTTTCAGTTAGCTATCACTGCCATCTGAAACTGCCAGCATGAGTGTGTCTGTTCAGCTTTGGATCATCAATTTGTTTTATTTAATGTGTGAAATCTGATGGATGAGTCAGAAAAATCACTGAAAATATTCTGAGAAATGACTAGTGGTTTATTCTACTTCTAATCTTTGGTTTGTTTGAATCATTTTCACCTCATCTCCGTGAGGTTTCTCTTGTTCTAATCTTAGACCATAAGTATAACGTCGCCACCTGTGGAATGGAACCTAAAAATTATAAGAAAATATCATTTTACCAGACATATTTAAGCTTGAATAAAATTGGTGGGGCTTAAAACCTGTACTGCAACCAGCCAGAAGAGGGTGTTTGTTTCGTTCTAACTTGAATTTTTGGGTTGCATTCAGATAATCTAATCCTTTTTTATGTTGCTGTTTCTAGTAGGAACAATTAGGTAAATGGTAACATGGCCTGTATTTATAGAGCGCTTCCTAGCGTGTTCTACACTCCCCAAAGCGCTGTACAACACGAACAGACATTCACCCATTCACACAAACATCCACACACTGCTGGTGGTGATAAACTACATTGTAGCCTCAGCTGCCCTGGGGCGCACTGACAGAGGCGGGGATGCCATGCACCGGCGCCCGCCAAGTCCCTCCGACCACCACCAGTAGGCAAGCTGGGTGAAGTGTCTTGCCCAAGGACACAACGACAAGGTAACCCAACTGGAGCTGGGATCGAACCTGCGACCCTCTGGTTGCAGATCGGCTCAGGGTCCTGCTCCCGCCGCCGACTTCACACTACGGCAAAGCTCTCGGACAAAATACATCTCTTTAGAAACTGTTCTTCCACACCTGTTTTGGAAAGTGTTTAGCAGGTTTGTTATTAAATGCATTTTTCTTACCGCCTAAATGTTTTCTTTATAACTGTAATTTGTTAAACTACATCAAGTCAACCCTAGACTGTGCCAAATAAGCACAACAGTTCTTATATGTGAATGTTTTAAATGTATCTACATAATTAGCAGTCCCGACTGGTTGTATAAATGTAGGATTCTTCTGTATATTTCGTTATTTCTTATGTAAATAAATCTAAAGATTCATTCAAAAGTAAGTTGTAGTCCTTCCTCCAATGAAGAAGGACTACAACCACAAATTTGTCTGGACCAATCAAAAGCTTTAGGGTTAACATGCAAATGTAACTTTTACGAACATGATAACGTCACTTCTGTTACGTTCAGCCAATCATCTAGTGTGACGTTGGAACTGGCTCCATTGTGTTTAGCTGTTAGCTCATCAATCCAGTCACTACTACTACTGGTTACCTGTTAAAGCTGCTATCTGTGCTTTGGTAAACAATGTAGTTTTTAATGTTTTTAAAGCCTCTTAACAACGTTCTAACATAGTATAGTTATAAATATATTATGGAGATTTTAAAAAACCTGAAAGAAATCAATAAAGTAGTTGTCCCACAGTTCTCTAAAAACTTCACTTTCGGTCCGAACGATAGGATTGGATAATCCGGCTGTCTGTCTGCCGCACTTCCACACTGCTTGGATCGCCATTAATCCGCCCGGGAACATTTTGCAGCAGAACATCCCGGAAGTGAGAAAAAGACAGAAACAGCCGGCTGTTAGCGCTTCCATTTTAGGAAAAAATACCAGAGTCCCCCCCAAAAAAACATCTTTTCAGCTAGAAGAAAACTAAAAACGTTTGGAGGTGAAAAGAGGAAAAGCTGTGGAAACGTTTCTACGACTGGAGTTTTGTTTCAGTTGTAACCACGGCAATGCATGGTCCCATGTCCGCGAGAAGGCTGGCTTACCAATTATACCCGACGGGAGGGGTGAGTGCTCCCAGACGTGTTTCTGTAAAATAGCTAGCTTGTTTACAACGTCGCAGATAGCAGCTTTAAATGTAGAATTCATTTTAAAATCCTGTCTCTAACTTTCAGGGCCCTACATGGTCAAGCTCCTCTTTATGTTACTGAACTGATAAAGCCGTACGCTCCAACCCGAGCTCTCAGGTCCACAGACCAGAATCTCCTAACAGTTCCAAGGACCAGATTTAAAAGTCGAGGTGATCGCTCCTTCCAGTCTGTTGCACCTCGACTTTGGAATGAACCTCCTTTAGTTTTACGCTGTATAGACAGTCTGGACACCTCAGTTGAAGACCCAATTATTCAAAACAGCTTTTAACTAAATCTTTTATTTTCATTCATTACTTGATGTTTTTGGTTCTTTGTCTTTAATCTTGTTTGAATTTTGATGTTTTTGTGAAGCACTTTGTGATTTATTTCTGTGAAACGTGCTATATAAATAAAATTTACTTACTTACGTATGTACTTACTTACTTACTTACTTACTTACTTACTTACTTACTTACTTACTTACGTATGTACTTACTTACTTACTTACTTACTGACTTACTTACTTACTTACTTACTTACTTACTTACTTACTTACTTACTTACTTACTTACTTACTTACTTACTTATGTACGTATGTACTTACTTACTTACTTACTGACTTACGGACTTACTTACTTACTTACTTACTAACTAACTAATCTCTGTTTCTCCAAACTGAAGTCATTCAAGTAGTTAGGATGTTAATCATTCATAATCTCTTTGCAGAAACCCATCTGAGCTATCCTTTTATAGTACTTCGTTTAGAAACCCTCAAGTAGCTGAGCTGACTATCATTACTTGATCTCCCAGAAGCACAGAGATCTCTACTGCATCCACTGAAGCTCGCTCCAAAGTGGAGCCAAGTGTCTGGGTCAAGTGGGATAATTGGAACTGGAGTAAAGTCCAAAGCAGCAAATAGTGCAATGACCCTTAGATTAGGGAGAGCAAAGAAAAACTTTTTTCACAGAGCAAAGGACAGCCTGCTCCTTTGTTTAAGTTATTTTGAATCGAAAGGGGACATACAGTATCTGGACAGAAAAGACAGGCTTTGTCTTCAAGGATCAAAAAGAAATTCACTTTTACTTAATGTTTCATTCATTCATAATTCAGCTGTATAAGTGGCAGCTATGAAATGGAAGAAGTGACTCAAAATGATGAATCTTCTTTCACATCCATCTTTTTCAAGTTTTTTTTCTTTCATTCCCGGGGCATCAAAAGTCCAAAAGTCTTTGTGCCAACAGATGATCACCGCAGTCTGCTTCACTGGTGCAACACTTGCCTCATTCTAATCACTTTTATTCCCTACAGCTGCCACTAAAAGTGTGCAATTTCATCAACCTGTTAGAATTTATACCACAAACACCTTCACTGGAACAAATTAAATCTCAAATAAAATAATGGGCCTGACTGCTTGTGACAAAAACATCTGATTATAATTTTTTTTCCCCTGGCATTAAAGAGACATTTAATCTAACAAAGATACAACGTAGACCACATGTATCAACATGAGTTCTCCATTAGATTGAATTTATGTGTCTGCTTCTTTTCTTGTTTTCTCCTTGGAATTTATGTTATTCATTTTATGGTGCAGGAATGCACGCTGTGGCTGGAATTTTTGTGCATCATTCTCATGTGATGTTGGTTTGGAGACCTATTAGTGCACGGCGGGCATAGCTGGAGAGAGTCAACACATCCAGGCTGCATGTCAAAATTGATAAGCAGGAGTTCATGTCAAACATTCGTTTCAGTTTAAGATTTTCAAACACATCTTTATCTCTATAGCTAATATTTTACTGGCAGATCTTTTTCATCTGTCAGCATACAACCTTTTTCTTTCTGCAGCATGATGACATGAGCCACATTAGCAGCTCATTACAAGTTTTTACATCAGTTCCTGGATTAATCTACAAACAAAAACTGTTGAACATGGTGTGAACTCTGCAGCAGATTTATCACTTACTTCCCAGGCAAAAAACCCCAACAGCCCTTACTGGTTCCTCACGCAATGCAACGTGTTTCATCAGCTAGGAAAACACTGAGGAAGAGAAGAGAAGAAGAGCACCTCGTATAAACAGGTGGGTGAGCACAGAAAGGGATGATGGGACAGCAATGGGAGCCATCTGTGATTGGAGCGTTGCTATCCTCAGTAAGCCTTTCTTCTCCCCCTGCCATGTGCAGAGTGTTGATAAGAGACATCATCCCACTGACTCATTAATCAACTGTGAAATGTACAGCTACCTGCCGCTTCCTTATTCCCGTGGCCCCAAAAAGCGCTCCGCTACCTGCCTCCTCTGAGTTTTCTCTTCAAGTCGTCTGTAAAGAGAAGAAACAAACTACACGGATTTACTTTGAAAAAAAAGAAAATGCTCATCTAGCAGATTTCCTGTTTGAGATCTTTTTATTTTTTTTGCTCCCTCCCAAACATTTCCTCAAAGAAACAGGCGAGAGCACACTCAGGACAAAAAGGAGGTCCCACTACTTTAATTGTGTCTGCACTCTCTGAAGGTGTCTCAGAAAGCTAAATTATGCCCGTGCAGAAAAATAACCATATCATTTCACTTTGCATCAAACATCCACAGCCTGCTGTCACAGTTCCCTTTTTCCCTATAAAAGAGCTTTAGTCTGTGGCTTTTTCTCTTTCTTCATCTTCTTCCCAAGCCGGCTCACTGCTGTGCTTCTGCATCGACGATATCTCCAATAATATCCCTGATACATTTCTAAATTATGCACTATGCTGTGGATGCATGCTGCATATACATTATTTTTTTTAAACATTTTACATTCCGTGGAAGAACTGGTGATTTTCACTCCCAACTTCACTCTGGAGAAGGAGGGGCGCATGAAGGGAGCACGAGTTTGAATTTTGATGAGTTCATTTGACTGTTCTACATGCCGAAACCCTCTAATTTATCTGCCGATTTTGACTGCTATTATAGAAGCTGGCATCATAATGATTCACAGAGATTCATCAAATTTTCTGAAAAGTAAGCAACAAACTGACCGAATCAAAAGCTGATTAAAAAACAGCGAGTGTGCACATAAATGTTCTTGCAACAGCTGCTTAGTGTGAGCAGACTGTAAAATATATGATGCACATATTTGCTTACGCAAACATATGTATATTTATATGTATGTATAAATGTTGCTCAAAAAATGTAAGGCACACCTTTTCATCAGAGTATGAAGCCAGTTAAAATCCTGCGTTATCGATCTGATCAGTTATGTGGCAGAGGGGTTTGTTAATCAGTTTCAGCTGTTTTGGTGTCAATGAAATAAAAAAACAGTTGCAACAAAGGGGCAACAAGGAGACAACCCCAAAAACAGGACTGGTTTTGCAGGTGGAGACCACAGACACATTTTCCCTAATTTCTTGACTGTTTTTCAGTAGTCCTGTATATAGGGTCAGGTTCACTACTGGTAGCATGAGGTGATACCTGGACCCTACAGAAGATGCACAGGCAGTCCAACTCCAGTAGGATGTCACATCAATACGTGCCATTGTTGCCAGAAGGTATGCTGTGTCTTCAGCACAGTCTAAAGAGCATGGAGGAGATTCCGGGAAACAGGAAGTGACTCTTGGAAAGCTGGACAGAGTTGTTGCAGGTCCTTAACCCATCAGCAAAGTGGTGTCCTTTCCCTTGTGCAAGGAGGAACAGGATGAGTGCTACCAGAGTCCTAAGTGACCTCCGGCAGGCCTGGTGTGAATGTCCCTGACCAAACCATTAGAAACAGACTTCATGAGGGTGGCCTGAGGGTCTGATGTCCTCTATAGTGTGCCCCTTGCTCAATGATCGTGAAGCCTGACACCCCCCCCCCACACACACACACACACACATATACATACCTGTATATTTATAACATGAAATTTGTTTTAATTGTACAATTGTGATGAACAAAGAAAAAAAATCATTTTCACGAATGGCCTCTACATAAATCATGAAACAGCATTTCACTCTAGCTGCCTTCCAGAAACGAAAGCTGGAGTTTGTTTACAGTTTGCCTTCCTGTAATAATACTGCAGTACACTCCGCTAAGTGTTAAATTATTCAGGCACAATCTAAAATACATAGAGACGTAAGTGACTGCAGGTAAATGAGGGCCATAGTGTCAAACCCAGCAAACACATCTTGCTGTAGTGAGATCAAATAAACCATGTAATTTAATATGAAAAAGCAAATATATGAAAATAATGTTTGCTTGCTATAAAAAGCCCATGTGCCTGTTGGGAAAAAAAGATCTTGGTCTCTGTGTGTCCTGCAGGTCTGGACTTTATTATTGCATTATGAGCTCCTGCAGAAGAATTGAAAGCTTTGCTTTGTCTATAGATTTTCCTCCCTGAAATGTTTTGATATTGATGTAAGATGAGAAACTCTTGTTAGTTTTCTTTCCTCTACTCTGACAGCGAGTCTGAAACTTGTTGATGCTGATGTCTGGATGCTTTACTCTATTTATTTAGGTTGAAATATTTAGTCTGGTGGGACCTAGTTTGATTTTCATTTGGCCAAATGGTCAATTTGTGTTGCGTGCTTTGTGAAATAGGTTAAATCAGCTTGTGTTGTAAACTTTTAGGAGGTTCTTGTAATTCAAAGAGAACCTTTAGTGTTGCCAGAAACAGAGAAAACAAGAGACACATGATAGGTGAGTGGGATGTGGACTTACTTTCCATGCCTCTTTTTTGACAGCTGGAACAAAATGATGTTTTCTTTGACATATTTTACAAAAATACTTGCTAGTTTGAAACATGGACTGAAGTAAAGCCCTGAAAGGGGAAAAATATGTTTTTACCTCCTATTGTTCCAAAAGGATATTGAGCCAAAACATCAAACCTATTGTCATGGTTTAAATACATTTAATCATGCTTTATATTTGCATTTGTCTGAATATCCTCTGAAGGCTGCAGTCACTAGAAAATAGCTGTAATTTCTACCAGAATCCTTCATACTGCGTGACAACCGCATTGAGCAGTAACACACTGAGTTGTGTTTCACTTTATATTTGTGGTTCATAACAGGAAATCAGCTGGTAACATGAAACTACTTGGTCCTTCACCATACGCTTATGTAGCTCTGCTTAATACTTCATATCCTGCCTGAAGACATAAATATTTCTTTAAAAATAAATAAATGTGGGAAGAAAAAAAGTCAGCATCCATTTAATCCAAGAAAATGTGATATAAGGACAAACCAAAAAAAAAAAAAAGCATTCGTCATCTGCAAACATGCCAACGAATGTGCCAGTGTTCCTTCCGCACATGTCAGAGTTACGTTTAGAAAAGAAAAGCAATATGTTATGGGTAAAATAATATTCCAGTGTATAGTTTTTTAATTAAATGTTAGATTATTGCTCATTCTGCCTCATCTGGTTTGCATATATGATCTGTCATTATCTGCAGATGAATGTGTTTTAGGTGAACCTGAATGATTTGCACTGGTTACGTTGAATGACTGCAGCCTTTCTTGTGTGAGACAGTGAAATCTGCCTGCTGGAGACTTTCCACTTCAAATGTAACAAATTCACCCATGTGCAACAATGTCCACTCAGCAAGGGAGCCATTTGAAAGGATGGGTTGACAACTTGACAACTCCGTTTTAATAAGGACCATTCTGCAGCAGGATCACACCAGCCACAACGCCGGTGAGTCCACACAAAGAAAATATCTGCACACCATACAGTCATTTTACTTTCCAGCACAAGCTATAGGGAGAGACTATTTTTGAACCTGAACTTGATTGTGATTTCAGTTCTGCACTTGAAAAGAAGAGTGACTGTGTGCTGGACGGTTTCAACACCTGAGCCAATTCTCTAATCCACCTTTGTTGTTCTTTTTGCCAAAGGCATCTCTGGGAACAGGTGACACAAACACACTCAACAAGAGAAAAAATCTAAACAATATAAACTACATGAAACTAATTAAAGCAACAGTTCAGATCTTTTGAAGTGGGTTTCTGTCAAAAGGTTATGAACAATTCATTTCTCACCTGTAGATAGCTCTTTGATCGATGTCTGCTTGGAGAAACGATGATTAGGTTACAGTGAGGCCAAAAGGGATTTTTGCTCTTTAAACAAACCTAATCTAAAAAAATTCATTAAAGTTCATTCAAACACATTTTTATAAACATTTACGCTGCCAACAGAATTGGAAAATTATTAACATCAAATAAATAACCTGTCAGAAAGCTCTTTGAATGACCTCAGTGAAGAGAAACAGAGAGTAATTCTGACTGTGGACAAACTAATGGTTGGTCACAGTGGGGCCAAAGTGGATTGATGATATTTCAAAGTGCATCTAATCTCAAGATACCATAACAGTTCATATAAATGTTATTTTCATCTTTAAATTACTTGTTTATTCCAGCAGAAATACCTTGATTGGAGCAGCAGATCCAGGAACTTTCCCCCTGTGGGATTATTCTAATTTACAAACACAGCATAACACAGTCTGTCAATCAAATCACTATTTGATGTCATTCCTGATCAACAAACACCATAAAAACATTATTATTTAAAGACATTAACAACGCCACCCATTGCTGACATACAATGACTTTATGTCACAATTTTCTTTATAAAGCAACTTTATTTTCAATAAAATCAGCATGAAGCATCTGGCACTGTTAACTAAGCCATGAATCTCTTTTACTGATGCTCTCTTTTATAGAAGTAGATGAAAACACAAATCTGTTTTTTGTTTTTATTTCCATTGTGCAAAAAGCAAAACAGAACCTCCTAATATTTCCAGTGTTGCATCGTTCAATTTCACCCAAAAGGGGATGCAGCTGTTTCACAAAACAGGAAGTGAAGTAGCACAAAATCTATCAAAATGCTCCAGGCTCCACCAGACGTGCTACAGCTAGCTGCTGCTGCTAGCTGCATGAGCACATCATCATATGAGTATATAGATTATATGTATAGAAATGTGAAATTATTTGTGGTGAAGATATAAAAAAAGAATATTTGTCTGAACTGCTCTAAAATAAAATAAAAAAACATCCACTTTGGTCTTGGTCCTGCTTGAACTAACTGTTAGTCCAATCAGAACTGATCTCTGTTTCTCCAAACTGAGGCTATTCACACAACTTTCTACAACAGGTAAGGTATTTCATCACTTTTCCTGAAAAACCAAATTCAAAAGACCTGAAGTATTACTGCTTCAGGTGTTAACGTCTTAAAAATAAGTATTTGTTGTTTTTATTTGTAGAGAACCTTCATAAGCTGAATGGTAACGCTGGGAGTTCATTACATTTAAGACATTAACTTTCTAAGAAATTAAATAACAACACAAGCAACTTTTTTGCCCCTAAGCAAACACAAACATTGCAATAAATATCTGCACACGCGCAACAAATTCATGATGCTCACACACAAGTTATGGCTTTCAAAGACTGAGCTCATTTAATCTCATCGCTTTGTACATTTGTGATTAAACTTTAATAGACAAATATAAATGCAGATAATGAAGGCCTTCCATTGGTACCAATACTGAGCAATCTTAGCATACAATAATGTCCCTTCAAGGTACTAGTTATCATTAAGTTACATGACAGAAAAGTGTTGTTTATATACATATATAGACTAGATTATACACATGTGCAGGTGGACGTATGGTGAACACCCACATTCAACAACAACATCTCAAATGACCGTGGAGCCATTAAACGTTTCCAGCTTTCGTTTCTTTTGGCCGTCAAATGTTCACCATTTGCTGTAGCAACTGAATGAAAGCTCCATACTCTAGATTGATTATGGTCACAGATACTAAACCAACACTTAGAACACTGAGTAGGCTTTACAGTCTTTAGAGTTTACACTAGTGCTGAAAATACAGAATGTAATCATCCTCCATTCGTCATTCATCCAACAGGAGATTAAACCCAATTCAAAACAAAAAAAAAGCCTTTCTATTATTTTTTTGCTTCTGTTCTGTAATATTTACCTCATTCTCCTTCCATTTCTATTTGCAACAGTTCATTTTTTGTTAATCCTACCATCTTTTAATATTGTTGCTCATTAATTCTCGTCCTCTTTGAGAGAGATAAGGGTGGAAGTCTTTGTCGCAGCTTCAGTTCTCTGGGTTTTTGTGTCCCAATCAGACGGAGAGTTGCTCAGAGAATAGCCCTCCTGGCCCTTTCCTACCCAAGGTTCTTTGTAAAGCCTTGTGCTCCATCATAGGTGCAGACAGCCTGGACAATGGATCACATGAAGAACAAACTCACAGTTGGGAAATTTCAATAATCCCTGCACCTCTCGTCCCTTTGTTTTTCCTCTTTTCACAAATGTCATTTAAGTCAAATGTCAACAGAGATTCAGTCTTCTTAATATGAGTCTCAGAAATGACACCTTCTGCTTTTGGGATCAGCTTGTGGATGCATGACCTCTTTTTTCTCCTCCTGGCACTTCTACAAGACGTGCTGAGCCAGGATCAGAGCCAAAGCCAGGCTGGGAAGCAGAGCCAAGACGCTGGCACACAGACAGAGGGAGCGATCCTCTCCCAGGCTCAGGCCACCATTACCTGGTCCAAGATTCTGGGCAGATAGAGTGACACACAGAGGAGGAGAGATGTGTAAAAGGTTAGGCATGACTCAGACACTCGTGCAGTTTTTCTGTTCTGGCATTTGATAAGGGAACGGAGCAGATACAGAGGAAGATGAGGCAGGACGGGGTCAGAGCTGAGGAGAGGAGGAGAAAAATGAGACTCTCGTTGGCATGAAAATGAAGTGTTTGATCAACCAAATGTTTTGATATGTGAAGTACATTTCAAGCCTCTGCTGCTTAGTATGCTCCTTGCTTTTTAAACAAGTTGGCACAAAGGAAAGCTTCTTGTAAGCATTATTTTCCTTCCCTAAACCCTTTTAAGTTGTGCCAGCAAGATTCTGAACACTTTTTAAAGCTATCATTACGGACTTTTCCTTTTTTTTTTCTACTAGGAAACATGCTATGATGCCAAACATTACAGAAGCCAGCAGCAGCTTTGGATTTCTTTTCAATATTTCATAAGGTATCTTACAGAAAATACTGGTTGGAGAGAACAGGGTTTGCAATCAAATCCCTACTGTTTTTCTTTTTTTTTCTTGTAAAAAAAAAAGGATTTTAGCTGGCAAACTGTTAACGCAGTTTACCAAATTACAAAGGAGAGAGGCAGGAATCAGACCAGATATTAAATTCTGTGGCCTCCAGAGCTCCACTTTTATATTCCCACTCCGATGGGTTTCATTATGGGCTGTTCCATAAAGTTGTTAACATTTTGAATACTTTTCCAATTTGCTCAAATTCTTGTTACATCAAGCAGAACTATTTGTCTTCAAGTTAAAGAAGTCCTTGCTCGACGTGAAGAGGCACCATTTTCAGTCCGGCGGAGCATTACACAGTCGCATCATAAAGAACATGAAACATTTTCTCCTCCTCCTCACCTCATCTTCACCAAAGCAACCTTTGCTAAGATTACACCGGTCCATTTTCCTGTACATAGAAAAAAAAAAAGGCAACTACACAGATGTTATCTACCAGCACCTCATCTTCCACCAGAACAAGGTAACTCGTAAATGAGAAAATAAATAATGATGCAAGAAAATAGGGTTGAATTATATTTACAAGCGAGATGCTTTTTTTTTCCTGTAAAGGGGGTAAAAGGAGGAAGGAGGGAGAAATGGAGGTAAAAGCTGCTTTCATCACAGTATCATCTACATTCACATTTCACAAACACATGACATAGAAACACCCTATAATTGAACCTAATAATAATTAGCAAAATATGGTGTCATTTATTTCTAATAAATCTAAAAAAAAGAAAAAAACCCCACAAAAAATCACTCAATACTGATAAACGTTATTATAATGTGTTGCCAAAAAGAGGGGTGTGCGTAAGGACAGCACTGGGTAGCTCGACAATGCACCAAACACATCCGCAACTAAAAGCCAATTAATTAGCAGGAGCAGTGATGTGTGGCAGCAGCCTGTTGACATGAGTCCAGATCTCTGGCTGCAGCCAATATCCACACATCCACACGGGCCTGTGAGAAGGTAAGCTAAATCATAAATGTGACTGAAGCACAAACACATGCATGCTGCGTGACAGGATGCAGCCAGCCTCGCAACATCTACAGTATACACACACACACACACACACACACACACACACACACACACACACACACACACACACACACACACACACACACACACACACACACACACACACACACACACACACACACACACAGAGGAGTGAAAGCAATCAAACGAGCATGCTTAATCTGCTCGGGAAATATCTGACTTTTCATTGAACCGACCCCTCCTGCAGAGATCAATTTTTATTGTCAGTTAGTACACTGTCAAGTTTACAGTAAACATGGCTGCATTTCCCAAGGCGGGTTATCGAGTAATCAAGTTATGTAGCTTCTGTCCACAGTCGGTTCCATTCAATTGAGCTGAAAATGAACAGAGAGAGTGTGACATGGGAACAGAGGCTGTACCAGCTTCCCACTGGTTAGGAGGATGGGGCAGGACCAGTCCCTTTTTGGGGAATATTTTATAAGATGACAAAAAAGTATAAATAAGGATTTTCAGGTATTTACTAGTACTTAGATGTCCTTAGATGTAAAGGCTCTCATCATTTAAAGTGAGGTTTTGTTATTTGAAAGTGTTTTTTTAAGGTTCTGTGAAAAAGATATGATCAGACATGATCCTATTGGTTAGATGGTGTTTTGAACAGAACAGCCTACGTTTGGAGAAACTGTCATGGTCGATGCCTGTTTGGTTTTAGTTTGTTTTCTGCCCCATGCTGTCCCTTATTAGTTCTGTTTGTTTACATGTGTGATCTAGTCATGTGTGTTCTGTTTAATGTTTAGTTTTATGTTCCATGTCTTGTAGTTTTAGTTTTTATCTTGATTCATGCCCCTATGTGTCTTCATGTTCATGCTCCTGCCCTGAGTGTGTCATGTTTGGTTGTCAGGTTTCTGTTTTGGGGTCACTCTTTCACAGGTGTGTCTTGTCTGGTGTTTGTGTGTCTGATTAGGATCACTCCCTGGTCTAATCCCTGACAGGTGCTCCTCATTCCTATTGATTACTCCCTCCATGTATATTAATCCTCCTGTGTTTCCTCTCAGTGTCTGATTGTCTGTGATGCTTACCTATTAAACCTGCTGTTCATGTCATGCTGTTTTGTCACATAGTCCTAGTTAAGTCTAGTCCTGAGCTTTAATAAATACCTCTGAATTTTATCCACCGCCTCCTGCCTCCTCCTGCACTTTGGGTCCTACCACAAAACCTGGCAGAAACAAGACAAGCTAACATCTAGGTCTCAAAACAACCTAAAAAGTCATAGAAGTTGAGTGTTTTTTAAAATAATTTTTACAAAACCAAAACCAGTACCTGCTCCATGAGGTCATCTGTTCACTCAGAATGTTTCTGTTTCTCCAAACTGAGGATGTTCAAAGAGCTACAGCAGGTAAACTGTTACTTGTTCATACCCTTTAAATGAAAACACAGTTCAAAAGATCTGAACCATCATTTTAAATGAAAAACAAACTTTTTCTCATGTTAATATCCATAAACAGTTTGTACATTATGATTATAATCCTCACTAATCCATTTGATTAAAAAGATGCAAAAACGTATTGCCTTTTTTGGTGTGCAATAAATGGTTATATTTTTGTTATATAATCATTTTGGTGAACCATATGTCTCATGGAACTAGACACAAGATGAGATTTTGCAATTTTTATCATCAAACTTCACAAAAAAACACAACACATAGGAAAACATTTGTCATTTTCCATGTAAACAGGACATGTTGTAGCTTCTGTTTTAGTGCATTTTCACACTTAGTCTAAGATGCTTTGAGTGCAACATACAGCTTTAAGAACCATGTTTTAAGTCAAACCAAATTCAAGCAGTAATTTAAGTCTAACTATAACAATGTTTTTTCCCTGATCCTATATAATGAGTGAGAACAAAAGCAAGTAACAAACAATGTGCTTACATGGAACTTACGAAAGACTGAAACTGCACATTTGGAGGTATAAACAAAGAACACTCACAGGAACTGACCACAGATCTCCTAGACAAAGGGGAAATCTGAGCATATTTTCTCACTAATAAGTTCTGGACTTGTGCCTGGGGCCAGCATGGCTTCAATGTGAGAAAAGAGTATTTGGGCTTAATGCAAAACTAATGACAACGTTTTAATCTGTTGACTGGTTGGGTGCAGATCAGATGGATTTATCAGCAATGCTGTCAGGCTGCAGCTAATTGCGACCCAGTGTTAACAGTTTCCTTTAAGAAAAGCAACTAAAATAATTTACACATTAATTTTTGAAGTCTATCAGATTCCCCTTTTTGCAAAGCAACCTGAAGATGTAATAAATTATACTCATACACACAATAGCAAAGCACATAACGAATAAAGAAATTAGGACACAATAAACCTTGAAGAAAAATGTGGGGAAAAGGGGGTAGTCATGCACAGTCAAGATCAATTCCACCTAATCTGGAAGCACATTTAAAACACTCAAAAGATGAAGCTTCAGCCCACATGTTTACACTCTTAGCATGCCAAAGCCCACAGCTGACACTGACATGTTGAATAAATATACATGCAAATTGGCTGAAAAATATTGTAAAGCATATAAAGGAGCAGCATGACTGACACAATCAGTCCCCGGCTGCAGATTATCCTATAGCTCTGTAAATGTGATAGTGTCTATCCATCCATCACCCACCTTGTATTTGTTTTGACTCCTATCGTTTGTTGTCATGTGTGTATACACACACACATGGCATGTGTTCCTACGGGGTGCTATGAGATTTACAGCTTTGGACGATCTTTTTTTTTCTGCCAAGAGGACTGATACCATAACAACACTCCCCCCAATTTATCTGCCATGGAAGTTTGACAAGTTTTAATTGCCAGGCATAGTTGTTTGAGAATGCAGGGCCGCCCAAAATGTCCCTACCAGCTCCCTCTCTAATTATAAACTTCCTGCTTGAGTAATCACATGTCTTATTGTTTCCTAATTACCATTTTTACAATAAATTAAACACCATGCTGCAGTGAGACAGGCACCGAGCAGTGCATCAATACTGACACACACACACCATCCATTCTTGCGCTGCCATCCTCTCCGGCTCCCTGTCTTCGTTACCTTTCCCCAAACATAAACACTGTTTTGTTATCAGAAGAGCTCGTCCATTAATTTGCCTATTTGCAACATTTTTAAGGTTTTAATTTGCTGTCGTGCCAACAATGAGGGCTGCAGCGTAAAGCACAACAATGAATGCCTCGGGTGAAGTGTGACCATTTAATGGCTGTGATTTGATACGTCTTAATGGGAGTCATTCATTCATAAATGCTGCACGTTGCTTGGGTTGGGATCTTTAATAGTCATTGAAAAACCACACGGAACAACAACAGCAGCAGCAGATTGTTTCACAAAAGCTGTCTAATTCTGCCAAACGAGGCGAGAGTGGGGCCTCCTGCAGAAGGTGAAATACAGCGTTGGTCGTTCAGCTGACGGCTGCGCTGCACATCAAAAATACATCTGTAAAACAGAACAATACTTCATCGTAAGAGCTAATCAAACTCGACAGCTAGTGCTTCTTGGCCTAAAAGTGCAAGGTGAAATATTTCTATCCCGTTCAACAGAGATGGAGGGGAAAGTGGGGGGGGTTGCAGCAGACAACATGGTGCTGTCACCCTCACATTTATTTGAAGGAGGAAAAAAATGAAGTAGAGTTCTATTAAAAGGACAAACATTGATGCATTTGTGCAGCACAGAAAGGAACAATGCTTCTCTCTGCTCCAGACAGGGACCCCAGTTTTAGTTGAGTTGACTGGAGTCTTTAAAGTAGACGGTATTCAGCAGAGAACAGGCCGTGGGCCAGTATTTTAGAAGCTCTAATCCAGATTAAATCCCCCCATTTCTCATTCCTTTCACTCTCCCATTGTCTGGGAGGGAAATATGATATTTCAACCACATGTCATCATCTTGGGTGTAGCATAAACTGTCTTATCGTGAGGCGTTTTGTTTTGATATGCCAATTGCTTCAGCAAGAATAGAGATAGAATGTGATATGAACGGCGCGGCATGTTGAGCCTTAGAACAAAATCCTCCTTTCAAGGGATGCAGAGTGGAGGAGTGTTTTTTTTTCTGGTTCTTTTTGGCATGGAAGTTGGAAGATCTAACGGAAACAATGACATTTTACTCACTGCATAAAATGAGATCATTTAACATTATATTCTGCACATGCAACAATTACTGTAAAAGAATTACCTTCATGGAATAGACGGAGGAATCGGGGATCTCCGTCGGCCAAAAAGGCGATGTTTCCGAAGGGTTAGGGATAGTCACATTTTTGATTGTTATGTTGTCCATCCCATAACCAAAAGTCTGAATAGCATTTCCTGCAGGGACAGAGAATAAAGTCATTTGTGTTTGACTTCCGTCCCAGCAAGAAGCCAGCTAGAAAACAGACAGCTCTAAGTCATCTTCTTGGTCCCCTGCCCAGTCTTTTGCAACCGTGGGAATGAGGAAGGGCAGAAGAACAGATTGAAAAGGGAAGAGGTAAAAAAAAAGTACAGAGAGCCAATTTTTAAGCTGGAGAGTTTTATGCCAAACTCGTGACAAACAAATTAGAGATTTGCCGGTGGAATCTGTCACTTGGAAGGCCACTTAGGATTTAACTGTCTAACAAAACACAAATATCACCTTATGTCTAATATTGTAAGCTGTGTGCTTTTTTTTCCTCAATTTTTTTCCCACTGCTTTACATGTTTATTCTCTCAATTTAGCAAGTAATTATCCTTCCATTAGAGAATCCTGCAGAGAAAAATGGACACATTTATCAAATACAAACAACTTTGGCTCATGGTCTCGGCTCATTACAAAAATGCTTTTATGTAACAACATCTGCTCTGAAAATTGCAAAAAGCCAAATAGTGACAAAATGTCCACATTTTGGATGATGGACCCCCCTTCTTTTGTTTGCCAACATAAAATTAAAAGAAACTCTATTAGAAAGCGGCAAATCAATCAGTTTATAGAGACGACGGCAGCTTGTAAACTCATGAGTGGTTACAGATAAACTGAACGTATGAGTGTAAATTTTTAAGCGTATGTGCAAGCCTGCAAAAATGTGATAAATTCATGTTCAGCCTGCTTCCCAGCTAGATGCAGTACCTTTTCATTGCTCATCCATTTAAAACACAAAGCTCGCTTCTCTTTGTTCAGCCAGAGCGAAGGCAAGGGACATAATTGCCTGGCAACCACCTTCATTATAAGGTCAGCATACAGTGGTGACTTTGAATAGATTTACGTGACTGATCAAATTCTAAACATTCCCAAACTGTTCCCCACTGCCACACAAAAGACAAACAGGATAGCTGAGGAATGTGCGTGAATAATCCGACGACCACAAAGACCTCCTGATGCGTGCTCTCGTATCTGTCACATTTTCTGTCCACCTACGCAGACTATTATTCATACAAAGCACAGCAATACACAAAAAAATAGTAAACACACATTAATGTCCACACAAAAAGCACTCATATTTTTTAATTCTAGTAAACTGGGGAAAAAAACCCAACCACAGCTCATCATCAAAGCCTTAAAACTTTAGCGCTAGCAGTGAAGAGGTGGAGGAGAACTGCTGAGACGTGTGATGCTACACATCTGTTTGTCAGGGTCAGCTAAAGCTAGCTATCCCCCTACAGATTCTTTAAGATGGAGGAATAAAGTCATAAATCAAACTAGTTGGCTGCAAGGGCAATCCCCCTCTCCCTCCTTTACTCAGGATACTTCACTGCACCGTGTTACACTGAGTGATTAAGCTTGTTGCCGATAGCGGTTCAATTTTTAAATGATTCTGGTTAAAGTTTTCCTTTATCCGTGTGCACCCGCCCACCTGCAGACACAGATGACGTCAGGAAGAAAAAGAACAGGAAGAAGTGATGCTGACGTAGGTGGAAATCTGCTGTTAATTTAATAAAAAAATCAACCAAATTGCAAAATTAGTTCAGCCTGAGCCGTTGTATTTGGTTGCATTAGACAGCCATGCAGGGAAATTTTTTTTAAAATATATTAAATGACAATAATACAAAAATGAATACATGATTAACAAATCAGATGTTGTTGAAAACTTTGGAAAAATGGGAACAGAGGTATCACTATGCGTTTTATGTATTAGTAATACTAAAATAATACAAGGAGCAAGAACAGAAGGACAGGAGAGATCAGACGTTGTTTTAGGAAAAGAGGTATAGCCTCTAAAAGTAAGGTTGTACTTACTTTTTATGTAAAAAAGGAACATTTGTGTACATTTTTGCTAAAGAAAATTTGAAAAACAATATGTTTTGGAGTGTTTGTAATAAAATTATATAATTATCTGGTTACATCATTTCAAAAAGGATCAGTTGTTTTGTTACAAATATTTAACTGGGAGCCTTTATCCTAGTTTACATGTCCGTTAGAAAACCGTACTCTCAAATGAAGTTTGCTCCACTCCGCCACGATAGGTGGCGATGTGAGCCCTTTCATGTCGGCATTCTGTCGGTTGTTTTCTTAGCGTTTAAAATCACTTGTTTTAAATGTTTCCATCGAACACGTCTGCTTGAGCGTCTTCGTGTACCCAGCACTGGCAAGCTGTTCGTTTGTTTTTGCTGCCATCTTCTTCTAACACGACTGATTTGTTTGTAATCCTACTTCTGCAATCTCTTCACTCCCGGAAGAGGAGCATCCAGCCGGTCTCAGCTCGACTGAGCCGTTTACATGCAGACGAAATCGAGCTACACCTGCATTATCTGGGTGCTTTACCTCTATTAGATCCAGTTCGACTTCAGCCAGACTAGTGTGTTTTTACATGCATTAACAAAAAACAAATTCAGTCGGATTAGGGCAATAGTTTGGTTTCCTTATGTGCATGTAAACGAAACGCACTGACTAAGACAGACTTTATTGAACAAAAACCCACTGAGGCTACAGACTTGCTCAACACAAAGTTATTCCAGAGCCTTGCAGGTTAAGAGGAGGTTGAATATGTGCTGTCATGTTTAGTGAGTTTATGTTTTCCTGTTTGTCCTCCTCCTGCGGTGAAAGTAGAAGTTTACGGCCTGTTCCCCTCCACTGCAAAGAGGAGATGCTGCATTTTGTGTTATTTTTCAAGACGCCTCCTCAGCTCCTAGCCTCATCCCTCATCCTGCACACTCAGCTAAAACGGTAACCCAGCAATCTATTGAAATAGTCTGAAAGCATTATCCACACAATGGAACATGTTAAAGGCAATGGTGTCTTGATAGGGCTGATGACACCGCTCACGATGCCGTAACAAGGAAGGAGCTTGTTGGAATTTACTTTAGAGTGAAAACCAGAAATGAATAATGGAAAACAGCCTCTCTGTCCTGCTTCATAAGATATACAAACGATATGCATTTTACTTTAGTGTTCACCTCTAATTTTATTTCTGCTTTTTTCATGACATCCTTTTCCAGAAAAGGATAAGCTCCTTCAGATTAAATGTGAAAATGACATGCAAATGGTTCTTTTGTATTAAAGCCTGGGTAGATCTTGCCCACAGGAGGAATACAAAAAAATACCTTCTTCCACAAAACTAGAACTATTTAATTCCAATTTATCCAACAGATTAAGGGATCACTCTGGAGAAGTTGTACCTATGTGGCAGAAAAGTTTTCCATCCTTTGATTCATTCCTTTCATCTACTCATCATTTTGTCTTTTAACAAACATTTCCACCTTCTCACACTACGCCACATTCCACTTTTTCATAATATCAGCAAATATCCTGCTGAGGAGCTAAACAACTCTGGGAAAAAAAAGCAGAATCTGACATGAGAGACCATTAAAGTTGCATTAGATTGAAGTTCACAGCTCAGACCGCTGTGGCATGTTAGCAAGAGTAACTACTGCATCACACACTTTTACTCTCATCAATATTACATGACTGCTGGAACCCTATCAGTTGCAAATTACATTTCAGATGTGTGCAGAGTGATGCATGTGTAGGGTTGGCTCACTTAGGCATGTGTTATCGGTGAAGTGCCGCAGGAAGTTCATACATTCCTCTTCGTGGTTTCCGCTGCCCTTGCAGGTACACCAGGGAGAGATAGTCCAGTTGGAGAAACTGTTGTCAACGTAGTTGGGGGTCATTTCTGTCCCTGCAGCATCCACACATAGACAAACACTCATTAGGACAGCTATAGGTCACTAATGGACAATAATGGACTACATTTAGTGCAAGGAGTATGTAAAATGTGCAACAGAATATTAGTCAGAGGAAAGGATTCGCTCAGTTTGAGTTTACAGGAACCATCCTGTAATGCTTTATTTAGATGTAAAGAGGCCATTATGTTATAAATGTTTTTTGCAAAGTAGTTGCTTTAGGAAGTGTTTGAATACAGCGCTGCTGCAACAAAACATTTCACTTTTTAAATGTCTGTGTGTGTGTGTGGATGCTTTCAGCAGGAGTCATATGCGTTAGTTGCACTTTTGAGCAACGTTTTAACAGAAAAATCCAGGAAGCATTGTGGCATAATACCACTTCACACTGCATCATTTATGACAGATGGCGGTGAGGCACCAACTGATGCTGAAATATGGACACTTCAGCAGCCATTAAGCAGCAAATATATACATATATTTTGTGTAAATCTGCATTTACAAATCTTTTTAATCCCTGTAATGCCTCCACAACATTACCTGGATGCCGCTGTATGGAATTAGAAAATATGCATGGACTGGTTTGTCACGAGTCACTTTATTTGCACAACGTGTATTATGAGCAAACAGATGGTCGTCGAGTGTTTTAATTAAGTAAACACTCTCTGTGTGCCTCTACCCCTTAATTTACTTCTGGTTCTGAGCTGATGTCCAGTGTGCTGCTGGAGATATCAGGCCAGGTGGGAATGTCTAACTCCTCTGGCTGGTCCTGTGTGATAAAAGTAGACCAAACTGCTGTCATACTTTATTTTCCTCTGGACTTATAGAATCATCAGTCTTTTATCTAGAAATCCACCAGTTTTTTCTCCCACTTTCTAAGCCATCACAGCTTCAGTCACAGCTAGGTACTGACCGATGAGTCTTGCGTAAGAGGCCAAGCAGGCTTGGTGATTGTCTTGGTTGGGACAGGTGCTCCCAGAGCGAGAAGTCATCCAGCAGTTAGCGATGTAATCAGCCAGTCTAGACCTACAGGAAGAGGAGAAAAAGAAGCAGATGAAAGATGAACACACACGGATACATGCAGAATTTCAAAGGACACTTTTTTAAAATAAAGAGCAGCTGCCAGTTGTGACCAGCATCGGACTGGAAAAGTATATGCAACATCTGCTTCCAGGCTGC